>CM055120.1:320565950-321133450 GCA_029206835.1 Rana muscosa | reverse complement strand
ATCAGTGGAGCGGCTACGTGAGGGGCAGGGAATCCTGGAGCGTGTGTTGCGGAGCGGGGTGAAAGTGCCACATCGGGGAGAGCGATCACCTTCCAGAGAAAGTAGTCTGGACAGAGAATCTGGTAACTATAAAAACAATTCATTCTTTGACTGCGCCTTACTTGAGCTGACGCACTACAACACAAATATTATTTAAAGATGTAAGAAAGAAAGAGAAAAATAATTCTGCTCCATGGAAATCTTTCCGCAGTAGCATCACTCGTCCCCTAAAGCAGTGCTTTTTCTATGTCTTTTATTCTGCCTCACAAAATTTGTAATGAGGCCTACGTACTGGCAGAGACCAATGTGCCGACCTGGGAAATCTAGATATTGGGTGGTTTAAATCTGAACTCTAGGTACATATAAAAGAGAAAACGTAACATAGCTCTGTATTCATTATTTGCATAATGATTTTTTTAATATATATAGATCTCTATCTATAGAGATATCTAGATATATATATCTCAAGATGTATATACACCAAGATAACCAGGACTCGGGAAGAGGGTTGCATGATGCCGGCCATCAGACTGCAGCATCCAGTGGTGGAAAAATGTACTACAGGAGATGCATCTGGATTGATGATGAATATTGCAGCAAAAGCTGGTTTTATTGTTTTTTTGGGCTATTCATTTTTATTTGTTTTGCATTTTACAAAAATATATGTAGAGAGCTGCGTAAATTGAGGACATTATAGAAGTACCTGTAATAAATATTACATTTTTGTCTGGTGTTCTGCTTTAAAGTGGTTGTAAACCATTACAACACACTTTATGCTACAGGTAAGCCTATAATAAGGCTTACCTGTAGCTACCCAGGATATCTCCTAAACCTGCACGGTTTAGGAGATATCCCCCTGTGTCTGCATGTGCCAAAGTCATCGGCACATGCGCACTGAAGCAATGGCACGCCGTAACGTACCATTACCGGCGGCTCCCGCGCGCGAGTGACGTCATCGCGGCTCCGGCCATCCACAGCGCCGAAGCCTGCATGGGCTTTGAGCTTGGGTAATTCATAATGAGCTTGTATGATATGCATACTAGCTCATTATGCCTTTTTATCTAGCAGGGTGTTTATTTTATTTTATTTTTCAGGATTTTTTACAACCACTTTAAGTTTCCAGGATCTGCCAAAACCTGAAATATTCAGGTGTTGTAAAGGCAGAAGGTTTATTTTTTTTCTCCTAATGCGTTCTGTGCATTAAGCTAAAAAAATAAAAACCTTCAGTGTGCAGCAACCCCCCTAATACTCAGTGGCATCTCCAGCTTCCATATTTAAAATGAGATTATATATATATATATATATATATATATATATATATATATATATATATATATATATGACTGCCCGCCCCGCGATCGGGCCACAGCTTTGCGGCCTTCTGCAGGCCTATGCTTCCTTCTGTAAGCTGGCGCCATCTTGTGGTTGCCGTTAATGACATAACACCAGCAATGCTAATGGAGCTGTGTTTTCACTGCCATCTCCTTCCCTCTAATTAGAACCCCCAAACATTATATATATTTTTTATTCTAGCACCCTAGAGAATAAAATGGCAATTGTTGCAATACTTTCTGTCACACCATATTTGCGCAGCGGTCTTACAAGCGCACTTTTTTGGGAAAAAATACACTTTTTTTAATTAAAAAATAAGACAACAGTAAAGTTGGCCAATTTTTTTTATATTGTGAAAGATAATGTTACGCTGAGTAAATTGATACCCAATATGTCACGCTTCAAAATTGCGTCCGCTCATGGAATGGCGACAAACTTTTACCCTTTAAAATCTCCATAGGCGACGTTTAAAAAATTCTACAGGTTGCATGTTTTGAGTTAGAGGAGGTCTAGGGCTAGAATTATTTCTCTCGCTCTATCAATCGCGGCGATACATCACATGTGTGGTTTGAACACTGCTTTCATATGCGGGCGCTACTCACATATGCGTTCGCTTCTGCGCGCGAGCTCGGCGGGACGGCGCGCGTTTCTGGCTCCTAACTTTTTTAGCTGGCTCCTAGATTCCAAGCAAATTTGTCAAACCCTGAGATTATATATATATATATATATATATATATATGCGCATACATACATTTTTTTTCTTTCCTTTTTTTTAGAATGCACTCCAGAGGTCTTGTTAGAGATGTTAGCCCAACCTTGCAGCTGCAGATTGTAAGAGTGTAATTGTTATTTCAGTGTTGGGCTAACATACATGAAACAAATGCTCTTTATATCAAAGGCACTAAAGTATACAAAACCCCATGCTTTACTGGCCTACCTGATTCCTACCCCCTCAATGGGGTAGGGCGTGTCGCACCCTCAGCTATGGGGGGGATCACATCCCCCAAAAATTAGGGACTACAAGTTCCAACATGAACTCAGATCTAAGGATGTGACCCCCTCCAAAATTAAAGGACTACAAGTCCCAGCATGAACCCATGAGATCTAAGGGTGTAACTACTTGGATCTCACGGGTTCATGCTGGGATCTGTAGTCCTTCAATTAAAGGATGGGGATCAGTTGCAGTGGTGGGGGTGGATGAGTGGCAGTGCTAGGGGATGGGTACAGTGGCAGTGCTTCTTAAGGATCCTTAACTCTCACTTGTTACCTGTTCGTGTCCACTTGGTTCCCCCTGCCTGCATGCAAGAGTGGGGGTGGGTGAGAGGGATGGGAGAGACCCTCTAGCTGTGTGTGTGTGTGTGTGTGTGTGTGTGTGTGTGTGTGTGTTGCACCTACCTCCCACCCGTTCTCTGGGCCCTCGGTCAGCCTGTCTTTCTTGTTGATGAGTGACAGCTGGGAGCGTACATTGGAGAAGGAGTGCAGGCTCTGGGAAGTGACGGGATTGCTGCGCCCACTGCTGCTCAGCTCGGGGTGGTGGCTGGTGAGATCTTCTCCCACTCCCTCCCGGGCTGTTGATTCTAGTGAGCCTTGTGCTGTTGACTGGGGCACCGCCAGCCATTTGAAGATGCCGCTGCTGTCTGTGCGGCCGCGCCAGATATTGCTCCGCTGCCCTGCACCCCGCCAGCAGCGGGACCATGACAAGGTGATGGCGGAGGATCTCGACTCAAAGGACTGCTGCTTTGGGCCCATGAGCTCTAGGCGGGGAGGAGGAGGAAGTTAAATCCTCCTCTGCTTTCAGCACTGGGCAGGGAGGGAGTTGCGGTCATGACATCACTGGTTGCTAGACGCCAGATGGCTCTAGCAACCAGTGACCAGGAGTAGTCAGGACAGGTGGGGGTGGAGCCGGAGCCAGCGCTACAGCAGCTCAGTCCGTCCCTGTCCCCTGCATTCCAGGCTGCTCCCAATCCCAGTGCCCCACAAATGGTGGGAGCACACAGATTCCATTAGTCTGATTTTCAGGAATTTTTAAATGCAACAGGATTGTGACTTGTGCTACCAACTTACAGAGGGCCCCTTAATATTTAGTTCTAAGCATTCTTTTCAATTTGGTGGCATATGTGAATGCTTAGAATATCTATGCTTTATGCTCCATACTTAAAGTGGTTGTAAACCTTTACAATATACCCAATGAAGTAACTGACCTCAGGTGATGCACAGAGATGAAACCAATCCTCCTAAATAAGTTGTACCTGTTTATCTACAGCCGGTTTTCCTCTACATCCATGCAAAGTACACAGGATTTCTTAACTCTGAAAAGCAGGGGGTGGAGAGCTGAAGTTACTTCAGTGAGGAGAGCTCTGAGAGCTGATTGGAGGGAAGGGACACACCCCCCTTCACACAGGAACAGAGCTGAAGCCATCAATGTGCTGGAGGGTCCCTCCCTGTCACAATTTTTCTCTTGGTGTCAGGAAGTGATTCATGCTGATGGCAGACAGAAATGACACTTGGTGCTCCTAATTGAGACAAGTACACACTAGATCAGGGGTAGGCAACCTCGGCCCTCCAGCTGTGGTGAAACTACAAGTCCCATGAGACATTGCAAGACCCTGACCATCACTGAAATGACTCCTAGAGGCATGATGGGATTTGTGGTGTCGCCACAGTGCTGAGGTTGCCTACTCCTGCACTAGAGAGATATGCTTTGTTCACATTTCATGTCTGAGGTTTACAACCACTTTAAGGGGGAAACCTCTGTGCTTTGAGTACTCCCCATGTGGATCTCAGGACTAGTGCAAAGATGTCAGCTGAACACAAAGCATATGATTTTCCTTCAGTGTCTATTTTTTATTTTTTTATGTGTATGGTAGACCTACTTCAAACATTATGCATTGTTATCTCTCCCTTCTGCTGTACTGGTCCTTCTTAGTGGTTTTCGGGACAACGCAGAGTACATGGGTGCATATAAATCATGTAGCGGTTTTCTCTCTAAACATGGATTTGTTTTTTATCACAGAAGATGGAGACTCGGAGGCGATGAATATGGCGGTTTCTAAAGGACCAGTCGTCTATAGCCCTTCCAGATACAACTATCAGGTAACCCTTCATGATGAAACAATGACTCCAAGTCATTCAGCAAACCATTTTTGGTCTCTAAATGTAATATGCTGTAATGGACATGAGAAGCTCATACAAGACAGTAGTTAACGTGGAAGCCTAAGTCTAACTATTCTTAAAGCGGTTCCCTCCCCCTCTTCCTGCCTAACCTGTATAAAAAAACTATTTTTAATCTGGTCCGATCACATGATCCCGCGGCACTGACTCAGGGAGCTCTCAACGGCTGGGAATTCCGGGGAGCCATGACATCACCCATAGGCTTCCATAGCCCAGGCACTGTTGGCTCTTCCTCCTCTCCCTTGCAGCAGCCTCTCTGACGTGGATTTAAAAGTATACGTGTCATTCGTTTATTTTTGTAGAGAATAGGCAAGATGGGGGAAGGAACATTTTTAATAGTTGGACCTCACAGGCTTCCGCTTGTATAAGAGCAGTGTGTACAGCAAGCTCTGATAAAACCTTGGCAGTGCTTTCAGGAAGCTTTTAAAGTACCGTTAAAGGGGTTGTAAATATTTTTTACTAAAAAAAAAAAAAAAAAAAAAAACATGTTATACTTGCCTCCTCTGTGCAGTTGTTTTTGGACAAAGTGGCCCTGATCCTCCTCTTCTGGGGTCCCTCAGCGGCTCTAGTAGCTGCTCCTCCTCTCGAGTGCCCTGTTGAAGCGCTCTCCATTGGATTTGATTGACAGTAGTGTGAGCCAATGACTGCGCTGCTATCCATCCAATCAGGACCCGAGACACCGGCGTGAGAATTTGAGGGTACAGGAGAGTAAAACAGGGGCTCGGGAGGCAGGCATTACAGGAGGTTTTTAACCTCCATGCACGAACCCTGTTTTTGCCCCCCCAAACAGCACCTCTAAATGAAGCCTATAGATGTCATAGTACGTTGCTCAATACTGGTCGTCTGCTCACCCACCCACCATGTATAAAAAGCATGGAGAGGTTTGACCCGATCTCACTCCTAGAGAAACTGACTTATCAGCACAGAGGGTGCCAGTATAAATTTGACAAAATATGGAATGGAAGGCCTATCTTGGCACCCCTTTTCTTGTCAAAGGATGCTTAGGGGATGCGATCTTCAATTAACCAGATGAAAACACACCCACACAGAGGATATTATGTACTTCATTAGTTATTCCCATAGAACACGTATAGAAAACTTTATCAAGTGAAATGCTATAAAACCTTTAATGATGTCAAAGCTGTTTGATGTCTGGTTGTGCAAGCCATGTTTAGTTGCTTTGTATGAGGCAGACTGCACTGTTTGCAGCCTGTTTCCTGTTTGTGTACTCTTATTTTTTTTTTTGTTACAAAACAAAAATACAAACTCCATTCATACAGGGGCAACACGACTTCCAGCGCGACTTTGGGAGGCAACTTGGACACGACTTGAGTATGAATCACAGCGCGACCTGGAGCTACTTAAAAGGCAACTTCAAGTTGCCTCCAGGACAGGAGACATTCCAGTGGCCAATCAAACAAGAATCAGCTCTGTGGGAGGGAGGGGGGAGGGAGAGGTTTGCCTGAGAAATGTATGTTCTCTTCCTGGAAAGTTGCTTCTGTTAAGACGGGGGATCCGACTTCTGAGCAACTTCCATTGAAATCAATGGGTACAGGTCGCCTTGCAGTTGCCTAGAAGTCGGATTGGAGTAGTACAGGAACCTTTTTTTTTTTAAGTCGGAGCGACTGCAGTAGTGTGCATTAAGACGGCTCCATTCACTTACATTGATTTTCTCATGCAGCGCGACTAGGGGCGACCTGGGGCGACTTGAAGTCGGCTCCAAAGTTGCCCCTGTGTGAATGGGCTCTAAGGAACTTGTGTTCTCTCACAATAAAAATATATACCTAATGGGAAAAGTGTTACAAGCCCCAGTTTGCAATCAGAGCTGCTGAATATCCAGGAACTTGTTGCTCTTTCCTTAGTCTGTATATTGCAGGTGTTTTTCTTTTTTGATTTTTGTTTTTGTACAATCTGTGCACAATCCTCACCTGTTCTATTATGTTTTCCAGTTCCTGCAGTGTGACAGTCCTCAACAAGAGACGATCAACCCCCTTTCTCAAAGCTCGTCACCTTTCCGCGGCCCAGCTGCTCAGCCCAGTGGTTACAGCTATAGGACACTGCAGAGGACGGGGCACAGCCACGAGTCGTCTGTCATTTCCACTTCTTCAAGTCCTTCCCATATTGCTTCCACAGACTCGCCCAGTAGTTCCCAGTGTTCAGGGAGCTCTGGGTATTACAACAGCCAGCAGCTTTATGGGAGCAATGCTGGCACGTGCCAGCCAAGGAAAAGCTTCCACCATCGAGGTCCCAGTCGTGAGGCAAGTCCAGCCCAATTGCTCAGGACAGACTCTCTACCCTCAGACTCACAAGCCAGCACTGGGGCTTCTGGCAACTCCACCCCTCAGGGGTCCAGATCAGACTCTCGAACTATAAACATGTCAGGCTCCAGGATTTCTACTGTGTCTAGCCCGCAGCATTATCCACAGCGCACCTCTAGTGTTCACCAGTACCGACTGCAGCAGATGCAAGGCTCAGGAGTTAAAACGCAGACTGGCCTTTCCTAGGACTGCTTAAGAGGGGAGAACAGCATAGCACTATCCTGTCAGCCATTCCTAACGTCTGCCCCTAAAATTGGGGGGTGGATCAAAAGGGTGGCGCAGACCTGCTCTAGAGGAGCCTGGGTTGGGTGGGTTTTGGACTGAGGAAAAGGTGGAGGCTAAAGCTTGCTGGTCGTATCCGCTCCCACTCTCTACACTTTACACATTGCAAGAAAAGTGAACACCTCAAGAATCAAATTAAGTTGTGTAGACCTTCAAAATCATGCAGTTGCTCGGTTTTTCTCTCTATCACCAGAAACCTCCTGTAGTCACTTGTGCAGTAAGGACAACTTTTATAAGAAATAAGAATTAAATGGTTAATACAAAAGATGACTTTAAAGGGCAAGGAGAAAGGGGTTTAAAGAAGCACCTATATTTTGTAGCATCGGGATATAACTATTTTTTTTTTTTTTTTGCTCTGTGGGGTGGGTGGTGTCGAGGGGATCCGGGGTAGGGGCCAAAATTATACAGTTTGGCCAATCATTCCTGAAACACACAGATCTGTCCTCCATTCCTCCGTATCTGGCGCCACCACTGCCAGTTGCAAGGTGACATCTGTTAACGATAAAGGGGTTCTTGAAAGCAAGACTGTGCAATTGTTTTCTTTTTATTCGTTTCACGTTTTATTTCTTATCGGAAGAGTTAAAAAGCTTGGACTGGTAGGAAAGTTGTCAACCTTGCTTAGAATACAGCTTGCTTAAAGGTTGTTTTTTTTGTGGGGGCTTGAAATACAACAGAATACTGTACACGTAGCGAGATGTCATCTGCTCTGTCATAAGTCTTGATTTACACGTTAAAAGTAGCCGTTCCAATACTAGCATTAGCTAATGACTGTCATTGAAGTATGCAGCAGCTAGTCTGTAACATTTTGTGGTTTGAATAGCACAGTGATGTGCCTGTAACCCTCAGCAGCCAGGGGTCAGTCCGTCTGATGTATGATTGACTGCTTTAGATTACAGCAGACCATTACATTTCTCTTCAGATATTCTCCAGGAAAGAATTCAACTTTTCAGTGATGGATGGGGCTGCTCTGTAATTTATAACCTCTACCTGCACACGCCATCTTTGCCACAGGTATTTTCTTTTGTCTGTTGACCTTGGAGCACAGTAGGTCTGTAAAGGTTCTCCTTTATCCAGGTCATGGTATAGCTAGTAGTGGCTACACAATCTACTACTACTACTACTACTAGCTATAGCTCAGGTGACTTCAGATGGCATCCAAAGTCTTCTACAGCTGTTAATATTCTGAGGATTATAAATCACTGAACAGCACCCCCCTGATGAGTAAGTGGAAGTGTTTCTTGGGTAATAACTTTGGGACCCGTGTTGAGGGGCTTTGAGCTTTTGTTTATAGGTGCAGTGTCTCTTTCAGGTGCATTCTAAGACCAAGGATGAGTGCAGATGACCTGTGTTGTCCACCTCCTATGCTGCATCGATCTGTCCAGTCTGTTTTTGCATATTTCCATAAAGTTGTATAGGGAAAGAAGCTATGGTTTTCCAAAAGCCCCTGCATATGGGCCCTAACAAATTAGTCATCAGTGCAGAATTGCTAAAATGGTGGAAAAACACAGCCCCGTGTGCTGTAATGTTGGGCAATTCCATCTTCGAAGTCTACAAAGTAGGTTTGTGTCCTTTTCTATGAAATGCCGTCATCCTGTGTGAACTCCCCCCCTGATCTGAAACTAGATTATGAAAGATAACTGAGGATGACTGAGCACAATGTCCGAGTCGGTGGGGATGTGACCTGGGCCTCTAACATGGCTGAAGGATGGTGAAGCCCAACAAAGACCTTGGGATAATTCCTATTCATGCAATCAGCCTGTTTATTGCTGAAACTAAAAACAATACCTGCACTGAAGTCTAGTTCCAATTTCAAATACCAAAACCTTTTTGCTACTAAGTGGGGTTTAGATAAATATTCTTTTTTTTTTTGTTTGTTTTTTCCCATAGAGGCCAATAACCTCATGTAAATGCATGGCAGATCTGTGACGACTGACAATGTAAAGAGCAGAATCGGTTCCTATGTATTTTGAGTAAGAACGTTAGCTCGCTGTATATAGGCTTTGATTCTTTGTAACAACTGTACATACTCTAAAGCAGGTTCACGTTCCAGGTAACTGCTGCATTGTACTATGCTGTATAGTAACGGGCATCCTAATGATAACCTATATTTTTGTATGGAAAAAGAAAATGTCCTTTTTTTTTTTTTTTTTTTTTTTTTTAATTTAAAGTTTTGTGTGTAAAGTTCTGTTCTTCACATGTATTGGGCGGGGCTCCCAAAAAAATAATGAAACCTATGTGCTTTATGTTGGCCATTTAATAGAGGCATTGTGTTTGCACCCGATTTGAGACCGATTGAATGTTGTCTATAGCAATTACTGGTAATTGGGATTACCGCTGCTTGTCACCAAATATTGCAGTGTACCTTTTGATAGAGTAAGGGGTTGTCATATATATATATATATATATATATATATATATATATATATATATATATAATAAATATATTATGAAAACTCTGGGCATTGTGAACTGACAATTTAATAATTTAGGGACCCCCTACCAATCCGCTGTTTTCGTGTGTGAAATTGGGGGTTCTTGCATTTTTTTTTTCACCATTTTGCTGAAGCCTGAGCTGCTTAACAATGAGAAAGGGGCAAGTCATTTGTAGGCTCTCAGAACTGCTTAATGAACACCCAGTAAGCCAATGACTGGCCCCCGCCTGGATTGGAAGTGGCGTTGGTTTCCAAATTATAGCTGTAAGTGGGTGAAGTCCCTTTTTAAATTGCTTGGGGACATAGGTGGTTTTCCTGTGCTTACAGCCTTGTCCAGAGCTTTACCTCATTAGTGAACAGTAATGGTCCTAGAAAATTTTTGCCATCTCAGAAACTGCACCATAAAATGTAAAAGGCAGCCTTTAAAACAAACAAAAAAATGACCGCCAATATCACACTTGCAATCCTGTCGCTGACAACGGCTTACCAATGAAAGAATCCCTATGCAGGTCAGAGAAATGACCATCTCCACGGTGTTGCACCCTCGCTGGTTGGATGAACGAGGCATCGTTCTCTTGCTTGCAAGTATCTACAGAATTTCGGCCAACAAGAGAGCAAGCCCTCCTTTATCCAGCCAGCCAGGGAGCAGCGCCATAGCAGCAGGTGAGTATTCATCTTGACCCTTACTAGCAGTCCTCACAATGACCATTGTAGCCAGTGACCGGATCTCAGGTGTGCTATGGCATTTACAAGGACAGGAGAGAGAGGGATCTTCTGGATTGTTTTTATTTTTATATCACCATTATGGAGTTGGCCTTTGCAGAGGCCTATTTATAAATCAACAGCTTTTGTAAAGTTCAGTGATTATTGTGTTTCCTCTTTGCATTAGACTGAACACAGGACATAAACACACTTGCACAGGGAGGAGTAGTCATTATATATGAAGTAAACAGTTACCAGTAGGGCGGCTGCCAATTCACTAAAAAGCAATGTCAGTGCGTGTTGCCACAGTGATATCGCTAGCAAAGCTGCATCATTTTATTTAAGTAGCTCACAAAATTGATAAATCTGCTGTTTGCCCACTTTAAGGGGGAACGATCAAGCACCATTTCTGTTGGTTGTGTATGTTGCGTACGTAAATTTCACCTTTGTCCCAAAATTGGCAAATGGCGTTCAGGAATCCTGGTATAAAGTGTATATAGAATCTATAGCCGTATTCATTTCTGTACTGGCAGCAGTTTTTTCCAAAAATACTAGTTTGATTCGCAAGTTTACAGATAGTAAAATTGAATGAAAAGCAGGTCCCCATGGTTCATCAAGAGCTAAGGGCTGCATTAAATCTGAACTCCAATTATGAGCCCCCGGCCCTCATCTGAGATCAGCCATCTCTGAAACAGGTGCTTTTGATGTATCTGGCAGCTCCTCCCTATATCCACCAATGCTTCTTTCAGAAAAGGGCAAAGACCTCACACAGCCCTCCGCTGTCCTATATAATGTGTCAAGAGCTAGAAATCACTGAGCAGCAGCCCCTGCATGAGCTGGTGAAAACCGTTCAATAGCCTCCTTGCTAAAATTGAGAATTTACCAGACACTTCAGCTAAACCCCAAGACACCGTATACAGTGGAGCTGATCAATGTTTAGTTTTGCTGCTTATACCTGCTATATATTGTCAGACCTTTCAGCATAAGCTTATGTTCGTTTTCTTTTTTTTCCTTTTTTGTAACTATGACGGGAGGCAAACCTTTAAAACAAAAATGCATATAAACCGGTTTGGAGCTATTATACCTCTCCCTCAGCGTTGTTTACTGTAGTAACTGGCAGATATTTATCTAATTTTATATTCAAATTGAAGCATTGTAGGCTAGCTAACAATACGGGCGTTATAATCCACGGTGCTACATGAAATTTTTATTTCCCCTCCCAAAAGACAATGCTGTGATTCTTTACGAACCCCCTTCTCTCGCTCACTTTCTCTCTATCCAGATCTCCTGAGTAGCAGTTATTTCCTTTTTTTTTTATTAGGTTTTAATCTCATTCAGTGACTGTTACAGAGCATTGTCATCTGGAATAAAGATAGAGCAACTATTAAAAGCAGGAAGAGATTTTAAACTAAAAATAAAGATTTTTTTTATTTTATTTTTCGCTTCAAATTTTAATTCATTTTAACTGCCTCCTGGTTTTTTTTTTCGTTTTTTTCTTTCTTTTCTCCCCCAGACTTTTACAACTGTGAGACTGGTTAGGGATGGAAATCACGTCACCCTTGTTTTGGGTCTTGTATACTGTATATTATGTGTGTGTATAAACATCACAGGGTCTGTATCGCAAGCCTCCACTTTCTGTTAGGCCTCGTGACCTGGAATGCGAGGCTGCAGGAAGGAGCCGACCGCTATCATCACTCACGTGGAGTTTTTACACAATGATGTAACATTTGATCTTTCAGAAGAGATGTAATAATTTTGATAATAAAATACTTACCATAATGTTGGTGCGTCTTGTCTTTAATCAAATTGATTTAGCCTGGTCCGCTATAAACTGAGGAACTAGGAGTGCAGGGGACAAATATCACAGAACCCTGCAGGATGTTTATTTAGGGAACTGTGATGGACAGGAGGGGTGCAGCAAGAGGTGGGGCTACAAGTAGTAGAAATGCAGGGAGGCATACAGCGAGATCACGGTGTAGTGGTATAACCCAGCTGGAGACAAGTCAAGCAATAACAATGGAAAAGGGGGACCCCCACTATGCCAACATCCTAGTATTTAGAAAAAGGATTGAATGTGTTTGGACAACTCAATCAAAAAACAAATTGATTTTGTGGGCACAACATGAGAGCATGGAGGAGTTTATGGATCTTATCTATCCAATTTGTACAGTGTGTGTGTCCACATGGACTCTACCTTTATCCATAGCTCCCTGTCTATTGGGTATTGTTTGTCAGTAGGGTGCTATGTAGGTCTGTTTTTTAAATGATGTATTTTGTAATAAAGACTTATATTTTTAGATATCCATTGTCTCATGTTGTGCCCACAAAATCCATTTTGTTTTTTGATTGAGTTGTCCAAACTCATTCAATCCTTTTTTTTTTTTACTTTTTAAGCCAGGGCTTGACAAATGTGCTTGGAATCTAGGAGCCAACTAAAAAAAAGTTAGGAGCCAGGAACGCGTCCCACCAAGCTCGCCACAGAAGCGAACGCATACGCAAGTAGCGTCCACACATGTGAGGTATCGCCGCGATTGGTAGAGCGAGAGCAAAAATTCTAGCCCTTAGACGACCTCCTGTAACTCAAAACATGCAACCTGTCGAATTTTTTAAACGACGCCTATGGAGATTTTAAAGGGTAAAAGTTTGTCGCCATTCCACGAGTGGACGCAATTTTGAAGCGTGACATGTTGGGTATCAATTTACTCGGTGTAACATTTCTTTCACAATATAAAAAAAAAATTGGGCTAACTTTACCGTTTTATTTTTTAATTTAAAAAAGCGTATTTTTTCCCCAAAAAGTGCGCTTGTAAGAACGCTGCGCAAATACGGTGTGACAAAGTATTGCAACAACCGCCATTTTATTCTCTAGGGTGTTAGAATAAAAAATATAATGTTTGGGGGTTCTAATTAAAGGGAAGGAGATGGCAGTGAAAACAGACAGGGGAAGCTCCATTAGCAATGCTGGTTGTCTTGTCATACCAACGGCCACCACAAGATGGCGCCAGATCACAGAAGGAAGCATAGGGAGGGGGGGGCGCACGGAGACACCGGATACCCCACGTGCCAGGTCGCTAATTCTAGTCGCAATTGCGACCTGGCGCCCGGGGTTTGTCGAACCCGGTTTTAAGCAATAACAATGCTAGACCGCAGGGGTAAGTCCAAGATCCACAGGGCAGCAATATAGCACAGCGAGGAGAAAGTATATAGGGTGGCAATATGGCACATCAAGCAAAAACACCAGGGCTCAGGGACTCAATGCTACACATATCTGAATGTTCCGGTTAGCTGGTGAGGTGGTCTTGGTGGAGGGAGGTCTGGACAGTATGATCTGCAGAGGACAGTCTTGGGCAGGAGAATGCTGGGTGTCCTTGCCACAAATTCAGATCTGCCAGGGAACACACATCGGTGATCAAAGGGTGCAAGGAGGGTGCTAGTCAGGAAGATGAGGGGTGGCTTCTGGTGGTTTGGCTGTAGTGTTTGGTCCTCGCAAGCAAAGGGAAAACCAAAGACAGGCGGCACACTTTACTTGTCTCCTGTGTTTGATAAATACACTCACCAGCCACTTTATTAGTTACACCTTGCTAGTACCAGGTTGGACCCCCTTTTGCCTTTAGAACTGCCTTAATTCTTTGAGGAATGTTTCCAACACCTTGTTGAATCTATGCCACAGAGATTTTGGTCCAAATTGACATGATTGCATCACACAGTTGCTGCAGATTTGTCTGTTGCACATCCATGATGCCTGGAACTAAGTGTATTAGCACATATTTACATATTACATTTTTCTGGCACAATGTTTTTTATTGAGATATGAAAAAGGGGAAACGGATAACAAATTCCCACGCAGGGGATATGGACATGAAACATAAAGGAGTACACGTAAAAGTACATGATATAATATATATTTTAAGGGTACTGATTATAAACTGACACCGACCCACCAGCCAGGGCCAAGGGTCAGTGCGTTATGCCTGAGACCCAGGAGCCAAGGCAGACAAGGGGGAGCGGAGCTGTACGTAGAAAGGGGGAAAAAATTTATAAAAATTAAAAAAAAAAACAGAAAAACACTCACAACAGTGTGGGGGGGGGGGGGGCGTGGAGTACAGCAGAGCAGCGAGCAGGAAGCCCAGAAACAAAGGAGTGGGAAAGGGAAAGGAGGGTCCCTCAGGCTGGAGATGGGGTCAAATAGAATTTAGAGTCCTAGACTAGTCGGTGTAGATTAGGGAGTGTAAAGGACCACCACGGGGCCATATTACATTTTTCAATTGTTTATATTAACTTAACATTTGATTTTTGAGTTGATTACCTGTTTATATAAAATAGCTAATCTTCAGATATGTATAATTCCATCCAATTTATTCTGATATACTTAACTAATATTACCATCGCCTATGGAGATTTTTAAGTACCAAAGTTTGGCGCCATTCCATGAGTGTGCGCAATTTTAAAGCGTGACATGTTAGGTATCTATTTACTCTGCGTAACATCTTTCATATTTTACAAAAAATTGGGCTAACTTTACTGTTTTTTATTTTTTAATTCATGAAACCATTTTTTTTTAAAAAAAGGCGTTTGAAAAATTATTGCGCAAATACCGTGCAAGAAAAAAAAGTTGCAATGACCGTCATTTTATTCCCTAGGGTGTTTGCTAAAAAAACATATATGTTTGGGGGTTCTGAGGTTTTTTTTTCTAGCAAAAGAATGATGATTTGTACATGTAGGAGAGAAGTGCCAGAATAGGCCCGGTATTGAGGTGGTAAAAAAAAAAAAGCCCGGTGTTGAAAGGGTTAATAAAGCTTTGTTAATATTCTGTTTACAGATGGATGTTGAGTTTTAAAAAAAAACTGATGAATCTTAAATTATCGCATGCCACAATTTATGCTATTTGGTCTTGTGGCACTTATATTGCATGCAATAAATGTTAGTCAATTGACCCCCCCCCCCCCCCGTTCTACTCCGCTGCATACTCAGACATGGGTATGCTAATCCTATTATTTTTGTATTAATTGTTCCATATCCACTGACTGTGCAAGGCACGGGGATATCAGATGGTGTTCCCTTTCTCTGAAAAGTTTGTGCCCCTAAAACTGTGCCTGCATAGAACGTAGTGGTGTTTTCTTTTGAGATTAGCAATGCATAAGTCCTTTGTGTTCACCCATCTTTCTGAAGACCCCTTTGTGTCCCTCATCAGCATTCAGTGTGATTAACTCTCCGCTGCCACTCGCCCTCCGGTTCACCCACCTCCACACCATGTGCTGACGGAGCACCTCCAGTGCCAGCATCAGCATCCCCATGGCAACCACTGCAAGGTTTCCCTGGCAACAGAGTGCGCCTGTAGCACCTTCTCCCTAGCTGATCCTGCCTCCCTTGTTTAATCTCTACCTTCGCCCCCTCAGACATGAAGCCCTGCTTGCCCACTTGTATTAAATCTGCAGGCAGTCTTTTATTAAAGGATGTCTCTAGCCACCTATCAAATGTAACCCTCTTCTCCTAAATTTCAAGGTCCTGTGTATCTAATTCCCTGCATGCATCTATGAAAGAAAAATGAAAGTTCATTTACGCAGCACCAACAATTTACATACTGAACATCATAGGTGTGCGCAGCCCATTGCATTAGGGTGTGTACCCCAAAGCTCAAACACACACGTCTTTCTCTGCAGCCTCAGCTGCACTGGACAGCGAATGAATAGGAAGTGCTCTGTGCTGAGCGGCTTCCTGTTCATTCTCAAACTGAAGCATAGTGAACACGGTTTACTATGCTTCAGTTATGAATGAACACAGTGAGTGTGTTCGTTTAGGAAAGGAAGGTGCCAGTAAATTACATATTTACTAGCCCCTGCCTTCACTCTCCATCCTGAAACATCCCGCAGCAGCTGGGGCGAGAGGAGGGAAGGGAAGCCAGCAGCACTGTGGGGGTGGGGGCCAACAGGGGGGAAGCCCAGGCAATAGGTAGTGGGAGTCGGCACTGCACATAGTGATTGGGGTGTGCCATGGCACACCCCCTGCGCACACCTATGCTGAACATTTACATTAGTCTCTGCACCCAAGGAGCTTAGAATCGAAGGTCCCTATCTCACATGTATGCACATACTAAGGCCAATTTACCTACCAGCATGTCTTTGGAATGTGAGAAGGAAACCCAATTAAGAGAACTGCAAACTCCATGCAGATAGTGTCCTGGTTGCGATTCAAACCATGACCATGGTTTGAATCCATGGTCATGGACCTACACAGTGGTGGGTGGTGCTCACATTTTTTTTTTGGGGGGGTGCAAACGAACTGAAAAATACTGAAACAAAAACATCAATTGCAGCCTCACTGTGCCCATCATATTCAGTCAACTGTGCCCATATTATGCAGCCACTGTGCCCCGCTGTCTGCCTGGCACTTACTCCATCGTGGTGGCGGGTCAGGCAGCGGGTGATGGCGGCGAGCTGTGGGATGGGTAGCGCGGGTCAGGCGATGGCTCCTGTGTTCTCCCCGCATTTCTTCTTCCTGTTCTGCTAGGCGGCCAATGGGATCGCCTCTGCCTTAAGCCAATCGGGTGACCGGTATTAGATCCGCGCCTCCTGATTGGCGGAGAGGCGGTTCAGTGTTAGAAAAGCAAATTAATATTTGCTTTTCTAACACGCCTGGTGGAGTGCGAGCGCAATGCTCTGTGCTCGCAGTTCTCCTTTTTTTTTTTTTTTAAGCTTATTGGAGCCTATGGCTCTAATCCGGTGCTTAAAAAAAAAAAACTCCCCCATCGCTGAAATAAAGGGGCCGGATGCCTGAATAGGGGGTGGCTACAGCGGCCATGTATAGATTCATGCAATGCATGAGTCTATCCATTTTACATAGAGGGGGGGGGGTGGCGCCCGTGCGCCCTTAATGGACGCTCCGCCACTGGACCGACATGACACCCGGATAGGAGGTGCTGTTGTGTATTCCTCCTATATATTTAATTCCCATGCTCTGCTGCATACCAGCTGAGAAAACGGAGGTGGTATGTATAAATGATCTGGGATACTCTTCAGGTCCTTGTTTAGGCACTCCGTTGTAGAGTGACAGTGCTCGATCCCTTTTTCCCCAGTTGTGCTCCTGCGTTGTCACCCTGTTTCATGGACTTCCTGTGAAGACTATAAAGCTGGCCGTCCACCTGTAGATTCCACCATTCACGCAAAACAGCATGGACTGCTGAATCTCCCCAACTGCTGCTACTACACTATATATTACTAAAAGTATTGGGACGCCTGCCTTTACACGCACATAAACTTTAATGGCATCTTAGTCTGTAGGGTTCAATATTGAGTTGGCCCACCCTTTGCAGCTATAACAGCTTCAACTCTTCTGGGAAGGCTGTCCACAAGGTTTAGGAGGGTGTCTATGGGAATGTTTGACCATTCTTCCAGAAGGGCATTTGTGAGGTCAGGCACTGATGTTGGACGAGAAGGCCTGGCTTGCAGTCTCCATTCTAATTCATCTCAGAGGTTTTCTATCAGGTTGAAGTCAGGACTCTGTGCAGGCCAGTCCAGTTCCTCCACCCTAAACTCGCACTCATTCATTTTTTGTAGGCAATGCTTCAAAAAGCCCTCTATAGGTCATTAGTTTTATTAGAGGCGCTCTTGTGCTAGAATTATTGCTCTCATTCTGGTGTGCGTGGCGATTTGTAACATGTGCATCGCAATTTAACCACTTGCGGACCAGCCACCGGAGTTATACTGCGGCAGGTTGGCTCCGCTGGGCGAACCGTCGTAGCTGTACGTCTGTCGCCTTAAGCGGTGTTAGCAGGCGCGCGCGCCCGCTTCATCGCAGGAGTGCCGATGCTCGTGACCGGCAGTCGCGATCAATTTCCGGGCACGAGAGGCAGGACAGGGACGTGTGTGTGTGTGTGTGTGTGTGTGTGTGTGTGTGTGTGTGTATGTATATATATAAACACACACATCCCTGTTCTGTGAGCTGAGGAAATGCAGATCGTGAGTTCCTAACAGCTAGGAACCACGATCTGTCATTTCCTCTAGTCAGTCCCCTCCCCCCTTCAGTTAGAACACACCTAGGGAACACAACCTCTTGATCGCCCCCTAGTGTTAACCCCCTTCCCTGCCAGTGACATTTACACAGTAATCAATGCATTTTTAAAGCACTGATCACTGTATAAATGCCAATGGTCCCAAAAATCTGTCAAAAGTGTCCGATGTGTCCGCCATAATGTCGCAGTCCCGATAAAAATTGCAGATTGCCACCATTACTAGTAAAAAAAATTATAATAATAAAAATTCTATGAATCTATCCCCTATGTCAGGGATATGCAATTAGCGGACCTCCAGCTGTTGCCAAACTACAAGTCCCATGAGGCATAGCGAGACTCTGACAGCAGCAAGCATGACACCCAGAGGCAGAGGCATGATGGGACTTGTAGTTTTGCAACAGCTGGAGGTCCGCTAATTGCATATCCATGCCCTATGTTGTAGATGCTATAACTTTTGCGCAAACCAATCAATAAACACTTATTGCGATTTTTACTACCAAAAATATGTAGAAGAATACATATCTGCCTAAACTGAGAAAAAAAAATCACTTTTTGAAAAAAAAAGTACAAATATTGTGTTTTTTTTCAAAATTGACGCTCTTTTTTTTGTTTATAGTGCAAAAAATTCAAGTCACAGAGATGATAAAATACCACCAAAAGAAAGCTCTATTTGTGGGGAAAAAAGGACTTAAATTTTGTTTGGATACAGCATCGCATGACCGCGCAATTGTCAGTTAAAGCAACGCAGTGCCAAATCGCAAAAAATGGCCTGGTCATTGGGCAGCCAAAACTTTCGGGGCTGAAGTGGTTAAGGTTTTCATGTATAGGCGCCCCAACGTGTGTGTTTACATTCACATATGTGGGGGTGGGGGGTAGGTATAGGTATAACTTTACTTTTTTTTTTTGCTTAACTTTTTTTTCCCCAACACATAGAGGGAAAAAAGTCCCCTGTGTGATGATTGGTTGTCTTTAATGTTACAACAAAGAAGTGGATTCCCCTAAGTAGACTTTAAAGGTATTGATCTAGAAGAATGTGTATTGCAATACATTACTGTGCAATACATTACTGTGCAATACACACTCTTCTAGATCAATGCCTTTAAAGTCCACTTAGGGGAATCCACTTCTTTGTTGTAACTTATACTGGATGTGGTATTAGATCTAGCAGAACACACCCACCGATCTCCCCCTCTTTTGGTTGTCTTTAATGAGACATGCAGGGTCAAAAAGGTGGCGGGGGGGGGGGGGGCGATATCAGGGGTATGTGGAAGCAATCTGGCAGCAGCACAGCCGCCCGAATGCTTCCACCACCTGACAGGCACGGGTCTGCCTGTCAGTTTTACACACAATCCTGGTGGCTGCAGTCACCAGAATGTGTGTAAAACCCCCGCTGTCAGGTCCGTATGATGTACGGACCTGGCAGCAAAAAGGTTATAAAATAAAACCTCATACAAATGGGTGCCCCTCTAGGAAGGGTGCCTATTGGGAAATCTGGCCCTGAGTGTGAATGGGCCCTAATTAAGGTAGGGGGGTTGCATTAGGTTAAAGTATGAATTTAGGGTAAAGGTTTGCTATAAGTGCATGTTTCAGCATATATTTTGCAGGCATGGTCTAGTGCAGCCACCTGTAGGATGCATATAGTCCAGAAGTGGCTGCAAAAGCGCTGCAAAGAGATCAGGACTGAGATGCAACAAAGGAGGGAAAAAAAGTTGAGTTGTTAAAAAAAAAAAAGCTATTTTTTAAGACTCAGTACTTTAGGAAACTACATGTCATTGTACATATGTGTACATGCATGTACATACATTTCAGGTTGGGTATATATGTAATGGCAGAGTCTTCTGGAGCTTGTAGTTCCACAATACAGAAAGCCCTCTTTTGTGGTCTGCTCTCCTCTATTCGCGTCTTATTTGTCCTTCATGGAGTATTGCTGCGCTGGCTACGTGAGCGGCAAAGCCTGAAATTTTTCCACTTCATTTGTGTCACCTTATACATCGTCCCATTGAAGGGTAGATTTGATGCCACTTAACTCCAATGGGCACTTCATAAATCAATGCCAACATCCTGATGTGCAGCTTTATAGCTCTGAGCTGGCAGATGTGGTGGACTAGGTGACACAGTCCTTCCTGGCTGATGTAAAACGCCAAATCACTGGAAGGTTACTGAGAATTCCATTAGTAAAGTTATGTGGGTGGACCCAAACATCTAGTGATGTCTTCCATATATTTATATGAATTTGAAGGTCAACGCCACCTAAAAAAGGATTTGCACTTTAGTTGAACCCTTACAACTAGTAAAGGTAGGTGGTCATTTGTCACATCCTCCATGTTTAGGAGGAAGGAGGAAACCCCCCCCCCCTCAAAACCCTGCAATAAACCATTGCGCCCAGTGCAGCTGTCCCTTCTGCCCACCCCTTGTCCCGGCCCTGGTACACACTACCGACAGGCCACTTGTTACCCTTCTTGTTACTCTTGGAAACTACTTATGTTTTCACATTTCTCTATTCCACATGAATACATTCATACCCCAATGTGTTGACACCCACTTTTGAATTATGGGTGTGCGGGTTACTTACAATACACCTCTTTAGTGACTTTAGACTAGGAAGGGACAACGTTTCAATACTTTACTTAAGAAAGGTGCAAATTTTATGAATGGACACAGGAGCAATTGGTACAGATCACAAACTCTGTCCATTCAGAACAGGAAGGGGCAGGTAAATGACATATGTATAGGCCCTTCCCCCGCTTTCCATCCTGACACATCCCCTGTAGCAGCTGTCGGGAGAAGGGAAGGAAGCCGGCAGCACTGCGGGGGGAGGGTAAGCACACTGGGGCCTGGGGGCAGCAGGAGAAAACAAATGTGCATTTTTCCATATGATAGGGGGGGGGGGCAGTGTGACAGTAGGTGAGCAGTATGATGGGGGGGCAGTGTGACAGTAGGTGAGCAGTATGATGGGGGGGCAGTGTGACAGAAGGTGAACAGTATGATGGGGGGGGCAGTGTCACAGTAGGTGAGCAGTATGATGTGGGGGGGGGGGTGGTGTGACAGTAGGTGAGCAGTATGATGGGGGGGCAGTGTGACAGTAGGTGAGCAGTATGATGGGGTGGCAGTGTGACAGTAGGTGAGCAGTATGATGGGGGGGCAGTGTGACAGAAGGTGAACAGTATGATGGGGGGGGCAGTGTCACAGTAGGTGAGCAGTATGATGGGGGGGCAGTGTGACAGTAGGTGAGCAGTATGATGGGGGGGCAGTGTGACAGAAGGTGAACAGTATGATGGGGGGGGGGGGGTGGTGTGACAGTAGGTGAGCAGTATGATGTGGGGGGGGGGGTGGTGTGACAGTAGGTGAGCAGTATGATGGGGGGGCAGTGTGACAGTAGGTGAGCAGTATGATGGGGGGGGCAGTGTGACAGAAGGTGAACAGTATGATGGGGGGGCAGTGTCACAGTAGGTGAGCAGTATGATGTGGGGGGGGGCAGTGTGACAGAAGGTCAACAGTATGATGGGGGGGGGGGGCAGTGTCACAGTAGGTGAGCAGTATGATGTGGGGGGGGGGTGGTGTGACAGTAGGTGAGCAGTATGATGGGGTGGCAGTGTGACAGTAGGTGAGCAGTATGATGGGGGGGGGCAGTGTGACAGTAGGTGAGCAGTATGATGGGGTGGCAGTGTGACAGAAGGTGAACAGTATGATGGGGGGGCAGTGTGACAGTAGGTGAGCAGTATGATGTGGGGGGGGGTGTGACAGTGGGTGAGCAGTATGATGGGGGGGCGGTGTGACCCTAGGTGAGCAGTATGATGGGGGGGGCAGTGGGACAGTAGGTGAGTCGTATCATAGGGGGGGCAGTGTGACAGTAGGTGAGCAGTATGATGGGGGGGGGGGGGGCAGTGGGACAGTGGGTGAGCAGTATGATGGGGGGGCAGTGTGACCATAGGTGAGCAGTATGATGGGGGGGGGGGGCAGTGGGACAGTAGGTGAGCAGTATCATAGGGGGGGCAGTGTGACAGTAGGTGAGCAGTAGGATAGGGGCAGTGTGACAGTAGGTGAGCAGTATGATGGGGGGGCAGTGTGACTGTAGGTGAGCAGGATAACGGGGGGCAATGTGACTGTAGGTGAGCAGTATAATGGGGGGAGGGCAGTGTGACTGTAGGTGAGCAGTATAATGGGGGGAGGGCAGTGTGACTGTAGGTGAGCAGTATGATGGGGGGAGGGCAGTGTGACTGTAGGTGAGCAGGATAACGGGGGGCAATGTGACAGTAGGTGAGCAGTATGATG
This sequence comes from Rana muscosa, assembly GCA_029206835.1. Classification (NCBI taxonomy): domain Eukaryota; kingdom Metazoa; phylum Chordata; class Amphibia; order Anura; family Ranidae; genus Rana; species Rana muscosa. The sequence continues at coordinate 321,110,894 of CM055120.1, read as the reverse complement.
GGGGAGGGCAGTGTGACAGTAGGTGAGCAGTATCATAGGGGGGGCAGTGTGACAGTAGGTGAGCAGTAGGATAGGGGGCAGTGTGACAGTAGGTGAGCAGTATGATGGGGGGGGCAGTGTGACTGTAGGTGAGCAGGATAACGGGGGGCAATGTGACAGTAGGTGAGCAATATAATGGGGGGAGGGCAGTGTGACTGTAGGTGAGCAGTATGATGGGGGGAGGGCAGTGTGACTGTAGGTGAGCAGTATGATGGGGGGAGGGCAGTGTGACTGTAGGTGAGCAGGATAACGGGGGCAATGTGACAGTAGGTGAGCAGTATGATGGGGGAGGGCAGTGTGACAGTAGGTGAGCAGTATGATGGGGGGGACAGTGTGACTGTAGGTGAGCAGGATAACGGGGGCAATGTGACAGTAGGTGAGCAGTATGATGGGGGAGGGACAGTGTGACTGTAGGTGAGCAGGATAACGGGGGGCAATGTGACAGTAGGTGAGCAGTATGATGGGGGGAGGGCAGTGGGACAGTAGGTGAACAGTATGATGGGGGGGACAGTGTGACTGTAGGTGAACAGTATGATGGGGGCAGTGTGACAGTTCTTCCAGACTCAGGAATACACTGTGGCATTTGTGGGCTAGCAGGCAGGAACGGCCTCGGGCAGGATGCAATTCTCTTACCTTACAAGGAGCAGCCTGCAGGCAAGAAATGTGAGTCGGAGTTGGGGGGGGGGGGGGGGGGGGCAGAGTTGGGAGGTGGAGCTGGCGGGTCATAGCAATCGATATGGTCACATTGTAGATCGCAGCTGCAAGAAACAGCTTGCACCAGGCTGGATAGGAGAGGTGGCGTCATTTAGAGGAACAGATTGCCTCCATCTCCCTCCTGCAGCCGCTGAATGCCAGTTCGAGGGAGTGTAGGAGAAGCCGCCGCTGCCCCTCCTATCCAGGTATAGACAAATATGACAGTTGCGGACAATTGCGACCACTATAGTTACGCCTCTGGGTTTGGCCCTGCCCACATTTCCAATAGTGGCAGGCCCCATCCACATTTCTAGTAGTGACAGGCCCGCCCACATTTCCAATCGTGACAAGCCCCGCCCACATTTCCTCTTTTTCATGTTCCTTGTGTAAAGAGTCAGCAATCAAACCTAAAAAAAAAAAAAAAATGTAATGCATGTTAATAAGTACACATAATGAACCTGGTTCTAGTACATGGGCGTCTGCTCCATAGGGCAAGAGGGGTCAATTGCCCCCCCCCCCCCTGGAAGTCAGAGTGAAGACACTTGCCCCCTGTGTTGCAATGGCCTCCGAACTTTTTTTTCTAAGTCTGCAGACTGCTGCTGGCCTGGGGGCTGGGGCTGCTCTCAGTCTTTTCCGACTATCCGTCCCTCCCTCCTCACCCCCGGCCCGAGCATCGGATTGGCTCTGCCGCTCGGGCCTCTGCTTAACATCACCGTGACCCTGACTCGGCTGTTCCATGATTGGCTGCTGCCTCAGCCTGTGTAAATGATGTGCCTATGCCGATCCGGCCGGCGCGGCGCCGACTCCTCCCACAGGTGCGTGGCGTGCAGTGGCCGAGACGAGAGACTGAATACGCTGCCAGTACCTGCCCTATCGCTGAACAACTACAGGTAACAGCAGTGCCTGTGCCACAATATGTAATACATCTGTAATACATCTGTGTTGTGGGCGGCCATATTTTGATCTTGATGAAAACAACCTATACATACAGTATAGGCTGTTTTCATAAAGATCAAAATATGGCCACAACAGATGTATTGCAATATAGAAAGATGTACATTCTCTAGGCTATATTTATATGGACATGGAGTGAAGCGGAATTATCCTCAAGAGCTATTTCACACTGTCAGCTGTCCGCGTTATCAGTAAAGCGCCGCTAGTTTTAGTGACGCTTTACCGCAGTTTTAGTGGCGCTATTTGGCCGCTAGAGGGGGGTGGGGGGTTTAAATTTTTTTAGAAATTGCTAATCAGACAATGACAGCTTGATCCTCCTATTAAGCTTTTGCATCAGGTTTCTCAAACCTTTGCATGCCTGCGCTTTATGCCATAATGACTAAGCCCCTCCCCTTTATGACATTGCCAAAAAGGGACCGAGCATGGATGACCTTAAAATGATGCCCCCCCCTCTGGAAAAAGTTCAGCGGACGCCCATGTTCTAGTATGATATTCTACTGAGCACACAGTCATCATCAGCAGCACCAGAAGCAAATAAAATGTGTCCATTCCCCAGGGAGAGAAGCAGTTTGGGGTGGAGGAACTGGACTGGCCGGCACAGAGTTCTGACCTCTACCCGGTCCAGGAGGGATTATGGTGTGGAGTTGTTTTTCAGGGGTTGGTCTTGGCCCCTTAGTTCCAGTGAAGGGAACTCTTAAGACGTCAGCATAACAAGACATTTTGGACAATTTCATGTTCCCGACTTTGTGGGGACAATTTGGGGACGGCCTCTTCCTGTTCCAACATGACTGCGCACCAGTGCACAAAGCAAGGTCCATAAAGGTCCGAAATGATTAAGCACAATTGTACTGTGTGAAACGCGTCTACAGGACCTGCGTGTTTGTGTCTTTTGATGTCATCTTGGTGATCAATAAACGGGATTTGGATTTTTCTCAATGTGCAGCCATTTCTTCTTTTACTCCTATACCCACGGAGGTGGGCCGCGGCTTGCACTTGACTGGAATTCATCAGGCCCAAATCAATTCACCTGGAGCGGTGATTCCTTCATTTGTATCAAGGTCCATAAAGACATGGATGAGCGAGTTTGGGGTGGATGAACTTGACCTCAACCCCATAGAACACCTTTGGGATGAATTAGAGCGGAGACTGCGAGCCAGGCCTTCTCGTCCAACATCAGTGCCTGACATCACAAATGCCCTTCTGGAAGAATGGTCAAACATTCCCATAGACACTCCTAAACCTTGTGGACAGCCTTCCCAGAAGAGTTGAAGCTGTTATAGCTGCAAAGGGTGGGCCAACTCAATATTGAACCCTACGGACTAAGACTGGGATGCCATTAAAGTTCATGTGCGTGTAAAGGTAGCTGTCCCAATTCTTTTGGTAATATAGTGGGTGTTTTCAAGTTGTCACCCACTACGCCAGTTGTAACACACAGCGGGACTCGAGAGACTGCTGTGTCACGGAGCTCACTGTGAAAAGTTTGGGCGCGCGTGATAAAAGTTCTGCCCTCCTCTTAGACCAGCTCGTGTGATAGAGGCAGTGTTCTGTCTATCACACGAGCTGGTCTAGGAGGAGGGCGGGACTTTTATCACAGCGCGCCTGAACTTTTCACAGTGAGCTCCGTGACACAGCAGGAGCAGGAGATGCCCGATGTGCATAATGCACACACTGACGGGTGAGGCTACATTGTTTGGCACAGTAAGGCTGTAATGATGGTGAGGGGGGCTGCAATGATGGTGAGGGGGGCTGCAATGATGGTGAGGGGGCTGCAATGATGGTAAGGGGGGCTGTAATGATGGTAAGGGGGGCTGTAATGATGGTGAGGGGGGGCTATAATGATGGTGAGGGAGGCTGCAATGATGGTGAGGGGGGGGGCTGCAATGATGGTGAGGGGGTCTGCAATGATGGTGAGGAGGGTTGTAATGATAGTGAGGGGGCGGGCTGTAATGATGGTAAGGGGGAGGGCTGCAATGATGGTGAGGGGGGCTGCAATGATGGTGAGGGGGGGCTGCAATGATGGTGAGGGGGTCTGCAATGATGGTGAGGGGGACTATAATAATGATGGTGAGGGAGGCTGCAATGATGGTGAGGGGGGGGGCTGCAATGATGGTGAGGGGGTCTGCAATGATGGTGAGGAGGGTTGTAATGATAGTGAGGGGGCGGGCTGTAATGATGGTGAGGGGGGCTATAATAATGATGGTGAGGGGGGGGCTGCAATGATGGTGAGGGGGTCTGCAATGATGGTGAGGAGGGTTGTAATGATAGTGAGGGGGTGGGCTGTAATGATGGTAAGGGGGAGGGCTGCAATGATGGTGAGGGGGGCTATAATGATGGTGAGGGGGGCTGCAATGATGGTGAGGGGGGCTGTAATGATGGTGAGGGAGGCTGTAATAATGGTGAGGGGGCGGGCTGTAATGATGGTGAGGGGGGCTGTAATGAGGGCACAGTAAGGCAGCAATGATGGTGAGGGAGGCTGCAATGAGGGCACAGTAAGGCGGCAGTGATGGTGAGGCTGCAATGAGGGCACGGTAAGGTTGCAATGATGGGCACAGTGAGGTGGCAATGATGAGCACGGGTTGGGGGACTTTCAGGGTTTTTTTGGTGGAGGGGGCGGCATTGAAGGACCCGGCCTCGGGGCGGCAAAGGGAGTAAATCGGGGCCTGACATGCGCCGCCCCTGCACCCACTGCCGCCCCGAGGCCTGGCCTTGGTGGCCTTGTCGGGAATCCGGCCCTGGCTGTATCCCTACTGTTGCATCCCATTCAGCAATCCTATCAATGAAAGCAGCATAATATCTGTGCTCATTGGCCAACATTTAGCAGCAGAAGCGCCTCGTCACTGATCATGATGTTCTCATTCACCAGCAGTAACTCTGGAAGGATGTTCCACTGAAGGCTGCTGCAGCTTTAGAACATCTCCTCTGCTCCACAGAGGAGCCCAGATTCCAGGCTGGAGATGATAACACATGGGGCTTGTCATTTCTCTGTCTCCTTATTCCTTTTGTTTTTCTTTTAATAAATGAAAAATCTGGAGAGCAGAAGATAAATCCAGCTGGAGAAGGGCAGATAAAACCTTGGCCCAGAGCTGGCTCAGGTGTTGTGTGATGGAGTGTGGTGGCTGATGTGTGGACAGCTCTGCGGCCCATCTGCCGCCTGTAGCTCCAGAGTCACGATCTCCCACCATCTGTCTGCTGTACAGCTCTAATGAGCCCATAGAAAAAAATAAATGTTCAGATTTACACTCAGTGTTTCTGAGAACGGACTAGAATTTGGTGATTATAGAAGAATGAGGTCACTTTGCTTTCTCCGGAGAGGAAATGGTCACAGATATGACCTTCTCCTGTGCCTGTAATTCTGGTCTTGGTACTCCATGTATGACCTGCTCCATCCAACACCAACTGCTCCCATGGATCGTCCGCTCATTCACAGGGATGGTAAAACCCAGGGGTTAAAGTGATACTAAAGGTTCGATTTAAAAAAAATAAAAAAATAACAAACATATCATACTTGCCTCCACTGTGCAGTTCGTTTTGCACAGAGTGGCCCCGAACGCCACCTTCTGGGGTCCCCCGGCGACTCTCGCGGCTCCTCCCTGCATCAGATAGCCCCCTAGGAGAAGTGCTCTCCCGGGTTACTTTGTGTCCGCGCTCCCGAGTCCATCATTTGGTGTCCATAGCCGCCGAATGCAGGACACGGCCCCACCCCCCGGCGCCCGCACCATTGGATTTGATTGACAGCAGCGGGAGCCAATGGCTGCGCTGCTATCAATCTATCCAATCAAGAGCCGAGAACCCGTGGGCAGAGAGACGGCGCGTCCTGGCCGTGGGACATTCCAGGGCTCAGGTAAGTAAAACGGGGGCGCTGGGGGGGGGGCATAGGATGCATTAAGGTGAAAAAACAGGAGGGTTTTCAACCTCTTTAACCCTCGTTTTTACCGCCTCCCAACCACTCCTTCTTTAGCTGCAGATGCAGCGGCCAAGGGTGCACACATGCCAAGGCTGCGATGCTTTGCTTCGGCAGGAATTATAGAGGCCAGAGGCTCTAGTAGGCTTCAAAATAGGGTTGGCTCGGGACGCAGAGAGTGCGACCGGAGCCCACCAAGGTGTGTTGAAAAAGAGAATACATTTTCCTTGTTGCAACACTGATCATCCTCCCGGCCAATCGGGAAGCGGGTCTGATACCCGTCACCCGATTGGCTGAAAGGACAGGCGATCCTATTGGATGCCTAGGAGGAGGGGGGGCAGACGCACAGTGGAAGCGAGGAGGAGAAAAGCCATTGGCCAATGCCTGGATGCCCGATCCCTACCACTGCTCCTCGAATGCCTGCCGAATGCCCGCCGCCTAGATTGGGTAAGTGCCGGTGGACCGACTGGCAGACAGCGGGGGGGGTGTGAGTTAGGGTTGTTTACCGCCCCCCCCCCCAATCAAAAAACCACCAGCCGCCACTGCTTAGCATACCAGTGCTGCAAGAGATTCTCACCCCTGTGTACTGCATGTGAGCTCTCTGTGTTCCCAGTTCTCCAGTGCTGCGAAGGATCTCCATTCCTATCTCCCTGTGTTCCCAGCACCCCAGTGCTTGCAAGAGTTTCTTGTGTCTGTCTCCCTGTGCAGCATGAGACACTTGTACTTTTGCCTTCCTGTGAACCCAGCTCCCTAGTGCTCCCAGAAACTTTTGCACTCCTGTCTTTCCTTGTGTTAGCCCCCCTGTACTTCCAACAAGCCTTCCTCCTCTGTGACTTCTGTGTATTCCTGTATATGGTCAACTGTTTCCTGCACAGGTGTGCTTGAGGACTGCAGCCTGGGAGCTGCTCTACAGCTAAATTCATCTCCATTGTTAAGAGCTCTGGTGAAGATCGTGTAGGCAGGTGCAGTCTATTTTCTCCACTGTAGATGGCGTTCGACCGCAGCGGCATTGCAGTTGGAGGGGAAGGCAAGAGTAACTTGGTTCCTGTATGTTTTTCACTGGAGAAGCTATGTGATTGGATGCTGCCACCCCACGTGACTCTGGCAGCCATCTTGGGTCAGCCAGAGCCTATTGAAGGACCTGGCTCCCAGGCTTGGCGTGCATATTGCTTGTGGGTAGTGTAGAGACAGATCACCTGTCTGACATGGACAGTGATTAGCAGTAGGGAGAGGTTTCAGATATGCAGGGAAACGATGGGGACATGCTAGTCTTAATGGAAGCCTCACCATTTGGGTGACCGGCCAGGCCGCATTCCGCCCCTAAAGACAGATGCTGTTGGCACATCTGAGACCTGCTCTTTTACATACTGCTGTTACATTCTGTGAGTGATCCCGGGCTGGTGTCTTCCCAATAGGTTTGTTGTGAATTATTGGATTCTACATTAATACAAGTTCCATTCTCTTCAGCTAGACTCTAGAAGGACACATATTTTTTTTTTTTTTTTTTTTTGGGGGGGGGGGGGGTTTGTGCTAGGATGGAGGATTGGGAAGGGGGATTTATGCTTGGAGGGGGGATTTGGAGTGGGAAGGAGGGAGAGGATTTGTGCTCAGAGTAGAAATTTGAGGGGTAGAGGATTTGTGCTAAAAAGTGGGAAATTTTTTGGGGGTGGGCGGGAATTGTGTTGGGAGCATATGTGGAATGAGAGGATATGAGCTAAGCATGGAGATTAGCACTCCATTTTTTGGGGGGCAAGGGATTTTTGTTGACACATAATGCTAAAACATCTTGGGGGGCTCAATTTGGCATGTTCTAGATCTAGATGACCTTAACCTGGCACTGCACCCCCCCACAATCGGGCATACTGCCGTCAAGCATACAGGCTGCATGGTGGATCTTCATTTCTCAGCCATTCTTGACAATTGCCTACAAGTACATCTTCCCTTATGACATCAAGGTACAAATATTTAATCAATTCACTATTACATTGGTTTACTGCAGGAGCAGAAAGGTTGTAGTTTGACTCCCTGGATATCCACCGGGCCCTAGGCTCCTGCCTAGGTTGCCTCGTGGATGAGACAGCCCTAGAATTAAATACGTTACTATGCATTTGTATAGTGGAGCCATTATAGACAACCTTCAAGAATGACCACTGACTTTTGAGAGGCTTTTTACTGACAAAACATGGAAAATTTACTGGCAGAGCACATTTTTTTTACTGACAACCTGAGAAATTGCAGAACTTCTATTGAAAACTAACACAGTGAATATTTGAATGGAATAAATATGATTTGGAAACACTGACAATACATATAACAAAGTAATTTGCTTGATTTACACCAAAGCCCCGTACACACGGTCAGACTTTTTGCCAACAAACTTCAAAATGAGCAAGTTTGACAAAAAAACAGACCGTGTGTACTCTCCACCGGACAAACTTTTTTGGTTTTCATCGGACAAATGTTCGCTCTGCAAAAAGACAAACTTTTCGCCATCAAAAGTCCGATGGAGCAAAGTCCGACCGTGTGTACAGAAATCCATCGGACTTTTGTCCGATGGACAAATAAGCATGCCCAGAACCAATGTTAAAATGAACCAACAATAGAAAAAGTTGACCAAAGGGTGGCGATAAAGAGCAGAAAAGAGCAGAAAAACCACGTGATGTTGGGAAAGTTTGCAGAAAAGTCCTGCCGTGTGTATGCTATGGGTGTGCCCGGCCAACTCCCTTCGGACAAAAATCCACAGAAAAATAGGATTTTTTACTCACCGTAAAATCCTTTTCTCTGAGTCCATGGACCGACACAGCTTCTCTATTGACAAAGTGGGTATTATCCGTTAATTAGGAGTGACTAGGCAGAAAAACTTGTAAAAAGTGTTGCATCACACCTTCTACAGTACCGCCCAGGGGGCGGACCCTCTGGGTATACCCTCTCAGTCTGCACATCGCAGATCAGTTCGTCAAAAAGCAGTACAAACTTAAAAGGAGGGGTGGGTGCTGTGTCGGTCCATGGACTCAGAGAAAAGGATTTTACGGTGAGTAAAAAATCCTATTTACTCTTTCGTCCATGGACCGACACAGCTTCTCTATTGACAAAGTGGGACGTCCCAAAGCAGTGTCAGAGAAAAAAACGAGGGGTGGTAACAGCATAAAAACAAACTTCACCCCAAAACACAAAACAGCACTCCTCCAACGGAGGAGTTGCAACTCTAAACAGCCGCCTGCAAAACCTTGCGGCCGAAAGAGGCATCCGAAGATGCACCTACATCAACTTTGTAGAATTTTGTGAAAGTGTGAGCGGACGACCAAGTCGCCGCTTTACATAGTTGGGAAACAGACGCTTGATGTCGGAAAGCCCAAGAGGCACCTATTGCCCTGGTCAAATGCGCCGTGACAGGAAAGGGGGGCGCCTGACCCTTTAAGGCGTAAGCCTGGATTACTATCTGTCGGATCCACCTAGAGATGGTGGCCGATGAGACTGCTTGGCCCTTCTTGGGACCAGCCACCGAAACAAACAGTGAGTCTGACTTCCGGAACAGGGAAGTAGCAGATATGTATACTCTCAAAGCTCGGACAACGTCCAAGGAATGCAACGCCGACTCCTTAGGATTCGACGGCTGAGGACACAAGGATGGAAGTACAATGTCTTCGTTGAGATGAAAAGCCGAAACGACCTTCGGAAGAAAGGAAGGCTGCGGCCGCAGCACCACCTTATCCTTGTGGAAAATCAAATAGGGAGCCTTGCAGGACAAGGCTGCCAGCTCAGAGACTCGTCTAACTGACGTAACAGCCACCAAAAAGACCACCTTCTGAGAAAGTGTCAACAGGGGAATATCTCTAATATTCTCAAACGGTGCCTTCTGAAGCACCGAGAGGACCAGGTTCAAGTCCCACGGAGGTAACGGGGGGCGGACCGGAGGGAACACATGTCGAACCCCCTGCACAAATGTACTCACGAGAGAGTGAGTCGCCAGGGGTCGCTGAAAAAAGACAGCCAGGGCAGATATCTGTCCCATAATCGTACTTAGGGCAAGCCTTTGGTCTACCCCATGCTGTAAAAACAGCAGGATTCTGGAAACCAAATAGGTACGCGGATGCCATTTCATTTCCTCACACATGGAGATGTAGGCCCTCCAAGTGCGGTGATAGACCTTCCTAGAGGACGGTTTCCGAGCACTTCTCATAGTAGAAATTACTGAGTCTGACAGGCCCCGGTCTCTCAGTACCTGGTTCTCAACAGCCATGCCGTTAAAGCCAATGACTGTAAAGCAGGATGGAATATGGGACCTTGCGACAGCAGGTCCTTCCGTAGTGGTAGGCGCCAGGGGACGTCTGCTACCAGACGTACTAGATCGGCGTACCAAGGACGCTGAGGCCAATCTGGAGCGATTAGGATCATTGGAATTCCCTCTGCCTCCACTCTGCGGAGCAGAAGAGGAAGAAGCCTTAAGGGAGGGAAGGCATAGATTAGCCGATACTGGCCCCACGATGCTACCAACGCGTCCGTTGCGTCTGCCCATGGGTCTCTTGACCGGGCCACAAACCTCAATACCTTCCGATTGAGTCGGGAAGCCAGAAGATCTACGTCTGGTGTGCCCCATCTTTGGCAGAGGAGTTGGAACACCTCCGGGTGTAAGGACCATTCTCCCTGGTCCAGCATCTGGCGGCTCAGGTAGTCCGCCTGCCAGTTTTCCACACCCGGAATGTACACGGCCGACAGTGCCGGTACGCTCCTCTCTGCCCACTTCAGGATGCGAGCGATCTCCGATGCTGCAGCTGAGCTTCTTGTTCCTCCTTGATGATTGACATATGCCACTGCTGTGGCGTTGTCTGACTGGATCCTGACTGGACGCCCTTGCAGTCTCTGAGACCATTTGAAGAGGCACAGCTTGATCGCCCGGATCTCCAGGACATTGATCGGCAGGAGGGCTTCCTCTGGGGTCCAGCGACCTTGCGCCGACTGGACACCCCAGACTCCCCCCCAACCTGTAAGGCTGGCGTCCGTCGTGATCACTATCCAGTAAACCGGAAGAAATGACTTCCCGGCCATTAGAGCCGGTGCTGTCAGCCACCATACCAGGGATCTCCTGACTAGGTGGCTCACTCGGATTTGATAATCCAGAGATGAAGGGCATCTGTTCCATCTGGACAGAACTTCCCTCTGTAACACTCGAGTGTGGTATTGAGCATATGGGACCGCCTCGAAGGAGGCTACCATGAGGCCCAACACTCGCATGCAAAAACGGAGTGACGACCAATTCCTGGAAGTCAGCTGCCGTACTGCAGCCCGGAGGGTCTGCAACTTGTCCACAGGGAGGAATACCTTTGCCTCTGAGGAATCCAGAATCAACCCCAGGTACACTAGGCGTTGAGTGGGCACCAATACTGACTTTTGCGTGTTTAGTATCCAACCACAGTCTCGAAGAGTCTGACAGGTAATGGACACGCTTACCTCTAATTCTGAGCTTGAAGGGCCCTTCAGCAGAAGGTCGTCCAAGTAACCTGTGATAGCGATACCCCGCTGTCTTAGAAGTGCCAGAATCGGAGCGAGCACCTTGGTGAACGTCCTGGGTGCTGAGGCAAGGCCAAACGGGAGGGCCACAAACTGGTAGTGGTTCTTCCCGATAGCAAATCGCAGAAACCTCTGGTGTCTGGAGTATATGGGGACATGCAGGTATGCGTCCTTGATGTCCAAGGAGGCCAGAAAGTCCCCCGGATGGAGAGCCGTGACTACAGATCGAACCGACTCCATCCGAAAACTTTGTACCTTCACAAAGCAATTGAGGGCTCTGAGATCCAAGCTTGGACGAACCCCCTCCTTCTTCGGCACAATGAACAGATTTGAGTAAAAACCCCGTTCCAGTTCTGGAACTGGAATAACTACCCCGCGTTCCAGTAGACCCTGGACCGCCCCATACAGGGCCTCCCGACGGGTCGGTAGTAGCTGGAGATTGGAGGTGTTGAATCTGTCCGGTGGACAAGAGAGAAACTATCTTGTAGCCTGAGGAGATTACTTCGCAAACACACCTGTCGGAGATTAGTGCTGTCCACTGAGTCGCGAATTTGCGAAGACGTCTCCCCACCCGAGAGCTGGGTGTCCGCAGGCTTATTGGGTATGCGGGACCAGGGACGCTTTTGTCCTTGGGCAGGCGCTTTATCGGCCTGGGGTCTTTTCCCTGTCGCCCTAGGGGGACGAAAAAACCACTTGTGTGCAGTAAAGGAGGGCCCTTGCCCTTGGCGTGGCCCCTTACCCTTGCTAATTTGGGGAAGCAAAGTGCTTTTACTTCCTGTGGCATCCTTGATGATGTCATCCAGAGAAGCCCCAAAAAGTCTGTCGCCCTTAAAAGGCAGATCCAACAGGGCTTTCTTGGAAGTCTGGTCCGCAGACCAGCCTTTTAGCCAGATCAGGTGGCGTATTGCTACTGCATAAACCGAAGTTTTAGACAGCAGGGGAATAGTATTCATGTCTGACTCGCAGACAAACCTAAGGCCCTGGACCAACAGGTCGGCCAATGTTATCTCATCAGGAGGAGCATCTCGCTCCTTAACCCCTGGAGTAGCAATCTTGCCCATTCAGTAAGTGTGTGAGACACTAGGGCCCCCGCCAATGCCGGGCGTACTGCCGAGCCTACCACTGAGTATAGGTAGCAAGCGAGTGCTTCAGCCTTCTTATCCACAGGGTCCTAGAAAACAGGAGCCCCTTCTACAGGAATTGTGGTGGCTCTATTAAGTCTGGACACCGGAGGGTCCACTATAGGGGGGAGAGGTCCATTTCTTCAGAAAACTCTCCTCAAAAGGGGTACCGTACCGCAAACCTCTTTGGGGCTGTAAAGACCCTCAGTGGGTTCTCCCATTCCTTGTATAAGAGTTTATCAAAAGACACACAAGGGAACACCTTAGCAGTGCGGGCAGGTCTATGAAACCCAAGTGGACCGGAGTCTCTGCTGCTTCTGCAGTATTTTCCAATTTTAGCATATCCCGCACTGCAGTAATAAGGTCAGATACCAAAGCCGTCTCGCGTACTGACCTGGACTTTGAGTCATTCTCACTGTCCGGTCACGGTCTGCAGTCTCTGGTGCGTCAGAATCTGGGCCCCGAGCCATAGCTGGACCTGGTTCTGCACCAGAATTATCCCCAGAAGCTTGCAGGGGATGGGGCGTTTACTACCCCCTGTATTCCCGTGTGCTGCTTCCACCCTGGCAGCAAACGCCTCTAGGATTGCCAACATAGCGTCCATAGACACCTCAGGGACACCAGCTGCTAAATCTGGTGTTTCAGGGGAGAAGACATCTGGCTCAGATGCCATGCTGACCACACGCTGACACTCACAGGGCTCCAGGCAAGATATCAATAGGCCACCCTCCTGCGCTGCAGAGATGCTGGGTCACCCAGAGGACTCACCACCCTGGATAGGTACTGCTATGCTGCGCCTATGATGCTGTCCCCTTGCTGCTGTGTCAGTCTGCTTCTTTTATCAGCACTTCCTGTGTGAATTTTCGCGCCAGTGTAATGCACCCTAGAGGCCGGAGGCTCTCGCAAAATGGTTGCCAAAACCGTCTGTATGGAAGATAATGTGGGCTCTAAGAAAATGGCCGCCGACAGAAGATAGAGGTCAGGCAGCCATAGCCCACAAAAAAGATGGCCGCCGAACGGCAATATCTGCATACAGGGTGGACAAACATGGCCGCCGATCACCTGATAGGGGCCAGTGGGTGTGGCCGAACTACAGGAAGATGGCCGCCAGGCAGTTACAAGAGGCCAAACTTGGCATGGACCACCTCAAAATGGCCGCCGACAGCATGGAGACACAGAAACACAGGTAAGCAAAAATGACATTTCTTTTAAATGTTAGTTACAGCCAGCCCCGCTCCAGTGGGACCCCCTAGGTGACCCCCAGCAACCTTTAGCTAGAAGCCCAGGGAGGAGGGAAAGGCAGGGAGAGAGGGAAGAAAGGGGCCACAACCACTTACTTGATCTCTCCAGGAATGTCTAGCTAAATCACCCAGCCGAGGCAGGGGAGTTTTACTTACCTATCCTGCATGTATTCTGCTGGAAGACATTCCAAACAGATCATCGTCCGCGCACGGAAGGTGACTGTTGGCCAGGCATGCTGTGATTGGACCCAGAAGGGACGATCATATGTATGCCCTGGAGCATGACGCTCACCGGACAGGCTGCTGCGACTCGGCCGTAAGGTCAGCCGAAGCTGAGCGGTCCGATGCAAGCCTTGGAGCGTAAGCTCACCGGCCAGGCTGCTGCGACTCGGCCGTAAGGTCAGCCGAAGCTGAGCGGTCCGATGCAGGCCCTGGAGCGTAGGCTCACCGGCCACCCGTGGAGCGACGGGCATGTAGTGGAAAACCCAGCGCGTAGCTAGGGTCGGCACACGCTCGATGGCCGAAACTGGGGAGACTACAAGGATCGAGGATCCAGCCTGTCACCCAGTCGGCAGTTGATCGAAGATCGCAGGAAACAACAAATGTAGCAAAAAAATAAAAATATATATATCTTTTTTCCCCGGACCAATGAGCCCGAAGGGAGCCATGTCCTACTCCTTGCTAGACAGAAAAAAACTGATCTGCGATGTGCAGACTGAGAGGGTATACCCAGAGGGTCCGCCCCCTGGGCGGTACTGTAGAAGGTGTGATGCAACACTTTTTACAAGTTTTTCTGCCTAGTCACTCCTAATTAACGGATAATACCCACTTTGTCAATAGAGAAGCTGTGTCGGTCCATGGACGAAAGAGTAAGTTTTTTGAAGTCCGACCGTGTGTACGAGGCTTTACTGTGATTTAATTGGATGTTTTAGTGTAATTCTTCTACTTTTGTTCTTCTAAAGCCTCGTACAGACTGTCGGACTTCAAACAAACTTTTCCGTGGATTTTTGTCCGAAGGGAGTTGGCCGGGCACACCCATAGCATACACACGGCAGGACTTTTCTGCAAACTTTCCCAAAACTTTCCCAACATCACGTGGTTTTTCTGCTCTTTACCACCACCCTTTGGTCAACTTCTGCTATTGTTGTTTGATTTTAACATTGGTTCTGGCCATGCATATTTGTACTTCGGACAAAAGTCCGATGGATTTCTGTACACACGGTCGGACTTTGCACCATCGGACTTTTGTTGCCGAAAAGTTTGTCCGTTTGCAGAACAAACTTTTGTCCGATGAAAACCGAAAAAAGTTTGTCCGATGGAGCGTACACACGGTAGGATTTTAAGGGAAAACGTGCTCATTTTGAAGTTTGTTGGCAAAAAGTCAGACCGTGTGTACGGGCCTTTATTGTATCTGTCATTGATACCGTCTTGATATCCTTGTATAACTGAAAATCATTAATAAATATACAATTAAAAAAAACAAAACGTTATGTAACAAGTTACTCATGCGCTACACAGTGTTTGATATAGAACATATGCTCACAGGAATCAAAGGAATGCTCTTAATGTCAAATTAATGTGATAATGTAATAATTCAATGGATATTGCTGCCAACACCTGTAGTGTCTCCACATATACAATTCAATCAATAAACAAAATAAAGTGCAGCGCTAAATCCCGAATCTTAAATGCTAAATCAAATGTCATAGTGAGATACATTATATTACCAAAAGTATTGGGACACCTGCCTTTAAACTCACATGAACTTTAATGGCTTCCCAGTCTAAAGCCTCGTACACACGGTCGGACTTCAAACAAACTTTTCCATGGATTTTTGTCTGAAGGGAGTTGGCCGGGAACACCCATAGCATACACACCACAGGACTTTTCTGCAAACTTTCCCAAAACTTTCCCAACATCACGTGGTTTTTATGCTCTTTACCGCCACCCTTTGGTCAACTTCTGCTATTGTTGGTTGATTTTAACATGGTTCTGGGCATGCTTATTTGTCCTTCAGACAAAAGTCCGATGGATTTCTGTACACACGATAGGACTTTGCTCCATCGGACTTTTGTTGCCGAAACGTTTGTCCGTTTGCAGAGCGAACTTTTGTCTGATAAAAAACCCGAAAAAGTTTGTCCGATGGAGCGTACACACGGTAGGATTTTTTTGAAAACCTGCTCATTTTGAAGTTTGTTGTCAAAAAGTCAAAACGTGTGTACGGGGCTTTAGTCTGTAGGGTTCAATATTGAGTTGGCCCGCCCTTTGCAGCCATAACAGCTTCAACTCTTCTGGGAAGGCTGTCCACAAGGTTTAGGAGTGTCTATGGGAATGTTTGACCATTCTTCCAGAAGCGCATTTGTAAAGTCAGGCACTGATGTTGGACGAGAAGGCCTGGCTCACAGTCTCCGCTCTAATTCACCCCAAAGGTGTTCTATCGGGTTGAGGTCAGGACTCTGTGCAGGCCAGTCAAGTTCCTCCACCCCAAACGCGCTCATCTATGTCTTTATGGACCTTGCTTTGTGCACTGGTGCGCAGTCATGTTGGAACAGGAAGGGGCCATCCCCAAACTGTTCCCACAAAGTTGGGAGCATGAAATTGTCCCAAATGTCTTGGTATGCTGACGCCTTAAGAGTTTCCTTCACTGGAACTAAGGGGCCAAGCCCAACCCCTGAAAAACATCCCCACACCATAATCCCCCCTCCACCAAATGATTTGGATCAGTGCACAAAGCAAGGTCCATAAAGACATGCATGAGCGAGTTTGGGGTGGAGAAACTTGACTGGCCTGCACAGAGTCCTGACCTCAACCCAATAGAACACCATTGGGATGAATTAGAGCAGAGATTGTGAGCCAGGCCTTCTCGTCCAACATCAGTACCTGACGTCACAGATGCACTTCTGGAAGAATGGTCAAACATTCCCATAGACACACTCCTAAACCTTGTGGACAGCCTTCCCAATACTTTTGGTAATATACTGTACATATGAAGAAAAAGAATGACATTCAGATAAACATATTCCAAAATTGTGATCTCAGTTCACGTCCAAATACAATATAACTATTTCTGTGTAAAGAATAAATAAAAATATATAATATAAATCAGAGATGATCAGTCCAAAGTTGCCCGGCCAGGCAATGAATGCAAAACCAGTGCTGTATGAACCAAATAAGTGAATAATGAAATAAATAAAGTTCTCTCCAATTTTACGTTTTAGATATCGGGTGCAGTCACAATCTTCACAATACGGTGACTTTCCTCCATGCAATCCAAAATGCTTCCCCAATGTACTCCACCACTGTGCAAGTTGGACGCTCACCTGAAATTTCACCATTATTTCCATCATAGATGTAGCCCTCTATAGTAGAATAATATAGCTCTCAATCGGCTATCACATGGAAAGACAATGAGAATCCAGATGGTATAGTACTTTTTAAAAGGGGTTTATTAAAAGAGTAAACACTTACATATAATAAAACACTCAGCACAGCAGTGAGTGTAGAAGACTGTGGGGTCCCACAGGCAAATTCACAAAAAGTTCCCAACTTCCGGTCTGGGCCATGACCGGAAGTGACGTCACCTTGCTCCTCCCTCCCATTAATCTGAATGTAATTTTTCCATATATATATATATATATATATATATATATATATATATATATATATATATATCACTATGACAATTGATTTAGACGTTAAGATTCGGATTTAGCTCCACACTTTATTTATTTTATTGATTAAAACACATTATCAATCCCTTTTTTTCAAAAGTGATCACATTGCATAAGAGCTGGGGGAAGAGAAGCAACAGCACACTAAGCTTCCCAGTGAATGGCTGTGCAGGGGAGGCGTGTCAGCACAAGTCTGATCATTGGAGGGGAGAGCACAGCTAGAGAACTGACCACGCTGTGCTCTCCTGCTTAGTGTGGTCAGTGTTTAGTAGGAAAGCAGAGGGACTGGCAGGAACACGAGGAATTTCACATAAAGGAAGCCATACAAAGAGAACAGGATACTTTTTCATTCAAGTACACGGTACAGCAGGCACATATGAGGAATATGAAGTGTTGGGGTAACAAACACTTTAAGTGATACCTTTTTTCTTGCTTCTCGATCTGCATTTTCTGTACAATCAAATAATTGTCCACACTTTGGATAAGCCCCCTGGAGTAGTGATTGATTGGCTTTATGATTAAGCTTCCCTCCATTGATTCTGCCAATTTGCCCCCCTCTTCCTTGTAGTAGTAGTAAGTAGTTATGCTGATTTTGGCACGCTTGGCTCGTAGACTTTGAAAGTACATATTAAAAGGGGTAGGAAGTACTTTATCTCTGCTAAAGGAAGCGGTAATTTTCTCTAGCAGTGAACTGAATACTAAGTTAATTATGGATTGAATTCAGCAAACAAATATTTGCATACAGAAGGAAAACTGAGAAAAAATGTCAGAAGATGAAATACTTGTGTGGCTTGTGGGAAAATGTGTTGATACAAACAGATTAGAAGAATCTGTCACCCAGGTGCAAACAAAATGTATCTTTCTGCTTTAGAGACTTCAGAAGGAAAAAAGTGGCAATAATAATTAGACTTTATTGTACATATATTAACTTCACTGTTTATGTTACACATGTTGAAAAAAAAAAATCAAGATAAAATGTACTCTTCTGCTCGAGGTTTGTATAGTCTTTGTTTTTGGTTTATTATTGTATAGGTTTTGAATTGATTTATTTAATAGGGAACCAGAAGTTGTAGACATCATTATATTGAATGTGAGTGCCTGGCATACATGAAGCACAATCACAATGCATGCCTGAAAAACTCAGCAACTTAGCAGTGTGGAAGTTAGGTCTTAGCTCTTAGGCCCCTTTCACACTGGGGCGTTTTTCATGCGGTTTAGCGCTAATATTAGCGCTATTATACCGCATGAAAAAATCTTTAGCCTTCAATGTGAAAGCCCGAAGGCTTTCACACTGAAGCGGTGCGCTAGCAGGACCGCTCCAAAAGTCCTGCTAGCCGCTTCTTTACAGCGGTCTCCCATTGAAATCAATCTGACAGCGCGGTAATACCGCCCGCAAACCGCGGCAATAGCCGCGGTTTGCGGGCGGTATTAACCCTTTTTCGGTTGCTAGCGGGGGTTAAATTTACCCCCCTAGCGACCGCATACCGCGGTAAGAACGACAGTATAGCAGCGCTGAAAATCGTGCTGCTATACCGCCACCGCTCCTGCCCGCCCCAGTGTGAAAGGGGCCTTAGTATGATGATATCATTTTGCAAGTGGGCTTTAAATGTTTCTTTCACAGTGGACTGTAAGGTTCAGAAGATGTTTTTTCTTCTCAAATCTATACAACAAGATATACAAGAAAAATAAAGAAAAACAAAACTGTCTTTGAGGAAACTCATGTGTTTTTGAAAACAAAAATGTAATTGACATCAATTCACAGTGAAAAATCACAGCAAAATGATCCTCATTCCAGCCATTAAGTCCCACCCCTGCTTTCTTTAGCCATGCCTCTGCATAGATAAGCCCCTCCCATTTTACACCCTGCTGGGGAATTTACTGCAGGTGTCCACATGAAATTTACAGTGCAAAAGATCCTCATGAAAAACAGTGCAAAGATCTTTACTACACAGTTACAAAGCGAACAATAAAACTAACTCCACAATACCCCCCTCCTTTAAGTAGATAGTTTAGTACATGCCCTCTGTAGAGTATAATACATATCTGACACTCATCCTATGGATTTATTTTATAAGGCAGAGCAAAGTACATTATTGCCTTACTGAACAATCCCAAACAATGCAAAAACTTTACTTTGCTCCAAGTCATTTAAAGGAGAAAAAATAATTACCTAGTCAGTGGATAGAATAGTTCCCCAAGGGCTGGATAAAGGCAAGTAAAGGGCCATATCTGCCTTGTGGGCTACAGTTTGGAGACCACTGGTATAATTTAATATTATAGAGCTGATCTGGTGATATTTATGGGCTTTTGGCTAACATTGAAGAAATTTCCACTAATTTCCTATTCTCTCAGGGATACAGGAAATGCTGGACATTCTCCCCAATGGGGAAATAGAGAGTAATAAAAACTTAGCAGAAGTTCTAACACTTAGAGCCTGTTCACACAGGGGCAACACGACTTCCAGCGCGACTTTGGGAGGCAACTTGGACACGACTTGAGAATGAATCACAGCGCGACATGAGGCAACTTACAAGGCAACTTCAAGTTGCCTCCAGGACAGGCGACTTTCCAGCGGCCAATCAAACAATAATCAGCTTTGTGGGAGGGAGGGGGGAGGGAGGGGTTTGCCTGGAAAACTATTTTTACTTCCTGGAAAGTTGCTTCAGTTAAGACAGGGGATCCGACTTGGAGGCGACTTCCATTGAAATCAATGGGTAGAAGTCGCCTAGAAGTCGGATTGAAGTCGTACAGGAGCGACTGCAGTAGTGTACATTAAGACGGCTCCATTCACTTCCATTACTTTTCTAAATCGCCCGACTTGGGGCGACCTGAAGTCGGATCCCAGGACGCCCCTGTGTGAACTGGATCTTAACATGCTATACAAAAAACAAAACAAAAAACATTGCGCAAGCTTTGTGTGGATGAGATGTCAAAGCCTTGGCCAATAGGTTGTGTCCCTTGTATACATTTTATGGATATTCAGAAACCACGTCCAGATTCTTTCCAAAATCTAGCTGTAATTTTTACAATAAAAAAACAGTAAAGCACCCAGGATAGCATGGGCATTTATTTTATGGTATGCTACGGCAGCCATGATGCATCGTTCTGCCGCTATGCAAAGGGGCCTTTGGGGCATATTATTTTAAGTATTGGCCATCTGACTGTCAAAGCTCCATGGGACTGGCTCATCTGCAATGGTTAATGTTGCCTCCTTGCTTACTGGGGGGTAAATGGCTGCAGAGCAATGTTATGGACTGTGTCCACAGGCTTTGGGCTTTTATTTTTGGCATCAGTTTGAGATTATTCAGAATTCATTGATAGGTGCATCTGGCCTTCAGTCCTTCTTATCTGCATTTGACTTGCTTCAAGTGGGTTTTAAATTTTCATAGACTTGTACAGGAATGCAAACCCTGTTGAAGTACACAAAAGCCCATCAACACAGGCCCTTACAATGCCAGGCACAGAGAACAGGCAAACCCAATACCAAGTCAAAAGCTTGTAATCAGTTTCATAATTATTAAAAGGAACATGTCTATGGCCTCGTACACACGGCCGAGATTCTCGTCGAAAAAAACATGTCGTTTTTTTTGACGAGATTCTTGGACAAGAAACTTGTCCCGGCCGAGTGTACACACGCTCGATTCAAAGAACCCGCGGTTCTTTGAATGGAGCGTACGCGGTGACGTCATCGACTACGACGAGCATGCGCTCGTCACATTCGATGCCGTCGCCGCCATCTTGGTATACCCTACGTATGCCTAGGAAGCTACCGGGCATGCGTCAAATTCATTTCGAACATGCGCGGGCTTCCGGGAGGACAGGTAAGTGTACACACACTCACTTTTCTCGTCGAGAAACATGCCGACGAGAATCTCGACGAGAAAATAGAGAGCAGGATCTCTATTTTCTCGTCGAGATTCTTGTCGCTTTTCTTGACGAGAAACCATACACACGAACGAATTTCTCGGCAAAAAATCTCTGCCAGCAAGTTTCTTGCTGGTTTTTGCCGAGAAACTCGTTCGTGTGTACGAGGCTTAAGTCTTGCCCCTGACAACCAGCCAGATTCCGACTGTATTTTATCCAGTGTAAAGGAAAAGAAGAATTTGATTGGTTGGTGGCACAGATCTTTTTTTTCTTTTTTTCTGACACTTCCCTGAAGTGTATTGTCTTATTTTTAATGAGTTACTTGTTTATTCTCTTGAAGTCATGTGATCCTTTTCCTTGAGGCTGGATTTACGCTATTGTGATCCATTGGGGCGCTTTGAAGACTGGAGTTGGGAAACACTGCCTTACATAAATACATGTTTAATACATAAGTGGTCCATATAGTGATCTTGGTGTTAACTTTAAGTTATTAATTTTAAGGTCATCACAGAGAACAAGGGGGTACCTTTTACGTCTAGAGAAAAAGAGATTTAATTTCCAAATACGGAAAGGTTTCTTCACAGTAAGAGCTGTAAAAATGTGGAATAGACTCCCTCCAGAGGTGGTTCTGGCCAGCTCTGTAGATTGCTTTAAAAAAGACCTGGAATCTTTCCTAAACGTACAGAATATAACTAGATACTAATATTTATATTATTTATAGGTAACATTTTTCCAGAGAATATCCGATTGCCTCCTGGGGGATCAGGAAGGAATTTTTCCCCTGCTGGAGCAAATTGGATCATGCTCTGCTGGGGGGTTTATTTTGCTTTCCTCTGGATCAACTAGGTTTATGTATATGGGATTGTATGTTTATTTTATTTATTTATTTTGTTATGTTTTTTCCCTTTTATTGGTTGAACTAGATGAACTAACTACCGTGTTTCCCTGAAAATTAGCTTGGGTCTTATATTAATTTTAGCCACCAAAAAACACAGTAGGGCTTATTTTCTGGGTAGGGCTTGCCATTTAATGTTCTCTCTTCTCCCCCCCTCTCCCTCCCTGCCTGTCAGGAATCCCCAGTGTGAATAATAGTAAAAGTGGTTGTAAAATGCTAGAATCCTCTCTATTGCTGTAGTATATAATGTGAAAGGTGTATGTTTCTGTAATCAAATTGAGTCAAATACCTTCTTATAGCGTCGCTCATCGCTTCCGTGACTTGCCTGAGCTGTCTTCCCCGTTCTGAGCACTGCACAAGGAGGGGCCAAGATCCCCCGCTGACAGCCAGGAGAATAGAATGGGAGAGCAGCGGGAGATCAGCGAAGCGGCGCTTCAATGGCCCGCTCCGAGCACAAGGAGGGAGAGGGTCCGAGATTCCCCGCTGACAGCCAGGAGAATAGAAGGGGAGATCAGCGGAGCGGCGCTTCAGTGGCCCGCTCCGAGCACAAGGAGGTAGGGGGTCCAAGATCCCCCGCTGACACCTAGGAGAAGAGAAGGGGAGAGCAGCGGGAGATCAGCTGAGTGCGAGAAGGTATTTGACTCTAATCATCTAATGGATTACAGAAACACCTTTTACATTAGAGGATACATAGAGAGGATTTTAGCAGTTTACAACCCCTTTTAAACTAGGGCTTATTATCGGGGTAGGGCTTATATTGCAGCCCTCCCAGAATATCACAGTAGGTCTTATTTTCGGGGAAAGACATTATGTAACCGTGTGAAAAGGTCCAAAGGGTTTTTCTCACCAGTGGTGGACCTCTGAGGTCTTTAGCTATGTTTTTAACCCGGGAAATAAACAAAAATAATCAAAGTTGTACTGTAGCTGTTAGCACCCGTGTTATTATCAGTCTGTGACTGGCTGTCTGTTTTCGGCAGGCAGTGGTGAAAGCCAGTCACAAACCAGAGACCTGTTCTGAGAGCTGGAATGAAAATGGTTACCAGGGGACCATTCAAAAAAAATTCTGATGGATGAAGCTTAGGGATAAGCAGAATGTTTTTTGCAAAATTTTGCCAAAGCAGAATCTTTCAGTTTTTCTCATTGAGTTGCTTAGACAAAATGATTATTTTTTGTCTTTATTTAGAGGATGTTAATTTAAGGAAGTAGGGTTTATGATAGTTTATTTAATTTAATTTACTATTCTTTGTGTTTTTCCATGTTTGTGTGTATTTGATCACTATTTGTGTACTGTTGGTTTTTTTTTTTTATTTCACTCTTTCACCATGTTTTATTTTTTGTGCTAATGAAGGGCTATTTTTTGGCACTAAAACAGATCCAAGGATAATTGAAAGAAGCTTCTGTAAGCAGGGCTGCTGTTAGAAATCCCCCCTAAAAACCAACTTAATTGCACCTTTCTTCTTGACTTCAATGCATTTCACCAAATTCTCTGGGAAATTAAAATTTTCATTTTTGATCTTCCCTAGTTAGGGGATTTTACAAAAAGGTAGGAGAAAAAAAGCAAGGGGTGAAATGTTTTTTTTTTTTTTCTCTTCAACTGCCATAGTAGGCTCAAACCACAATTCTAAAACATCAGGATAAGGATCCTCACATGACTAGACGTAACAAGCCCAGTTTTTCTTCTTCCAGTTTACGCGTCTTTTGTAAATTCCATGAAGGTTTCTTAGGACTGGTGGAAGAATACATACCAACCAACACGTCCTGAAGTCTTCTTGGACTTTTTTTTATTAGGCAAGAAAAGCAATCAATTTAAAAAGTAGAAGCCACTTTCCTCCAACACTCCCGTACATCTTAGAAGCCATTAATAAATACATCATGACATTTGTACAAGGCGGTATACTCCCCACAAGGGTGCCACAAAAACTTCAATAAAGTTAGCTAACTCTGTTTGTAACCTTCTCAAATTTTCCTATTATTTTGTAAACTGGGCTTTCTGAATGGGAATGTGAGGGCATGTGCAACCATTTCTTCTTCATTAATTAGAGCAGCTTATTATGGTATGTTAAAGTAGAACTCCAGGCAAAAGTTATAATTTTAGGATCTTAGAGTAGATCTATACTCAGCACTGTTCCAATGGACCAATGTGAGCTGACTCTGACTTCTTCTAGCTGGTTTCTTCCATGTTTGGAATCTTCATATACATATATATATATATATATATATATATACTGTATATATATATATATATCACAGATTTATGCTCGTACAGTACTGTGCAAATGTTTTAGGCAGGTGTGAAAAACATTCAGTAAATTAAGAACGCTTTCAGAAATAGAAGTGTTACCGTATTTTTCGGACCATAAGACGCACTTTTTCCCCCCAATTATATGGGGGGGAAAGTCTCTGCGTCTTATGGTCCGAATAGTGAATGGAAAGCCCTCCCCCCGTCATTTAACATAGCGGGCTAGCGGTGGTCACAGAACACGTCCGCAGGTGGCAGGCAGCCGGCACCATCAGCGGGCTCACGGGGAGTCAGACTGGTCCGCACGGCATCTTTTTCGCAGCGGCATGTATCACACAGCAAGGGAAGGGGGCGGCCTATGAAGAAGAAGCCCCAGGAAGCTTTGCAGCAGGTCCAGTGCACGGAGGCACGCCCACACGACGTCATTACGTGTTGCTCCGCACACTCGGCCTATTCTCCTGTTGCCGAGTCAGCTGACCCATATAGTGAGCCCTTATTGGTCGCTACCTCACAAATCCCTTCATAGCAATTGCAAGCAATGCCCGCCCTGCGTTCTGAAGTACATACAGTACACTTATACTATAAATGAAAAAAGGCTAATTATTACTTATAAGTGAATACTGGATATTATGGTAACACTGACCAGGTGCCAGTACACCATTTGGGTCAGAATATTTTTTTTCTAATTTTCCTCCTCTAAAACCTAGGTGCGTCTTATGGTCAGGTGCGTCTTATGGTCCGAAAAATATTTTTATCAATTAATGAAATCAAATCAATATTTGGTGTGACCACCCTTTGTCTTCAAAACAACATCAGTTATTCTAGGTACACTAATGCCTTGTACACACGACCGTTTTTTCTGTCAGAAAAAACTCTCAAGCTGTCTTGAATACACGGGGTCACACCAAATTCAGACCGTCAAGAACGCGGTGACGTAAAACACTACGACGAGCCGAGAAAATTAAGTTCTATGCTTCCGAGCATGCGTCAAATTGTTTCTGAGCATGAGTGGTTTTTAGTCCGTCGGAATTGCATCCAGACGACATGTTCTCTATCTTATTCCGTCTGAATTTCCGATGGGGCATACACACGGACGGAATATCAGACGAAGAGCTCCCATCGGAAATTCCGTTCGTGTGTACAAGGCATTACACACAGTTTTTTGAAGGAACTCGGCAGGTAGGTTGTTCCAAACATCTTGGAGAACTAAGCACAGATCTGCTTTCAGAAATAGAAGCAATAATATATATATTTTTTTATCAATTAACAAAATGGAAAGTAAATGAACAGAAGAGAAATCCAGATCAGATCAATATTTGGTGTGACCACACTTTGCCTTTAAAACAGCATCAATTCTTCACTTCTTCATGGTACACTTACACACAGTTTTTGAAGGAACTCGGCAGGTAAGTTGTTACAAACATCTCGGAGAACTAAGCACAGATCTTCTGTGGATGTAAGTTGCCTCAGATCCTTCTGTCTCTTCATGTAATCCCAGACAGACTCCATGAGATCAGAGCTCTGTGGGGGCCAAACCATCACTTCCAGGACTCCTTGTTCTTCTTTACACTGAAGATAGTTCCTAATGACATTGGTTGTATGTTTGGGGTTGTTGTCCTGTTGAAGAACATATTTCGGGCCAATCACATGCCTCTCTGATGGTACAGCATGAAGTATCTGCCTGTATTTCTCACTTGCAGAAATGCAGCCCCCCAACTTGCAAGGAACCTCCACCATGCTTCACTGTTGCCTGCAGACACTCATTATTGTACCGCTCTCCAGCCCTTCACCAACCAAACTGCCTCCTGCTGCAGCCAAATATTTCACATTTTCACTCATCAGTCCAGAGCACCTGCTACCATTTTTTCTTATTTGTGTGAGTTGAGTCATCTAGCCTTGTTTCCATGTTGAGAGTATGGCTTTTTGGCCACAATTCTTCCATGAAGATTACTTCTGGCCAGACTTCTCCAGACAGTAGATGGGTGTACCTGGGCCCCACTGGTTTCCGCCAGGTCTGAGCTGATGGCACTGCTGGACATCTTCCAATGTAGAAGAGAAGTAAGCATTATGTGTCCTTCATCTGCTGCATAATGCCGCGTACACACAAACGGATTTTCCGTCGGCAAAAACTTGGATGGTTTTTCCGACGGAATTCAGCTCAAGCTTGGCTTACATACACACAGTCACACAAAAGTTCTCTGAACTTTCGACCGCCAAGAACGCGGTGACGTACAAAACTACGACGAACTACGATTGAACTAAGTTCAATGCTTCCGAGCATGCGTCAAATTGTTTCCAAGCATGCGTGTTTTTTTGCGCGTCGGAATTGCATACGGACGAACGGATTTTCCGTCTGAAATATAGAGAACCTGCTCTCTATCTAAGTCCGTCGGAAAAATTCCGACAGAAAAAGTCTGATGGGACATACACACGGTCGGAATATCAGACGAAAAGCTCCCATCTGACTTTTTCT
This sequence comes from Rana muscosa, assembly GCA_029206835.1. Classification (NCBI taxonomy): domain Eukaryota; kingdom Metazoa; phylum Chordata; class Amphibia; order Anura; family Ranidae; genus Rana; species Rana muscosa. The sequence goes on along the minus strand of CM055120.1, from coordinate 321,084,295 downwards.
GTCGCTAATTCCGAGTGTGTGTACGTGGCATTAGGTTTCCGTGGTTGACCACTGTGTCTACTGTCTTTAATTTTGCCCAATTAATGGTGTCCTCACTGGTGAGAAATACAGGCAGATACTTTTCCATCATGCCATACCATCAGAGAGGCATTCGATTGGCCCCCAATGTATTCTGCAGCAGGACAACAACCCCTAACATAGAACCAATGTAATTAAGAACTATCTTCAGTGTAAAGAAGAACAAGGAGTCCTGGAAGTGATGGTTTGACTCCCACAGAGCCCTGATCTCAACATCATCATGGAGTCTGTCTGGGATAAATGAAGAGACAGAAGGATTTGAGGCAGCCGACATCCACAAAAAATCTGTGCTTAGTTCTTCAAGATGTTTGGAACATCATACCTGCCGAATTCCTTCAAAAACTGTGTGTAATGCCTTGTACACACGATCCGATTTTACGTCGGGATAAACTCTGATGGATTTTTCCGACGGAATTCTGTTCAAGCTGTCTTGCATACACACTGTCACACCAAATTCTCACCGCCAATAACATGGTAAAGTACAACACTACGACGAGCTGAGAAAAATAAGGTTCAATGCTTCCGAGCATGCGTCGACTTGATTCTGAGCATGCGTGTTTTTTTCTCCGTCCACACAGACGAACGGAATTTCCTATAGGAATTTTTTCCATCGGAAAAAAAGAGAACATATTCTCTTTCTAAATTCCGACGGAAAAAAGTCCGATTGGGGCACACATACGGTCGGAATATCCGATGAAAAAATTCCGTCTGACTTTTTCCATCGGAAATTCCGATTGTGTGTACAAGGCATTAGTGTAACTAGAAGAATTGATGCTGGTTTGAAGACACAGGGTGGTCACACCAAATATTGATTTATTTTGGATTTCTCTTCTGTTCATTTCCTTTTCATTTTGTTAATTGATAAAATGAAACTATTAACACTTCAATTTCTGAAAGCTTTCTTCATTTACAGCATTTTTTCACACCTGCCTAAAACTTTTGCACAGTACTGCATATTATATAAAAATATAAATGTTTAAAGATGTATTAACAAATAAAGAACTGCATTAATTTGTGTATTTTATATCTGTCCAGCGTTAAGCGTTAAAGGGGTTGTAAAGGTAAAAGTTTTTTCGCCTTAATGCATTAAGGTGAAAAAACATCTGTGGATTAGCGGCCCCCCCGAGCCCCCGTTTACTTACATGACCCCTCGAAAGTCCCGTGCCGTGAACGCGCTTGCTTCTCGGCCAGGCTTCTCGGTGCATTCATTGGTTGATTGAAAGCAGCGCAGCCATTGGCTCGTGCTGCTGTCAATCACATCCGATGACGCGGCGCGCCGGGGGGCGGGGCCGAGTGATACAGTGAGCGGTTATGGCCGCCGGCTGTATCACGGGAACGCGCCCACAAGTACTCCTCACCATGCAAGCTTGCATGAACGTGAGGAGTTCTTGCGAGGGGGGAGCTGAGACAGCCGCCGAGGGACCGCAGAAGACCAGGTTCGGGGCCACTCTGTGCAAAACGAGCTGCACAGTGGAGGTAAGTATAACGGAAAATTTATATCAAATACTTACCGTAATTTTCCTTTCCTGATGGACTCCATGGCAGCCTACGTGTGGGTTAATCCCGCCCCTCATACCTCATAGGACCCTTCTCCCATAAATCTTTGCTCTGGGCCAGAGGCCGTGTTCCATAATTTAGCCTACTCCAGCCACTGGGAGGGAACTCCTGCTGCCATGGAGTCCATCAGGAAAGGAAAATTACGGTAAGTATTTGATATAAATTTTCCGTTTTCCTGACAGACTCCATGGCAGCCTACGTGTGGGAAATAACTAGCCATACACACCCGGGTGGGCAGAGTGCTGGACAAAAGAAAAAAGGTTTAATTGGCACCATCAACAGACAAGATACGTAAACCACTACGCAGTAGTGTGCCATGAACGTGTTAATTGAAGACCACAAGGCCACCTTGCAAATAACTTCTGGAGGCACGTGACGTGATGCCGCCCATGATGAAGACACTTCTAGTTGAGTGAGCAGTCACCGCTTCTGGAGGCGCCAAGCCCTTGGCTTTATAGGCCCACTGAATGGCCTGAACAATCCCTGCTCCGATAGATCTGGAAGAGGCACGCATTCCCTTATACTTCCTGTGAAAAGAACGAGCAGGTGGTCGGTCTGACGGAAAGAAGCTGTAGCTTCAAGATACTGACTCAGAGCTTTTCCAACATCTAAGGGATAAACACTGGAATCCTTGGTAGATCTGAACGTTGGAAGAGCAATCTCCTGATTGTCATGAAACACAGATGCCACTTTGGGGTTTGAACCCAACATAGGAATTAAAAAGTTTAGAAATGGCTCCTTGCATCCCTGAGAGCTGATTTCAGAGACCCTCTTGGCCGATGTTATAGCCACCAAGAAGACAACTATTAGAAAGAGTCATTTGACAGAAGATTGATCTTCATGTTCCAACTCTCTACCTAAGAAAAAATCCAGGACAAGGGGAAGATCCCAATTAGAAAAACTTGGCTCTGAGGTCTGAGCCTTATTGCTCCTCTGAAAAACTACTGAGTAAGAGGGTGTCTAGCCCAGGAAACACCCGTAAAGGCAGAGATTACAGCGATTTGGACTCGCAGCGAGCTGACTGACAATGAGAGATCCAATCCTGATTGTAAGAAGCCCAGGATATCATGTATCTTTGGGTTATTGCAAGAACCTGCAGTGGAAGAGGTGTAGTCTGAAAACTTTTCCCAAATCCTCTGGTAGACCCTGTTGGTGCCTGTTCTTCTGGCATTTAATATTGTGGAGATGGCCCTACTTGGACAGCCTAGGGCCTCCAACCTTCCCCTCTCAAGAACCAGATCATCAGATGTAGATGGGGCCGGGCATGGATGTAGAAATGCCCCTTGTGATAGGAGATCTGGTCTGGAGGGTAGAGGAACTGGGTCCCGGAAGCTGAGTTGCATCAGCAGTGGAAACCATGGCTTGTTTGGCCAGTACGGGACTATTGCCACTATCTCTGCTTCTTCCATCCTGAGCCTCGACAAAAAACGGAGAATGACAGGAACCGGGGGAAAGGCATAGGCCCTGTGGAACCGCCAATGGTCTGTCAGAGCATCTACCCAAAAGCCTGGGGATACCAAGACCTCGTGTAGTATCTCTCTAGTCTGAAGTTGCATGGGGAGGCGAACAAGTCTACTTCCGGAATGACTCCCAGGGACAGGACCCACCTGAAGACTTCGGGGGGGGGGGAAGTCCACTCGTTGTCCAGAGAAACTCAACAGAAAATCTGCCTGAACGTTCGGGACTCCAGGGAGATAGACAGCTGTCAGGTTGGCCAGGTTTTTCTGGGCCCAGATCATGATGGGCTCTATTTCCTTTGACAGGGAGAGACTGCGAGTACCCCCCTGTCTCTTGATGTATGCGACTGCCGTTGTGTTGTCCAGTCTTAGGAGGACTGAGTCTCCTGCTGTTAAGTGGTGAAAGGCCTGCAGAGCGCAGAACGCTGCCCGGAGTTCCAGAACATTGGAGACTATCCTGTGAGAGGGAAAATTCCATATGCCTTGGGCTACTTCTGTCAGCCCCTGTTGCTGGCATCTGTAGTGATGGTGACCCAAGACACAGGTGCGATGGAGTGACAATTGAGGAGGTTCCTCTGTTGTAGCCACCAAGTAAAGCTCTCCCGCATGGATGAGGTTATTTGGATAAAATGATCCCGAAGCCCTGGATTATACTGCTGGAGGAAACCCTTCTGGAAGGGCCGCATTTTCCACTGAGCCCACTTTACCATGGGTGTTGTTGCCACCATGGTGCCAATGAACTTTAGGCATTGAGAGGCTTGGAGATGAGAACGACATTGCAAGCCAAACTCTGTCCCGGATCACTGGGATTTTTCCTGGGGTAACAAGATGGTGCTCTTGATAGCGTTGAAGTGTGCCCCGAGGAATACCAGGGACTGCGTAGGATCCAGATGGCTCTTTTACAGATTCAGAAGCCAACCAAACTCGAGTAGAGTGGAGATGACCTGGGATCTGTGGATTAGCAATTGCTCCTTGTCCCGAGACAACAGCAGGTCATCTAGATAGTGATACAAACGGATACCTCTGGTCCTGATCAGAGCCACGACAGCCAACAAGTTTTGAAAACACACGATGCGATGTTGTAAGCCCGAAGGGGAGACAGGTAAACTGCAGACGGATTTGATCGACAGCAAAGCGAAGGTATTTCTGGAATTCTGACGCTATCGGAACATGGAAGTAGGCGTCCTTCCGGTCTATAGAGACAAGCCAATCGCCTGGTTGGATTGCTTGACTGATCATGAGTAGTGTCTCCATCTTGAACTTCTCCTTCTATATAAAAGAATTCAAGTGGGTTAGGTCTATAACTGGCCTCCAGGATACGTTTTTCTTCAACACCATGAAGAGGGGCGAGTAGACCCCTTAAAACCTTTTGTCATCTGGAACTGGAATTGCAGCGCCCTGAGCCACAAGATAGACAGGAGAATTCGCTTTTTCTCTTCCGAGAGAGGCAAGGATGCCGACTCGCTCTGTTTTAGGCAGGTGCAATATCATAAAGACTTAGGGGATTCTTGTCCACCGGAAGATGCCCCTTTTGAAAACTTCTGGCCTGAAGGCTGTTTTTTCTTCCAGGTCTTCTTGAACTCACGGCCAGGCCTATAGTAGCGAGCATTCCTTGCTCGATCTGAACTTTGCCTGGGCTGTGTTCTCTTCTGGTTTAGCAGACGGCGATCCTGGGGAAGGAACCCCGACTTGCCCCCCTGTGGCACGGGTGATGGCACTGTCCGATATGTTCCTAAAGAGGGACGAACCCCCAAATAGAATCCTGCACCATGCCTGCTTGGAGGCAGGGTCAGCTACCCATGGGCGCAGCCACAAGGCACGCTTAGCCGTGACAGATGTCAGCATGATCCGAGCCACCAGGCGAATTATGTCTAGGGAAGCCCCACGAGAAAAGCCAACGTCAACCTTAGCCCATGAATAGGTGAGCTCCTGGCCAGTTCTTCCGAGATGCTCCTCAGAGAAGCATCTACGTCATCTGCCCAGACTTCCATCGCTTTAGAAAGGGCTGCGAGAGCTAGAGCTGGTTTGCAGGTCATACCCGCTGTAATGTAGATCCGCTTGAGGGCGGTATAAATTTTCCACTCCAGGCAATCCCTAAAGGAAACAGTATCCTACAATGGGAGTGTGACGTGCCTCACCATCCTCATTAGGGCTGAGTCAATGAGAGGAGCCGACTCCAGGTGTTTTACATCCTTGCTTTTAAATGGGTACATTTTTGATACCTTCATTAACAGGCAATTCTTCCTTTCAACACCACCCCATTCGTCGGTAATTATTGCGCTGAGTTCACCCAAAAAGGAGAAATTACGGTCTTCTTTTTTGAGGTGTTTAAAATATTTCCCCTATTTGGAGGGTGCCTCCACTGGCTCTTCCATCTCAAAGCTTCTTTGACAGCTTTTGACCAGCTGTGGTACTAGGGCAAATTCAAAACCTGCACCAGGGTCATCTACGTCCACCTCACTGTCTGAGGCTTCAATTGAGGAATGGCTCGGCTGTGAAGGGCCTGGAGCCTTGAGATCATCCCTAATAGGGACTGACATAGTGTCGCCAGCAGGGTTGTGGGTATGACCAGAATCCCCTTTACTCAGGGACTCACGGACCACCTTTCTGACCAGTGCTTCCACTTGTTGGTCTCCACCCTCTCTTTCTTATGCGACTTTAGAAAAGCATCGCTTGCAGAGCGATTTGCCTTCAGGAACCTGGGCCCCGCATACCCAGCAGGCTTTCCTCACAGAGCGGCTGGAGTGGCGGTGAGAGTGACGCCCAGAGGTGGTTTTAGACTCCTATCTGTGGTACCTAGATCTAAAAGGAAGATCTGACGTCTGGACCTTGAAGAGGAGTGACAACGTTGAGACCTAGGACGGTCTTTGCCGTGCTTTGGTGTTCAGACCTAGAAGAGCTGAGTGAAAAAGAAAGGGTTAAGAGCTCCTGAATAAGTGAACCCAAGCATCACAGGTAGAAAATAAATAAATCCTACCTGCAGCGCAAGGGTTGGCCACAAGAGGGCGGTGACAGATCCATGGCAAGGCAGTTTGAAAGTAAAATGAATCATTAAAGCCTAATGAGAAACAGGAGTGAGAGAGCACATAACAAAACATAGCCAGCACCCAGGGAGCCTGCAGCAAACAATTTACCTTGTAAACCAGAGCCCAGTGCCTGAATAAACACTGCATAAGCCTGCAAGTCATCCCAAGTAATAGCTGCTTTGACAGCTATTTAAATCTGCCACCGTTAACGATGTCACCGCCCCATAGCGGTTGCCATCCGGTGGCGGCCAATCGCATGCGCGACCGCCGCCGCCATTTTGGCGAAACTGCGCCTGCACGAACCAAGCACGGAATCTTCGTTCGCAGCTTGCGGATGCGCAGCGACTTCCTGAAACGGCGAGCTGGAACGCAGCTGCGCTCCAGCCACCGTGGCCACTCACTGGAGCTTGATAGAAAATAAGGAGACACACAAAACACAGAGATACTGCTGCCATATAAAAGGAATATCTTTGTACATTACCACCACCACGGCACGATCCGGACCAGAACCTGGGACTGGGGAGCTGTTCGCTCGACCCACCGCACGATCGGGCGTTTACAAAGCCTCCCGCTAATAGCTGGGACGTTTGGCCATATTGCCGCTTGCCTGCCAATGGCCAGGTTAGTAAGCTCTTCATGGTATCACATCATATCGCCCATGTCCACCTGCTAATAGCTAGGATTGCTGGACTGCAGAGAGGATCACCGCTAACCACCAACGTATCGCCGTGCACACCGCCAGGCCTGGATTACAGAAAAACTTCATGAAAAGGTAAGACTATATCTTGGTCCTAGGAGGAGGACAAAAAAAGGAACACGGCCTCTGGCCCAGAGCAAAGATTTATGGGAGAAGGGTCCTATGAGGTATGAGGGGCGGGATTAACCCACACGTAGGCTGCCATGGAGTCTGTCAGGAAAACATGTTTGTTATTTAAAAAAAATAAACATTTTACCTTTACATACCCTTTAAAGAGGAAGTAAACCCTCATTCATTTTTTTTTTTTAAATCAACCCTGCAAGAGAATGTCATAATGAGCTAGTATGCATAGCATACTAGCTCATTATGATTGACTTACCTGAGATCGAAGCCCCCGAAGTTCTCCTCCGTGCCTTCCCCGCCGCCGCCATCTCTCCCACGATCTTCTTCCTGTTATCGCCGATCCGGCGCTGTGATTGGCCCGGAGTGGCAGTGACGTCACGCGCATTGGCACGGCAAGATCCATTCAGAAAACCGGCAACGAAGCCGGCCCGCTAGTGCTCATGCACGTGACGTCATCGGCGCATCGCTTTATAGTAAATATCTCCTTAACCGTGTAGGTTAAGGAGATGTTTCTTGCACCTACAGGTAAGCCTTAATCTAGGTTTACCTGTAGGTGCAAGTTGTGTGGTTGGGTTTACAACCACTTTAAAGAATGTTTTTAAATCTTTATATATGTATATGAGTAGATGGTTGATGTTGTTTTTAACTACAATGTTATTGGGCTCCAGTACTTCATGTTCTTCCAATGTATAAGATATTACATTTGGCCTGGCATTATTTTGGGTAATTTGGGGAGGGATGGAGAAGGATTGAGTGCAAGATCAACAAGATTTAAGGTATATCTGGGAGCAAGACACAGTGCAAACGACAAAAATTATAAAAACAGTATAAAAAAACGAATGGTGAAAATTTTTCATCAAGAATTTTATGTTGCCACAAAAAAAAAAAGCACAGTGATGAAAACACACCACAAAAAAATCCTTTCCACAGCTTCTATAGATGACCCCCCTTCATATGGCAATTTATATACATCTCACATTAATTCTCTGTCAATATTTAATGATTTGAAGTATTCCCATTGGGCTGATCTGTAGACTCTTTCATAAAGCTCTGACGATAAAGCTGAAATTAATGATCTTTTTTTCTTTTTTTTTTTCCGTAAAGGACGCCAAATTCTTCCTGCTGCCGCTTCCACCCACCAGCTCTGTGTCTCTCGGACCGCCGCTCTGGTCCGTTACCCAACGCTATTCGCCATGGATAACAAGACAATGCACTCAACTTTTTTCGGGAGTCTGTAAAGAGCACGTCAAAATTGCTTATTTTTACCCTGTTGCGAGAAGTTTTTTTTTTTTGTTTTTTTTTTGTGTTTTTTTTGTACGAGCAATGTCAATGTAAAAATAAGAAATAAATCGTTTTCATGGCACTGTACAAAAGGCATTTGCTGAAATCAGGCCCGTGCACAGTTTAGCCATAGTAACGCCTATAAGGCTTTGTTCATAATGTACATATATGTACAAAGTTCTCCGATTTATCTAAATGAAAAAAAAAAAACTTTTTTTTTTTTTTTTTCAGGCAAGGTGGGGAAATACGTCTATGGAGATTTGTTTTCATAAGTAGAAACGCTTTGATTTTTCTTTATTATAAAATTGGAACATATTTCATAGAGGGTTCTTATGCAGCACCCTTTTGCAATATATATATATATTTTTTTCCTTTACAGCGATGGCAAGTAGAAAGATGATGGGGTAAAAAGTCTTAATTAGTAGCATCTTTACAAGTGATGGTTGAGTACATCCACGGTGGCGTGTAGGGTGTAGGGAATGGGTGTGCTGTTGCTGGTTCTTCCATAGCAGAAAGGGGGCAGGCACCGTTTTGGTGGAAGAAAAGCTCTCTTCAAGGCTGAGATGCAGAACCAGGCTTCACCGGCGGTAGGAGGGTGGAGAAGGGTTCAAGGCAGTGTGGCAGAGGGCAGCAATACAAGAATCGTAGGGCGACAATACCAATGGGGTAAGATGGCTGACAGCCTGAAGACATTCCTGCGTTGGTGAAGGTATCCCGTTTCCCCCTTTGAATTTCATCTATTTAATATCATCTGTGGAAAGAACAGAATATATGTATTACAATAGGTTACCATCACATTCTATGACTTCAGTCCACCTGAAAGTGATTGGTTAATTTTGGGTGGATGCCAACTGGGAATGCTGTTTACATTTCTTTATTGGTTATTTTTTGGGAGGCAGTTATTTCTTTAGATAAATAAGGGCAATAACAGCATGTTCAAATCCTTTACAACAGGGGTAGGCAACCTGGGGGCCATCCAGCTGTTGTGGAACTACATTTCCCATGAGGCATTTCAAGGCTGGCAGTTACAATTACTCCCAGAGGCATGATGGGACTTGTAGTTCTGCAACTGCTGGAGGGCCCCAGGTTGCCTTACCCCTGCTTTACAAGAATTAAAAACACTTTGCACGGTCTAAATTGATGCTTATTTATTGGATAGGTTCCAAATGCAAACCTGTGCTCAGCCTACGCTTTACCAGCAGGTGGCGCCCTAAGTCCAGTTGTTATTCCAGATACAAGTTTTAAAGTTTTGAATAATTCCTTTTTTCATACGATTCTTGAATTCACATCTTTGTGCTGACTTTGGGGTATATTGCTAAACACAAGATGGGATCTTAATTTTATATTTAAATATTAAAAAAATGATCCATTTACAGCTTTTTTTTTTTTTAACAGGGAAATCCATTTACAGCTTTAATATCTGCTCAAATTTATTTTTTATATATTTATCATTTAAAACGTATATATATATATATATATATATATATATATATATACATACATACATACACACACACACATTCTTTTTATACTTTAAAAAATATTTTACATTTACTGTACATCCTTCTGTATGTTAAAAATGATTTTAATATTTAAATCCTTTATATGCTTTAAGTATAATTTTTTTTATATTTACACCATTTATAAACCTGAAAGTACAAAGTTATTTATTTAAATCTTCTATACACTTTAAACATCATTTTTATATTCACATCCTTTACAAACTTTTCACCTTATTTTTTAAATTTACATGTCTTACATATTTTAAAGATTATTTTTTGTATTTATACACTATATTACCAAAAGTATTGGGACACCTGCCTTTACACGTACATGAACTTTAATGGCATCCCAGTCTTTTTGGCGGGGGGGGGGGGGGGCAGCGTTGAAGGACCTGGCCTTGGGGCGGCAAAGGGAGTAAATCCGGGCCTGGATACAGTGGGTGACAACTTGAAAACACCCACTATATTACCAAAAGTATTGGGACGCCTGCCTTTACACACACATGAACTTTAATGGCATCCCAGTCTGTAGGGTTCAATATTGAGTTGGCCCACCCTTTGCAGCTATAACAGCTTCAACTCTTCTGGGAAGGCTGTCCACAAGGTTTAGGAGTGTGTCTATGGGAATGTTTGACCATTCTTCCAGAAGCACATTTGTGAGGTCAGGCACTGATGTTGGATGAGAAGGTCTGGCTCGCAGTCTCCACTCTAATTTATCCCAAAGGTGTTCTATCGGGTTGAGGTCAGGAATCTGTGCAGGCCAGTCCAGTTCCTCCACCCCAAACTGGCTCATCCGTGTGTTTATTGACCTTGCTTTGTGCACTGGTCCAAATCATTTGGTGGAGGGGGGATTATGGTGTGGGATTGTTTTTCCAGGGGTTGGGCTTGGCCCATTAGTTCCAGTGAAGGGAACTCTTAAGGCGCCAGCATACCAAGACATTTTGGACAATTTCATGCTCCCAACTTTGTGGGGACAGTTTGGGGATGGCCCCTTCCTGTTCCAACATGACTGCACACCAGCGCAGAAAGCAAGGTCCATAAAGACATGGATGAGCAAATTTGGGGTGGAGGAACTTGACTTGCCTGCACAGAGTCTTGACCTCAACCCGATAGAACACCTTTGAGTTTGTGTGTATAGACAGTAGTGATGAGCCGAACACCCCCGGGTTCGGTTCGCACCAGAACCCGCGAACGGACCGGAAGTTCGAACGAACATTAGAACCCTATTAAATACAATGGATGCGAACGTTCGAATTCTAAAGTGCTAATTATAACAACTATTATGCATGTTATTGTCCTAAAAAGGGTTTGGGAACCCGGGTTCTGCACCAGGGGACATGTATCAATGCAAAAAGAAGTTTTAAAAACGGTCGTTTTTCGGGAGCAGTCATTTTAATGATGCATAAAGTGAAAAAAAAAAAGTCAAATATTCCTTTAAATATCGTACCTGGGGGGTGTCTAAAGTATGCCTGTGAAGTGCCACGTGTTTCCCGTGTTTAGAACTGTCCCTGCACAAAATGACACTTCTAAAGGAAAAAAAAGCCATTTAAAACTGCTTGCGGCTTTAATGTAATGTCTGGTCCCGGTAATATGGATGAAATTCTTTAAGAAAAATGGCATAGCTACCCCATGACCCCCCCCCCTACCCCAGCCCATTACCAGCCCCTTTGGGTCTTGTATGGATATTAAGGGGAACCCCGCACATAAAATAAAAAAGGCCCTATATACTCTGAACAGCCGTATACAGGCGGTGCATACAAGACAGGGACTGTAGGTTTGTTCTTATGTAGAATCTGTTTGTAATTTTGAACAGGTACATTGTTGAAGTGTAGCTCCAGCCCAAAAATCTATTTTTAAACTTTTTGGAAAACATAGGTAAGGGTTATCACCCCTGTAACATTTGTTTTGCTGTCTGTGCCCCTGTTCAGAACATTTCACCTCACTTTCCGTCCCAATGACAACTGTTTTTGAAATGTGGTGTTTTTCTTGAAACAAGGATTGCTGATAAAGCATCAGTACAGAGGAGACACCTTTCTCCCATATTTATTCTTACAGGAGAGAATTTTCCTTCCTAGTGGTAGATTTCCTCTCACTTCCTGTTGTCTTCTTGCGTTTGCAAGTAGGAGTCGTTTGTAAGTTGGATGTTTGAAAGTAGGGACCTGCCGTATATACTCTGCAGAAATAGGCCCCTTAGTTGTTGGTGTTGGCACAACACTGTAAGCACTCACAGTTACTCTTGGTTGGTGCTGGAACGCCCTGCTGTCAACTATTATATCAGGAATTTTAATTACATATAATTGTTGAACAGTGGTAGTAAAAATTGGGCCTTTGATGGTGGTGCTGGTGCCACAACACTGTAAGCCCTGACAGTTACTCTTGGTGGGTGCAGCAATGGGCCCTGCTGTGAATTATTAGATCAAGAATTGTAATTACATGCCCCTGTTGAACAGGGGCTGAAAAATTGGGCCTTAGGCACTGGTGGCACAACACTGCAACCCCTCACAGATACTGTACTTGGAGCACAGCAATGAGCCCTGTTGCAAAGTATTGCTTCAAAAATTGTAATGACACGCCCCTGTTAAACAGGGGCTGAAAAATTGGGCCTTAGGCACTGGTGGCACAACACTGCAACTCCTCACAGATACTGTACTTGGAGCACAGCAATGAGCCCTGTTGCAAAGTATTGCTTCAAAAATTGTAATTACACGCCCCTGTTAAACAGGGGCTGAAAAATTGGGCGTTAGGCACTGGTGGCGGCACCCATAAACAAAAATGATCTTCCAAGCTATCATCATCAATCGTATCATTGAGGACTCGGAGGAGGAGGATAGCCAGTCAACATAACAGCACAGGCACTCAGCATCAGCATCAGTCTTGAAGGGATGTGACATTTTAAAATCAATTAGTCTGTTATATCAGCATCAGGTGTGTGGTAGCTGGTGGTGATCCAAGACTGGTTCATCTTGATGAAAGTCAGTCGATCAACCGAGTCGGTGGACAGGCGCACCCTGTGATCCGTGACAAATCCTCCAGCAGCACTGAATGTGCGTTCCGAAAGAACGCTGGATGCAGGACAGGCCAGTAGCTCAATTGCATACTGTGCAAGCTCTGGCCAGTGATCCATCCTCAAGACCCAGTAAGCCAGAGGATTTTCGGTGGGGAAGGTGTCCAAGTCTGACCTTGCCCCTAGATATTCCTGCACCATGTTTATCAGACGCTGGCGATGGTTGCTGGAACCAATCATACTTTGGGGCTGCGGACTAAAGAATTGTCTGAACGCATCGGTCAGACGGCCACCTTCCCCACCGCTCCTTCTTTGACTGGCCGAAGCCTCAGCAACTCGTTGTCCAGGACCAGGAGTTTGCAACCTCCCAGTCTCTGGGAACGCGTTGCACAGACCTTTCTGCAAGGCCTCCCGGAGTTGTCTCATCCTCTGCTCCCTCTGCGACGGTAACATAAGGTCCGCAACCTTACCCTTGTACCGTGGATCAAGGAGAGTGGCCAGCCAGTAATGGTCCCTCTCCTTGATCCGAAGAATACGAGGATCCTTCCGCAGACTTTGCAGGATCAGGGAGGCCATGCAGCGTAGGTTTGCTGAGGCATTCGCTCCGGAGTCCTCTGGGTCACTAAGGACGACATGATCCGCAGCCACCTCCTCCCAGCCACGTACAAGTCCACTGGTTTCTTGGGACTGTAAATCATCCCTAAAAGACTGCTGCTGATGATGCTGAGTGCCAGCCTCCACCTCCATGCTGACACAATCCTCCTCCTCCTCCTCCTCCTCCTCCTCCTCTTCCTGTGCGATGGGTGGGACAGAAGGAACACTGTCTGGGTAAAGGGGGCCTTGAGAGGCAAGGAAGTCCTCCTCTTCCTGCCTCTGTTCTGCCTCAAGTGCCCTGTCCATTATTCCACGCAGCGTGTGCTCCAACAGGTGGACAAGAGGTACAGTGTCACTGATGCATGCACTGTCACTGCTCACCATCCTCGTGGCCTCCTCAAATGGTGCCAGGACAGTGCATGCATCCCTGATCATGCCCCACTGGCGTGGAGAAAAAAAACCAAGCTCCCCTGACCCTGTCCTGGTGCCGTAGTCGCACAGGTACTCATTGATGGCCCTCTGCTGCGTGTGCAGCCGCTGCAGCATGGCCAACGTTGAGTTCCACCTGGTGGGCATGTCACATATAAGGCGGTTCTTGGGCAGGTTCAACTCCTTTTGCAGCTCAGCCAGGCGAGCACTGGCATTATAAGATCTGCGGAAATGCACACAGACTTTCCTGGCCTGCCTCAGGACATCCTGTAAGCCCGGGTACCTGCCCAAGAACCGCTGCACCACCAGGTTAAGGACGTGAGCCACACAGGGCACATGGGTCAGTTGTCCCTGTCGGAGGGCGGAGAGGAGGTTGGTGCCATTGTCGCAAACCACCATTCCTGGCTTAAGCTGGCGTGGCGTCAACCACCTCTCGGCCTGGCCCTGCAGAGCAGACAGGACCTCTGCCCCAGTGTGGCTTCTGTCCCCCAAACACACCAGCGCAAGCACGGCATGGCATCTTTTTGCCTGCGTACTTGCGTAGCCCCGTGAACGGCTACGGAGCACCGCTGGTTCATAGGACAAACCACAGGAAGAGGCCATGGAGGAAGAAGAAGAGGAGGGGGTGGAGGAGAGAGGTGTGTCACAACCAGTAGTAGCATTTTGGAGGCGTGGCGGTGGGACAACCTCCAACACTACTGCACCTTGTCCTGAATCCTTCCCAGCTGCCAAAAGAGTGACCCAATGGGCCGTGAAAGAAAGGTAACGTCCCTGTCCATGCCTGCTGGACCATGAGTCAGCGGTAATATGCACCTTACCGCTGACCGCCCTGTCCAGCGAGGCCAAGACATTGCCTTCCACATGCCGGTAGAGAGCCGGAATAGCCTTCCGTGAGAAAAAGTGGCGTTTGGGAACCTGCCACTGAGGAACCGCACATTGCACAAACTCACGGAAGGGGGCCGAGTCTACCAACTGAAAAGGCAGCAGTTGAAGCGCTAGCAATTTAGCCAAGCTAGCATTCAACCGCTGGGCATGTGGATGGCTGGGAGTGAACTTCTTTCGACGGTCCAGCAGCTGGGGCAGGGAAATTTGCCTGCTAGAATCGGACGTCGGTGTACTGCTAGCAGAGTGGGCGCAAGTACTTGGCTGTGACACACCTAATTCTACACCTTCATTCCTCTCAGTGCATGTTTCAGAGAGGACTGAAGTTATAGTGGGGTTGGAGATCCCAGCTGATGCGGTGCAAGGAGAGGTCCGCTTTGTTCTTTGGTGTGGGTCTTTGAGGTAGGCTTGCCAACGAGCTGCATGGCAGGTCAACATATGTCTGGTCAGGCATGTGGTACCCAAGCGGCTGATGTTTTGGCCACGCGATATACGCTTGAGACATATGTTGCAAACAGCAGCTGTGCGATCTGATGCACTAGCCTCAAAAAAGGCCCACACCAAAGAACTTTTTGAATGACGGGCAGAGGCAGCGCCCTGCACAGGCGGAGCTCTGCGGTGTGATTCCGTCGGTGTACTGCCCTTACGCTGGCCACCAAAGGGCATCCTGCCTCGTTGGAGATGTGCCTCCTCCTCATCCTCCTCCTCCTCCTCTCTCCTATTAGGCACCCACGTGGAGTCATTGACCTCATCATCCCCTCCCTCCTCATCACTGGAGCCAATCTGGCAGTATGCTGCAGCTGCTGGAACATGACTGCCAGATTGGTGTCCTTCTTGAGCATCCCCTCTGTCTGCTCTCACGCTACTGCCTTCCTCTAGCTGGGTTTCATCATCAGACCCTTCGAAACGCTGGGCATCCTCCTGGAGCATGTACCCAACACTGTGCTGAAACAGTTCGGGGGACTCCTCAGGAGGAGGACATGGTGGGTCTAGGGAAGGAGTGACTGATGATTTGTCTGACATTGATACCAGGGAAGACGACGCTTTGGCAGCTGCTTTTCCAGTACCCTGAGCCTGGGTGAGAGAGGATGAGGAGGAGGAGGAGGGCTTGGTCATCCACTCTACCAAGTCTTCGGCATGATGTGGCTCAACATGTCCAGCTGCCGAAAAGAAGGACAAGCGTGTCCCATGGCCATGTGCTGATGACAATGCACCGCGTCCACGACCAGCACTGTTGCCCCCAGACACAGAGCCTGCTTGCCCTCTTTTATTGCCTCCTGACTGTCTGCCTCTCCTTGTTTGCCTTCCAGACATTCTAATAGATGGCCTGCAGGGAGATGGGAAAAAAGCAATAAGGGCTACCTTCAGGTGTCCTTCTCTGTCCCTGGAAACAAGGACTTGCAGAGTGAAAGAAAAAAAACACTCTCCCTACCTACAGTTTTCTGTCCCTAGAAAAAATGTTTTTTTTAATCACAATATAGCACAAGGAAAATTAACTCACTGTCCTTACAGGTCCCTGGAAACAAGGACTTGCAGAGTGAAAGAAACTGACACTGTCCCTACCTAGAGTTTTCTGTCCCTAGAATAAATGTTTTTTTTAATCACAATATAGCAAAAGGACAATTCACTCACTGTCCTTCCAGGTCCCTGGAAACAAGGACTTGCAGAGTGAAAGAAACTGACACTGTCCCTACCTAGAGTTTTCTGTCCCTAGAATAAATGTTTTTTTTAATCACAATATAGCAAAAGGACAATTCACTCACTGTCCTTCCAGGTCCCTGGAAACAAGGACTTGCAGAGTGAAAGAAACTGACACTGTCCCTACCTAGAGTTTTCTGTCCCTAGAATAAATGTTTTTTTTAATCACAATATAGCAAAAGGACAATTCACTCACTGTCCTTCCAGGTCCCTGGAAACAAGGACTTGCAGAGTGAAAGAAACTGACACTGTCCCTACCTAGAGTTTTCTGTCCCTAGAATAAATGTTTTTTTTAATCACAATATAGCAAAAGGACAATTCACTCACTGTCCTTCCAGGTCCCTGGAAACAAGGACTTGCAGAGTGAAAGAAACTGACACTGTCCCTACCTAGAGTTTTCTGTCCCTAGAATAAATGTTTTTTTTAATCACAATATAGCAAAAGGACAATTCACTCACTGTCCTTCCAGGTCCCTGGAAACAAGGACTTGCAGAGTGAAAGAAACTGACACTGTCCCTACCTAGAGTTTTCTGTCCCTAGAATAAATGTTTTTTTTAATCACAATATAGCAAAAGGACAATTCACTCACTGTCCTTCCAGGTCCCTGGAAACAAGGACTTGCAGAGTGAAAGAAACTGACACTGTCCCTACCTAGAGTTTTCTGTCCCTAGAATAAATGTTTTTTTTAATCACAATATAGCAAAAGGACAATTCACTCACTGTCCTTCCAGGTCCCTGGAAACAAGGACTTGCAGAGTGAAAGAAACTGACACTGTCCCTACCTAGAGTTTTCTGTCCCTAGAATAAATGTTTTTTTTAATCACAATATAGCAAAAGGACAATTCACTCACTGTCCTTCCAGGTCCCTGGAAACAAGGACTTGCAGAGTGAAAGAAACTGACACTGTCCCTACCTAGAGTTTTCTGTCCCTAGAATAAATGTTTTTTTTAATCACAATATAGCAAAAGGACAATTCACTCACTGTCCTTCCAGGTCCCTGGAAACAAGGACTTGCAGAGTGAAAGAAACTGACACTGTCCCTACCTAGAGTTTTCTGTCCCTAGAATAAATGTTTTTTTTAATCACAATATAGCAAAAGGACAATTCACTCACTGTCCTTCCAGGTCCCTGGAAACAAGGACTTGCAGAGTGAAAGAAACTGACACTGTCCCTACCTAGAGTTTTCTGTCCCTAGAATAAATGTTTTTTTTAATCACAATATAGCAAAAGGACAATTCACTCACTGTCCTTCCAGGTCCCTGGAAACAAGGACTTGCAGAGTGAAAGAAACTGACACTGTCCCTACCTAGAGTTTTCTGTCCCTAGAATAAATGTTTTTTTTAATCACAATATAGCAAAAGGACAATTCACTCACTGTCCTTCCAGGTCCCTGGAAACAAGGACTTGCAGAGTGAAAGAAACTGACACTGTCCCTACCTAGAGTTTTCTGTCCCTAGAATAAATGTTTTTTTTAATCACAATATAGCAAAAGGACAATTCACTCACTGTCCTTCCAGGTCCCTGGAAACAAGGACTTGCAGAGTGAAAGAAACTGACACTGTCCCTACCTAGAGTTTTCTGTCCCTAGAATAAATGTTTTTTTTAATCACAATATAGCAAAAGGACAATTCACTCACTGTCCTTCCAGGTCCCTGGAAACAAGGACTTGCAGAGTGAAAGAAACTGACACTGTCCCTACCTAGAGTTTTCTGTCCCTAGAATAAATGTTTTTTTTAATCACAATATAGCAAAAGGACAATTCACTCACTGTCCTTCCAGGTCCCTGGAAACAAGGACTTGCAGAGTGAAAGAAACTGACACTGTCCCTACCTAGAGTTTTCTGTCCCTAGAATAAATGTTTTTTTTAATCACAATATAGCAAAAGGACAATTCACTCACTGTCCTTCCAGGTCCCTGGAAACAAGGACTTGCAGAGTGAAAGAAACTGACACTGTCCCTACCTAGAGTTTTCTGTCCCTAGAATAAATGTTTTTTTTAATCACAATATAGCAAAAGGACAATTCACTCACTGTCCTTCCAGGTCCCTGGAAACAAGGACTTGCAGAGTGAAAGAAACTGACACTGTCCCTACCTAGAGTTTTCTGTCCCTAGAATAAATGTTTTTTTTAATCACAATATAGCAAAAGGACAATTCACTCACTGTCCTTCCAGGTCCCTGGAAACAAGGACTTGCAGAGTGAAAGAAACTGACACTGTCCCTACCTAGAGTTTTCTGTCCCTAGAATAAATGTTTTTTTTAATCACAATATAGCAAAAGGACAATTCACTCACTGTCCTTCCAGGTCCCTGGAAACAAGGACTTGCAGAGTGAAAGAAACTGACACTGTCCCTACCTAGAGTTTTCTGTCCCTAGAATAAATGTTTTTTTTAATCACAATATAGCAAAAGGACAATTCACTCACTGTCCTTCCAGGTCCCTGGAAACAAGGACTTGCAGAGTGAAAGAAACTGACACTGTCCCTACCTAGAGTTTTCTGTCCCTAGAATAAATGTTTTTTTTAATCACAATATAGCAAAAGGACAATTCACTCACTGTCCTTCCAGGTCCCTGGAAACAAGGACTTGCAGAGTGAAAGAAACTGACACTGTCCCTACCTAGAGTTTTCTGTCCCTAGAATAAATGTTTTTTTTAATCACAATATAGCAAAAGGACAATTCACTCACTGTCCTTCCAGGTCCCTGGAAACAAGGACTTGCAGAGTGAAAGAAACTGACACTGTCCCTACCTAGAGTTTTCTGTCCCTAGAATAAATGTTTTTTTTAATCACAATATAGCAAAAGGACAATTCACTCACTGTCCTTCCAGGTCCCTGGAAACAAGGACTTGCAGAGTGAAAGAAACTGACACTGTCCCTACCTAGAGTTTTCTGTCCCTAGAATAAATGTTTTTTTAATCACAATATAGCAAAAGGACAATTCACTCACTGTCCTTCCAGGTCCCTGGAAACAAGGACTTGCAGAGTGAAAGAAACTGACACTGTCCCTACCTAGAGTTTTCTGTCCCTAGAATAAATGTTTTTTTTAATCACAATATAGCAAAAGGACAATTCACTCACTGTCCTTCCAGGTCCCTGGAAACAAGGACTTGCAGAGTGAAAGAAACTGACACTGTCCCTACCTAGAGTTTTCTGTCCCTAGAATAAATGTTTTTTTTAATCACAATATAGCAAAAGGACAATTCACTCACTGTCCTTCCAGGTCCCTGGAAACAAGGACTTGCAGAGTGAAAGAAACTGACACTGTCCCTACCTAGAGTTTTCTGTCCCTAGAATAAATGTTTTTTTTAATCACAATATAGCAAAAGGACAATTCACTCACTGTCCTTCCAGGTCCCTGGAAACAAGGACTTGCAGAGTGAAAGAAACTGACACTGTCCCTACCTAGAGTTTTCTGTCCCTAGAATAAATGTTTTTTTTAATCACAATATAGCAAAAGGACAATTCACTCACTGTCCTTCCAGGTCCCTGGAAACAAGGACTTGCAGAGTGAAAGAAACTGACACTGTCCCTACCTAGAGTTTTCTGTCCCTAGAATAAATGTTTTTTTTAATCACAATATAGCAAAAGGACAATTCACTCACTGTCCTTCCAGGTCCCTGGAAACAAGGACTTGCAGAGTGAAAGAAACTGACACTGTCCCTACCTAGAGTTTTCTGTCCCTAGAATAAATGTTTTTTTTAATCACAATATAGCAAAAGGACAATTCACTCACTGTCCTTCCAGGTCCCTGGAAACAAGGACTTGCAGAGTGAAAGAAACTGACACTGTCCCTACCTAGAGTTTTCTGTCCCTAGAATAAATGTTTTTTTTAATCACAATATAGCAAAAGGACAATTCACTCACTGTCCTTCCAGGTCCCTGGAAACAAGGACTTGCAGAGTGAAAGAAACTGACACTGTCCCTACCTAGAGTTTTCTGTCCCTAGAATAAATGTTTTTTTTAATCACAATATAGCAAAAGGACAATTCACTCACTGTCCTTCCAGGTCCCTGGAAACAAGGACTTGCAGAGTGAAAGAAACTGACACTGTCCCTACCTAGAGTTTTCTGTCCCTAGAATAAATGTTTTTTTTAATCACAATATAGCAAAAGGACAATTCACTCACTGTCCTTCCAGGTCCCTGGAAACAAGGACTTGCAGAGTGAAAGAAACTGACACTGTCCCTACCTAGAGTTTTCTGTCCCTAGAATAAATGTTTTTTTTAATCACAATATAGCAAAAGGACAATTCACTCACTGTCCTTCCAGGTCCCTGGAAACAAGGACTTGCAGAGTGAAAGAAACTGACACTGTCCCTACCTAGAGTTTTCTGT
The DNA here is from genome assembly GCA_029206835.1 of Rana muscosa. Classification (NCBI taxonomy): domain Eukaryota; kingdom Metazoa; phylum Chordata; class Amphibia; order Anura; family Ranidae; genus Rana; species Rana muscosa. Next base: position 321,063,635 of record CM055120.1, on the reverse strand, counting down.
CCCTAGAATAAATGTTTTTTTTAATCACAATATAGCAAAAGGACAATTCACTCACTGTCCTTCCAGGTCCCTGGAAACAAGGACTTGCAGAGTGAAAGAAACTGACACTGTCCCTACCTAGAGTTTTCTGTCCCTAGAATAAATGTTTTTTTTAATCACAATATAGCAAAAGGACAATTCACTCACTGTCCTTCCAGGTCCCTGGAAACAAGGACTTGCAGAGTGAAAGAAACTGACACTGTCCCTACCTAGAGTTTTCTGTCCCTAGAATAAATGTTTTTTTTAATCACAATATAGCAAAAGGACAATTCACTCACTGTCCTTCCAGGTCCCTGGAAACAAGGACTTGCAGAGTGAAAGAAACTGACACTGTCCCTACCTAGAGTTTTCTGTCCCTAGAATAAATGTTTTTTTTAATCACAATATAGCAAAAGGACAATTCACTCACTGTCCTTCCAGGTCCCTGGAAACAAGGACTTGCAGAGTGAAAGAAACTGACACTGTCCCTACCTAGAGTTTTCTGTCCCTAGAATAAATGTTTTTTTTAATCACAATATAGCAAAAGGACAATTCACTCACTGTCCTTCCAGGTCCCTGGAAACAAGGACTTGCAGAGTGAAAGAAACTGACACTGTCCCTACCTAGAGTTTTCTGTCCCTAGAATAAATGTTTTTTTTTAAGCACACTATAGCAGAAGCACAAAACACACTGACACTCTCCCTACCTATCCTTCTCTTTCCCTAAACTAAAGGAATCCAGGTTAAGCAAGAAAGAAATAACAGTCACTGTCCCTGCCTATGCTACTCTATCCCTGCTCCGGAACACACTACACTAGGCCGCCGTGCTGGCGGCCTTTTATAGTGTGGGGCGTGTACTAAACACCCTCAGCAATAATTGGCCACAGGCATCCTGCCTGTGGCCAATCATTGCTCTCCTCGCTGCCGGCGCTGTGATTGGCCAAGCATGCGGGGTCACAGTGCATGCTTGGCCAATCACAGCGCCTGGATGACACTGCGATGGCGTAGTGCATTGTGGGCCGTTCGCGTCACTCGAATTTGGCGCGAACGGCCCAAATCGTTCGATCTTCGTCGAACGATCGAACAGCCAATGTTCGAGTCGAACGTATGTTCGACTCGAACACGAAGCTCATCCCTAATAGACAGGCATCCCAATACTTTTGGTAACATAGTGTATCTTTTAAATATAATTTTTATATTAACATCTTTTACATAATTTAAACATTATTTTTTATTTACATCCCTTAGATAATTTAAAGATTCTTTTTTGCATCTATATCTTTTATATACTTCAAATATAATTTTTAGATTAACAATCTTTACATGTGACTTTCGCAGGAGTGACAGCATCGCAGCTCGGCCATTCATACGACCGAAGCCCATGAATCTGGAAGGAAGACCTGGTGAAGACGGAAGCGCCTACATCGGTGACAGCGTGCCCGCTGGAGGGCTTCGCTTTCAGGTAAGTCTGTCATTATGTGCTAGTATGAGGTGCATACTAGCATATTATGACTTAAACGGCCCGCGGCTCCCTTTATTTTTTTTCTTTTTGCTGCAGTTTACTTCTGCTTTAAAGATTTTTATTTTTTTGCATCTATATCCTTTATATACTTTAGAGTAACATTCTTTACATATTTTGAACAATAATATTTATATTGACATGTTTTATATACTTAAAAAAATATTTTATATTTACATTCTCTACATACGTTAATATATTATTTTATTTTTTTTACGTCCTTTAAACATAAATTTTTATATTTACACCCCGTACATGCATTAAAGATTTTTTTATTTTAAATATTCTTTATCTAATAGGAAAGAATTTAATATTTTATGCATTCAAACATACAGCTAATATCAATATTCACTGTAACAGAAAAACAAAAACGAAATCTAGTAAAAGAACATTAATGAATAATGTGATTCAAAGTAGTGAAATTCCCCAGACCAAAATTAACATGAAGATTAGATATGTAATAAAAGTAATGGGAAGTAACAAAAAAAATAAATTAATTAATTTAAAAAAATGAGGGGAGGGGGCATATGGTAGGGGATAAGGGGTAAAGTAGGTAGCAAGCATCCAGAATCATAATTGTCATAATTCAGCAACTGGTTTTAATTAAAGCCTTTCCCTCATCTGAGTACTTAAAAGTATTCCAATGAAAACATGTTTTACTGTAATCTGCAGGTGGATTATGGGATGAGAGTATTAGGTCTTCCATTGCATTAATATCTTCAATCTTTGACAACCATAGTGACAGAGTAGGAGGGTGTGGATCTCTCCATTTTGAAGAAATACATCATTTAGCGGCGTTGCTGAGGTGCCGCAAAACTTTTTTTTTTAAATTGATATAATTTAAAAACTATTTTATAATAACATCTTTTAAATATTTTGAACATTAATATTTATATTCACATGCTTTACTTACTTTAAAAATATGTTTATATATTTACATCCTTAACTTGCTTTATTTTTTATTTTTTCCATTCTTTAAATGCTTTAAATGTTATTTTATAGTTTCAGTCTGACTTTATTAAATGTTCAAGTTTAAACATGTACAGTATTCAGAGACAGTGGCGGCTGGTGCTAAACATTTAGAGGGGGGGGGGACGCAAACAAATCCCTCCTGGTCCGCACTCACCGGAGGATGCCTTGCGTTCCACGTGACGAGAAGCCGGAATCCGGAAGTGATGTGATGACGAATATTGATTCGCTAAAATCAAAAGTGGGAGGGTTCGGGGCGCAGTGCTCTGCACCCCGAGGACAACCTGAAACAAGCCAATTAGAGCCTCAGCCTCATATCACATGCTTTTCAAAAATTTACGGACCTAACAGACACTCATTAGTCCGGCGCCCCGCACAGTGCACACACATATGAACGATTTATATTTTAATAAATGATAATATGACTAACAGTTTTTAACATGTTAAAGTAGCTTTCTTCTTTGGCAAACTAACTTTGGGAACTTTGAGGGGCGGCGCCCCTGCGCCCCTTGTGGACTGGCCGCCACTGTTTAGAGAAGAAACAAAGAAGGGGTTGTGGAATAGACATCTTTGTGAATAGCAGTTGTTTGCAGTACATTGACTGGTAAACAACTGTGGAACAAGATCTGGTAACATTATGTTCTCCGAACATGAGAGAGCCTTCTGTAGCTCATCTGGTCCTTGATCAGCTATATAATGGTGTATAAGCATTTAGAAGAAGCTCAGAGGGTAGGTCTAGTTGGCATAGGTGTATTAAGGTGGGGTCCTAGACTATACAGAGATCAGCATCTCTCAGGTCCCTGATTATGAGTATATAACTCACATAGGCAACGAGAATGAGGAATACGGTTGCCACTGAAGGAAAGAAAGGATGGGGGGATTTTTTTCCCCCATGCAGTGGGGCTGTGCATGTGTTAATGTGTGAGCGGAGATATACATACCTAATCCTCCAACCATCCCAAGCACAAGACTGGTCTCTGCGGTTCCTACCCCCCAGCGGTCTTGAATAGTGGACTGTTCCAGATGTCATCACCCCCATAGCAGGCTCCAAAGACCATGAACAGTCCACCTCCAAAGACCATGAACAGTCCACCTCCAAAGACCATGAACAGTACCATGGGGGAGCACTTTTTTTTCGGATGATCGAAGGATCAGGTGAGTATAAGCTTTCTGCTCACCCCTAGACCAAAAATGTTTTTGTCCAGAGTTAGGCTTTAACCTCCCTGGCAGTAATCCCGAATGTGGTGAATTTTCACTACCAAAAGCGGTAACCCTGAGCCACACTCGGGATTGCATGGCAGTATCCTGGCCCCCCGCTGTGCCCTCTGCCTAATGTACTGTGTGTCGGGCTCCGTTCCCTGTCAGTGTCGCAATGCACGGGTGCGGAGCCCGGCGCCAAATTCAAAAAGTGCAAAAAAAACCCACATATAATACACTGTAATCTTACAGATTACATTAGTGTATCAAACAATTTGACATCTCTTGTGTCCCTAGTGGTCTGTCCAGTGCCCTGCATGCAGTTTTATATTATATATACTGTTCTTTCAGCCTGGAAACTGGAGATTGTCCATAGCAACCAAAAAGTGTCCCTTTATGTCAAAAGCGGTTTCAGACCAGCTAGAAAACAGCGATAATAAAATCAGAATCACTTGCAGAATTGAGCGATAGCGATCTGTGCGGAAATTTGTCATCAAACACTGAAAGTGACGACAGCGACAATTCTGCGACTGAGCAAATTTCAGTGTTTTTGATTTGATTACATTATTGAATACATTTTATTATTATTTTATTATTGTTTGTTATAATTATTTATAGTTATTTATTATATTATCATTTATGATTTCGTGTTTCAAACTTTATCATACCCGGGATGTCTACTAGACTCTTGTTTGGACAGATTTAGGTGAGTTATTCCTAAGAATTACAGGCCTACAATATAAAACGCCAAATTTTCATGCGAAACAATGTACCGCTTTGAGGCACAAAAATCTGACATAATCATACCGCCAGGGAGGTTAAACATTGTTTTGTTTATAAAATTATCATTTATTTAATATAGTTGTTTATATCCTTGATATACTTTAAATGTTTATTTAAATATTTAACTCCTTTATATTATACAGTAAAACCTTGGTTTGAGAGTAACTTGATTTGAGATTGTTTTGCAAGACAAGCTGAATATTTTTTATACATTTTGACTTGATATACAAGCGATGTCTTGATATACAAGTAGTGTCATGTCACAACTGAGTATAAAAGAGAAGAGAAGCACCTCTAAAGCCCTGTACACACGATCGGATTTCCCATGGATTCAAATCCGATGGATTTTTCCATCGGAATTCCGATGAAGCTGACTTCCATCAGTCTTGTCTACACACCATCAGTCAAAAATCCGACCGTCCCGAACGCTGTGACGTACAACACTCCGAAGGCACTATAAAGGGGAAGTTCAAATCCAATGGCGCCACCCTTTGGGCTGCGTTTGCTGATTTTGTGTTACCGTGTGTTAGTAAAAGTTTGGTTTTAGCTGATTCGCACTTTTTAGTCTCCGTGCTTTTCAGTCCGTTACAGCGTGACAAATGTGCTCTCTCCATTACGAACGCTAGTTTTACCAGAACGAGCGCTCCCGTCTCCTAATTCAGTCTGAGCATGCGTGGGTTTTTTCTCCGATCCACACAGACGATTGGAATTTGCTATCGTTTTTTTTCCATCGGATACATTTAAAACATGTTCTATTTTTTCTCACCGATGGAAAAAAGACTGATGGGGCCCATACGCGATTGGTTTGTCCGATGAAAAAAGTCCATCGGACTGTTTTCATCGGTAAAACCGATCGTGTGTACACGGCATAACTGTAGCAATATCGTTACTTGCGGCGCCTCTCTATCGTTACATATAATGAAGGTACAACATTCAGCAACATATTGCTACACTTAGAGGCGCCTCTCTTCTCTTTTATACTCTGTAGCTACTGCTGGATTTTGCTTCTAATCCCCTTGTGGAGGCTTCCATTTGTGGATGGACATTTTATGGTTACAAAACCTATCACATTGCTATAATCTTTGTATGTGGACTATAAACTGAAGGACCTATGAACAAATGGTTTGGGGAAATTTGCTTTGATATACAAGTGCTTTGGATTACAAGCATGTTTCTGGAACGAATTATGCTTGCAATCCAAGGTTTTACTGTATTTATGTTTTAATATATACCCATTTCACAACAAAATACACTATATTGTCAAAAGTATTGAGGGGGATGGCCCCTTCCTGTTCCAACATGACTGCACACCGGTGCACAAAGCAAGGTCCATAAAGACATAATTGAGCGAGTTTGGGGTGGAGGAACTTGACTGGCCTCAACCCGATAGAACACCTTTGGGATGAATTAGAGCGGAGAATGCGAGCCAGGCCTTCTCGCCCAACACCAGTGCCATTCCCATGGACACTCCTAAACCTTGTGGGCAGCCTTCCCAGAAGAGTTGAAGCTGTTATAGCTGCAAAGGGTGGGTCACCTCAATATTGAACCCTACGGACGAAGACTGGGATGCCATTAAAGTTCATGTGCGTGTAAAGGCAGGCGTACCAATACTTTTGGTAATATAGTGTATCTTAAGTTCATGAATTACACTGATTAGCTGAGCTTCTACTCCATTGGGATTGGTTTGCTCATCATTATTACCTACCATGACCTGTGTATGGGGTAAATGCTTAAACTGTTTTCCCAGCCTCATGTCAGCTGGAAAGCCAGTTCTCACATCTGCCCCGTCCACAGGTAACGGCCCACGATTGTCATTGGCCATCACACAACCGGTTTGTAGCCCCTTTACCTTTGTTATCTGCCTTCAGCTCTTCATGTAGCAAGTCGTTCTGTCTGTTGCCCAGGACAAAGGCCAGGAAGGAGAGGATGAGGGCGTTTAAGATGCCGATGATGGCCAGTATGTAGGCCCAGCGGATGGAGCAGTCTCCGAGAGAGTATTTCCCAGTTTTGTCTCCGCACATGTCTCTGATGGTCTCAGCGTCCCACCCATCTGGAAATATCATGCAGGCAAGCACCAGGCAGAGAGCTGGAAAAACAATAATTATAACATTAATCAGGGGGTGTCTGGTTTTAACAAGGCCCCATAGTAAAATTATTACTTCTTAACTCACTATTCTCATTAAATGCGCTCCTGATATTACTAATAAATACCATGTAAAGATAATTACTAATATGGCGGCACCCTGTAAAAGATTTACCAGAAACCCCCCAAATAGTATCTAATCCCAATAACAAAAATATAATTTATAACAGTTTACTGGTCCTTAAAGTGATATTAAACCCAAATCCAAAATCAATCATTAGATATGGTGGCTGCTAGAGGTGCACCGAATGGAAATGATGGTACTGAAAATGAAGGATGCACTTGGCCCAAACTGAAAAAGACAGTTTCTTTAAAAAAATATATATATTTTTATATATAATTGTATTGTATTCAACTATATAATTAATATCATGAATTTAACCACTTCAATACCCGCCCATAGCCATATGACGTCTGCTGATGGGATCTCCCATCCTGGGCGGGCGTCAAATGACGTCCTCAGCTTCCCGCCGACATAGGGGGGCACTAGGGTGACCACATTTCCAAACTACCATTCAGGGACACCCCCCCTTCCCAAAAAACAGTTTGTGCTGTAACGAATCACAGCACAGTGATTGGACACAAGAGGCAGGATTTATGATTTCTCCAATCACAAGCAGGAGGCGGGGCTTGTGCTCCTCCAGGCATTCCCGGCCAGGGCAAGTATTGTCAGTGAGTAAAGCAGTGATGTGGCGGCCTTTTTTGGGGGCATCAGATTGGCCCGGGGGGTGGCTGTGTCAGTTTCATTCCGGGACACTGTATTGTCCTGGAATGAAGGTGCCCGGGACAGACCTGCAAAATGCAGGACTGTCCCGGGCAATCCAGGACACATGGTCACCCTAGGGGGCACCCGCGATCGCTTTGTGACAGAGCAGGAACGTGGATCTGTGTGTGTAAACACACAGGTCCACGTCCTGTCAGGGGAGAGGAGACAGATTGTGTGTTCATAGTATATAGGAACACCGATCAGTCTCCTCCCCCAGTCAGTCCCATCCTCCCACAGTTAGAATCACTCCCTAGGTAACATATTTAATAGACATGGGCACTGTCAATAAATTTGTTTTGTTTCGTTACGTTCCATTTCGTATTGGCCGAAAATTCGTATTCGAATTTTGATTCGTACGAAATACGAATTTTCGTTAGATTCGTAAAATGTTCGTAAAATTACGAACATTCGTTATTCTGGGTTTGCTTTTTAAATTCATCATAACGAATGTTCTTAATTGTTACGAAAAGTTAACAAATCTAACGAAAATTCAGGGGCTCCCACCATCCCTGTGCTGTGCTGACTTCCTGGGTTTGCTTTTAAAATTCATAACGAATGTTCCTAATTGTTATGACAATAATAAAACGATATTAACGAACATTCTTATTTTGTCGAATTTCGTCAACGAAATTTCGTATTTCGTAAAATTCGGAAGCATATAAATTCGTATTTCGGATGCTTCCGAATGTACAAATTTTCGGAAATTCGTACGAATTTTCGATTTGTGCGAAACGAATTGCACATGTCTAATATTTAACCCCTTGATTGCCCCCTAGTGTTAACCCCTTCCCTGACAGTGACATTTATTCAGTAATCAATGGCTATTTATAGCACTGATCACTGTATCAATGTCAATGGTCCCAAAATAGTGTCAAAAGTGTCCAATCTGTCCGCTGCAATGTCGCAGTCCTGATAAAAAAATCGCAGATCACCGCCATTACTAGTAAAAAAAAAATAAAAATAATAAAAATGCCATAAATCAATAACCTATTTTGTAGGCGCTATAACTTTTGCGCAAACCAATCAATATACGCTTATTGCGATTTATTTATTTTTACCAAAAATACGCAGAAGAATACATATCGGCCTAAACTGAGGAAAAAAAATTGGGGATATTTATTACAGCAAAAATTAAAAATAGTGTTTTTTTCAAAATTGTCATTTTTTTTTTGTTTATAGCGCAAAAAATAAATACCACAGAGGTGATCAAATACCACCAAAAGAAAGCTCTATTTGTCGGGAAAAAAAATATCAAAATTTCATTTGGGTACAGCGTTGCATGACCGCGCAATTGTCATTCAAAATGTTACAGTGCTGAAAATCGGGCTGGGCAGGAAGGGGGTGAAAGTGCCCGGTATTGAAGTGGTAAAAGGAATATGAATTTATTGTCGGCCATTATTGGCACCTTTAGCGCAAGAAAAGCTCAAGAAAAATGCATCTCTTTAAATTCTATGTATGTCTTCTTCACTATGGTCCGTTTGCTTTTGTTGTGATGTTAAAAATCTTGCTTGCTGCATTTTCGATCAGTTAAAAAAAACGCACCAAAAACACACCTCCCTGTTGAAAACGCAGCAAGAATGCAACAATAACGCACCCGTGTTTCTGATGCGGTTTTTAAGTCACATGACCTATGAAAAACACACCATAAGCACGGTAAAATCACAGCAAAATCAAAGTAAAATCACGGCAAAATCATGTGCGTTTTCGGCACTATTATCGGCACCATTTTCTGTATCGGCAAAATGCCGAAAACACAATTTTCGGCCGGCAAAATTTTGGTGCATCTCTAATGGCTCAATTTGTTTTCTTTTTTTTTTTTTTTTTAGGCTTTTCCCCCCTCTGTTTGATCTGGCCACTAACATACCCCCTGTATTAGAGTGCTTCCACTCTGGATGAAAGAGCACATAGGGCACAGCAGACAGCAGCATTGTCAGTTTGTGGGGAGGGGAGTGTTAGATGTACTAGCAGATTGAAATATATTAGCAAATTGAAGCCAAACTCCAGCTCACACTTTATAATCAGTCACAGGAAACAGTTTTTTTTTCCTTTTGGGATAAAGGTTTTACATGAATAAATACAAGCTGATCATTGTAAGCACCAGTGCCAGTAATAAATGGTTTGTCTCTTCCCTGAAAACTAATACATCTGCAGGACAGCTTGTTCTTTTGAAAAACAACAGATTTACTGGCTGGATCACCAGATGAAAATAGAAGAAAGAAAGCCTAAGAAAAAAAAAAAAAAGGAATGCAGCTATCACATCACTAAGAATTGGTAAGCTGCAATATAATAAATGTTTTCTTTTAGGTTTAATACCGCTTTAAATGAGGTGGCTGCCTTGGTTTTCATTTTTCATTTTTTTTTCTCATTCATTTCACCTGGTAATTCAGCGACTAACTCACTTCCTGTCCTAGAGTGGCTACGTTCACTTACTCCCCTGTGCCTGCGGAGGGAGGCATGGTCCTCACCCAGGCTGGACTTCAAACATGTCTTCATCTTCATTACATAAGGCAGCGAGGAGATTAGTAGTTTACAGAAGGAAGTACCGCTTTTTTTATCGGTGAGTATGAGTACCGATACCTTCGGACAAGTACTCGCCAATACCGAGTACCGATATTTTGCGGTGCAATTTGCGTCAATACAAAAAAACTGTCACAAATCGTACTGCGAAGAATCGTATGCAATTTGAACAGGAATGCGGTGCAATTCCTGTCCGAATCACATGCAATTTCCCCCACTGCTCCTGTGTGTGTAGAGAAAGGGAAAAGCGCCATCTAGTGGGCAGTTTATTAGAAATGGGGGACCTCACAGTACATATCTAGCCAAATGCAAAATATTCATAGGTGTCCCCGTCCCGCCGATGATAGCAAATCACAGGTGCTAAGAAGGCTGGAAGAGAAGTTCTGGGGTATAGGGCAGAAGTGATGTCAGCTTGGGGGCGGACGGCCTCTACATCTCCTCCAACCCTGTGAGTACCTCCAGCGGCCCTGATTTGCTATCATCGGCAGGACGGGACACCTATAAAGATTTGGCACACTGCTTTTTTGGCAAGATCGGCTGCTATTTTCTGTACTTGCTGCAAATGTTCTTAGACTAAAAATGAAAACTTCTGGCAGCCATCACATCTAGGAACTAATACACTGAAATATATATAAAAAAAATTAAAAATATTGGGTTTGGATATCTTATACGTGTATATACAATGTCTTTCTAAATTTGTACTTAAAGCGGAGCTCCACCCTAAAGTGGAACTTCCTCTCATCGGATTCCTCCCCCCCTCCGGTGCCACAATTGGCACCTTTCGGGGGGAGGGGGGACAGGATACCTGTCCTTGACAGGTATCCTTTCCCACTTCCGGGAGTCCGGCCGTGGCCATGACGTCACCGCGAGGCTCCCTCCTCCTCCTCCCCCAGCCGCCGGGCTAGCAGGAGAGAGGAGTGGGCCTTGCGCATGCGCAGTAGGGTTCCCGGCGTGAAGCCGAAAGGCTACACTACTGGGTTCCCTTGCCCGCAATGGCGGCGGCAGCACCCGACAGCTGATGGAAACATCAGCTGCGGTGCCGACATCGAGGGACTGCAGGACAGGTAAGTGTCAAATTATTTAAACCCAGCAGCTGCAGTATGTGTAGCTGCTGGCTTTTAATTTTTTTTTCCCCCCCGGAATACCCCTTTAAATGAAAAAAGTGCACATTACAGCTTAGGGCCATTATGCTTAAATATAATTGTCAATAAACACGCTGCACCACCAAACGCTCCTGTAATAAACAGAAAGCTGAAGACTCATCAGAAGCTGACATTTCTGGAAGCATCAATTTCCTAGTCCCCTGCTGTGCTCAGTGGTTCCTCCCATCAACCCCCTACATCAGTAAAGGACACAGTGCCGTGGGGGTGGCAGAATAAACCATTAAGCACTGTGGGGGCCAGAGGTCTGACATTCCTGGAAGTGTCAGATCCAATTATTCTACAATACAGAGACTGATTAAAGTGGTAGTAAACTGCAGTTGGTGAAAAAAATAAAAAAATAAAAATTCCCTGCAAGGCAATGTCATAATGTCCTTGCAGCATCGCAGCATACTAGCACATTATGAGAAACCTACCTTAAAATGAAGCCCTCCAGCGCCGCGCTGCCACCGCTGAGAGGGCTTCCATCTTCACCCTTTCTTCCTTCCGGATTTGCGGCCTCCGGCTACATGAGCGATTGGGGGCGCGATGATGTCACTCCCACACATGCACGTGGGAGCCGCCGTTTATGGCACGGGCTCTGAAGGTCCGGCACTGCGCCGATGACGTCACCAGCTGCATGCACTCTGAATATCTTCTAAACAATACAAGTGTAGGAGATATTCACAGTACCTACAGGTAAGCTTTATTATAGGCTCACCTGTAGGTACAAGTGGTGTAACAGAGTTTACTACCACTTTAAGGCAAGCTCTTTTAGCAGTCTTAAAAACAATGGAAAAGTCTACAATGTTTCTGCAAAACCAAAGCAGGTAAAGATCTACAATAAAGTTTCATAAAATTCTTGCAACTAAAATAGTTCATCTTCAGATTATTTTATCACAGCCAAAACTGGGGCTTCCTATTAAAAAAATAATCTTTACTGTGGAAGATGTGTCCAAAAAAGGCAAGCAAAAGTGCCTAGGACTAGTCAATATTGTGGGCTCCATGCTGCCGATCTTTTCCCCATTACTGACTTACCATCCCTTGTTCTGCACTGTGTTTCTGAGTAGGGCAGCTATCTGGATAGAGGAGCAGGGCTTTGCTTTCTCAAATCAGAGCTGCCCCCATTATCACTGGTTGCTAACAGGGCTGCTGTTAGAAATCACGGGGCCCCATACAGTCTACCTGACAGGACAAACCCCCCCTCCCCTCCGGCCAAAAGTGACAGAGGACATAGATTTATCAGTCCCTTTCTCTACAGCTTCAGCTGCACAGATGAATGAATAGGAAGCGCTCTCAGGCTTCCTGCTTATTCACAAACTGAATGGACACAGGAGTGATTGGTACCGATCTCTTATTGTGATCATTCAGGAAAGGAGGGTCCCCCTCTGTGCCCACAGCAGCTGCCAGCGGGAGAGAAGAGAAGCCAGAAGCGCTGCGGGGGAAAAGGGCACACAGAGGGGCCCGGACTGCAGGTGAAAGGGACGCATGTGCTAGAACCAATCCCCCTGCAGTGCAGCCGGAGGGAGGGGGAGGAGGAGAAGCTGGCAGCGCTGCAGTGGGAGGCAGAAGAGGATTGGTGTCTGCAATAAGACAGTACAGCCAGCCCTCCTGCTCAGCAGGTGGCTGGGCCCCCCATTTGAACTGATGGGGCCTGGGCCCAGTACAGGAGGGCTGGCTGTACTGCCTTATTAGTGGCCCTGGTTACTAATGGGGGAATAATCAAAAAGCAGCAGGAGAAGTGGAGGAAGCCCTGGCTCACAAATGGAATGAAGCAAGGAGATCCTCGCTTTGCAGGTCCTCAGATATATAAATATACAAAAGCCTGTGATATTAATAATACTTAACTGTGGCAAAAATAATCTAGATCTAGATGAGGGTGCGCTTCCCTACACACCAAAAGGCCACTTATCTAAAACAGGGGTAGGCAAACTTAAAGAGGTGGCGATCTACCTGTACAACATGGGAGAAGTCAAAGATCACCGGGCACAGTGTCGCCTCCTCGTACCTGGTTTAAATCTCTAATTGCAGTACTACCGGGTTGCAATCACGTGTATTGGTTTAGAATCAGGTGGTGAGAAGGCAACGACCCCCCAAACTGCAAATGAAAATGAACCCTTACTGTTCTGAGCCCCCCATAGGGTTGCTTTCACACTGATGTGTTGCGGTTCAGCTGCTACGTGGGTGCAGCGCAATGCATCTGCAACTTTCATGGGTTAGCTGCACATTACCATAGACTTCTATTATATCCTTTTTGTAGAAAGGGGGGGGGGGTGGGATTCCGGCGCTCCTGGCGATGTGATGCCTTTAAAATGAATGTAATAGTGGCTCTCAGGCCAGCAGAAGGAGCTGTGAGCTTCGAGCGCGTAGCCTGTGAAACGTCCCACTCTATGTTTGGAGGACTGCCCTGCTGTATGACATCACTTCCACGTTCCAGACTGGTTAGCATGGAGCTTCCTGTCATATGACACCGCAGAGAAGCCTGTGCAAACAAAAATCGACATCTCCTACACCTCACGGCTGAGGGGAACTTTGCCAGAGCCAGCAGAGCGGCACCAACAGACCTCAGAACACCCCCATCCTCGATGGATATCATTTTCAAGTGAACCTGTAAGTATATATACTATACTTACATTAATGATTACAGTAGGATTTATTTAGTTGGCGCCTCCACCCCCTTCTTTTTTACACTTCTATTATATCCTGTAGGTGTGGTGCACTTTCTGAAAGCGCACCAAAATGCCTGCAAACCCGCAGGACAGCTGCAGGTACACTGCTGTTGGCACCACTCTGGAGACCGCTAGCCGGGATAAGAGGTGGTGTGCAGTTGGTATAACTCCACATGGGACAGGAGCCGGCACTACAGAGGAGGCACCGGCTTATACAGCTTTTACTCCCTACTACAGCTCCAACTTTACAAGTAGTCCCTCTGCATTGCACTCTGTTTGATGCTCTAGAATGGTGGGTCATCAAGCCGAGATCGCTATCTACCAGTCACCTGGCCGCAATCTACTGATAGATCGAGATCTACAGGTTCCTGCTGTAGGGCGAGATCAATACCATCATATATGAAACAAGGTTCTATCTCTATGTGGTAATATTTACATCTACCAAGTTAATTGGTGAAGCTTCTCTTGATATTCACATATAGACAATATGAGGGTTATTATATCCTCTTACATGCAATATAAAGGCTCCAGGCTAATTAGAGGATATTTAAACTCAAGGTCTACTCACCAACGCCAACTGGTATGAAGAGATGGGGGTACATCTGTCTCTCCTCCCATCTATTAACCACATATAAAAATGAGATGAACAAGAAAGAGAGAAAGTATAGTAGTAAATACCGTCTTACTGAAGATATGGGCTATCTGTCTTCTACCCTTTGAAAATATCTACACTATATTGTTATGAGTATAGGGATGCCTGCCTTTCAAAGCACATGAACTTTAATGGCATCCCAGTTGTAGTCTTTAGGGTTCAATATTGAGTTGGCCCACCCTTTGCCGCTATAACAGCTTCAACTCTTCTGGGAAGGCTGTCCACAAGGTTTAGGAGTGTGTCTATGGGAATGTTTGACCATTATTTTGGAAACTTATTTGTGAGGTCAGGCACTGATGTTGGACGAGATGGCCTGGCTCACAGTCTCAGTTCTAATTTATCCTACAGGTGTTCTATCGGGTTGAGGTCAGGACTCTATGCAGGCCAGTCAAGTTTCTCCACCCCAAACTTGCTCATTATGTCTTTATGGACCTTGCTTTGTGCGCTGGCCCAAATAATTTGGTGGAGGGGGGATTATGGTGTTGGGGATGTTTTTCAGGGGTTTGGCTTGGCCCCTTAGTTCCAGTGAAGGGAACTCTTAAGGTGTCAGCATACCAAGAAATTTTGGACAATTTCATGCTCCCAACTTTGTGGGAACAGTTTGGAGATGGCCCCTTCCTGTCTAATATGACCAGTGCACAAAGCAAGGTTCATAAAGACATGGATGAGCGCGTTTGGGGTGGAGGAACTTGACTGGCCTGCACAGAGTGTTGACCTCAACCCAACAGAACACCTTTCGGATGAATTAGAGCGGAGACTGCGGGCCAGGCCTTTTCATCCAACATCAGTTTGCTTCTTGAAGAATGGTCAAACATTCCCATAGACACACTCCTAAACCTTGTGGACGGCCTTCCCAGAAGAGTTGAAGCTGTTATAGCTGCAAAGGGTGGGATAGCTCAGTATTGAACCCTACAGATTAAGACTGAGATGCCATTAAAGTTCATGTGCGTGTAAAGGCAGGTGTCTCAATACTTTTGACAATATAGTGTATCTTTCAGATAATACGGGTACACTCATCCATGTGGACAGAAACCACCACTGATGGACGAGCCCCATATATCATCATATCCACAAAAAACCTTCTCTAATAATCAAGACTACATTGACACAATGCATATCTCACCCCACAAAAATAAATAAAAAAAGGGGGGGGGAGGAGAACGTGTCAGGACAAAAACGAAAAAGCAAACTTAAATGAAAATAAAGTCAGAAGGTGCTTCCAAAATAAAATCACCCAAACCTAACATGTTTCACTCTTCAAACAGAGCTTCGTCAGAGGTAAGAAAGTCAAAGGAAATGAAGAAAATGAGCAACCAAGAGTAGCCGACTGTCACATGGCGAAAAGAAAGGTCCTTGGAAATAGCTTCCTCTCCAACAAGGAAAACAGTAAACAGTACAATAATCACCAAATCCCACATCACATCCGGTGAGAATAACAGAGACAGCAGTGCCTTGGAAGATCTCACACTGCAGATGTATAGCTATGAGGCTACAGAACAGGAGACTAAATGTCGATTTTTTAGATTACTGCTTGGGAACAATTAACATTTCTAGATGTTCCCTTACAGAACGACGACGTAGTTAATTGGTGTAGCCATTAATCAAAAAGCATGTTTGTTAAGATCCAGAAGAATTTTCCTAGCAGTGGAGAGAAGACAGCGGTAGAATTCTGTCTGGGAGAGGTACACATCTGTTCTTTATATTTGTTATTATAGGGCTTTACACCCTAGAGGTTACACCAAACACATAAAACGATCCTTAGTTCTTATATAAAACAGATCCCAGCAGAGAAGAGAAAATGTCTCTATTCTACAGAAAGCTTGTAAAATCGGTAGAGAGATTCCCCAGTGTTACTTTGTCAACTGACATAATTCTGTGTTCTATAAAGAAACAAAATAGAAATGTTCTCCCCCAAGCTCCTAATGGGAATTGTATGTTCTCTGTCCACTGTGCTAAACTTGAGTGACTTTTTAAGTAAAAACAAATCTATTTAGTGCCCGTTCACACTACAGCGACTTGGGATCCGACTTGTGTCGCCCCAAGTCGCGTGACATGAGAAATTTCATTGAAGTGAATGAGAGCCGTCTTAATGTACACTACTGAAGTCGCTCCGACTTCAGAAAAGGTTCCTGTACTACTTCAAGGTGACTTCTAGGCGACTTGTACCCATAGATTTCAATGGAAGTCGCCTCCAAAGTCGGATCTCCATCTTAGTGCAAGCAACTTTACAGGAAGAAAAAATTGTTAACCCAGGCAAACCCCTCCCTCCCACAGAGCTGATTATTCTGTGATTGGCCACAGCCACAGCCAAAGTCGCCTGTCCTGGAGGCGACATTAAGTTGCTCCAAGTTGCGCTGAAGTCGCCTTGCAAAGTCGCGCTGTAAGTGGGGTTGCCCCTGTGTGAACCGGCACTAAGCGTCTTTTTCACCAAGAAAACTAAAACATACTGGAGAGATTATAGCTGGTCATACACTGTACGAAATTCATCAGTAACCTGCCACAATTTGCTTAGTGGGTGGTCCTGTCACCCGCCCTCTCACCTGACATCATTCGACTGAAAAATATATACCGTATATACTCGAGTATAAGCCGACCCGAATATAAGTCGAGGCACCTAATTTTACTACAAAAAACTGTGAAAACGTATTGACTCGAGAATAAGCTTAGGGTGTCCATCTGCATGCCTCATTGTGCCTCACTGTGTCCATGTGCATGCCTCACTGTGCCTTACTGTGTCCATGCCTCACTGTGCCCATGCCTCACTGTGCCCATGCCTCACTGTGCCCATGCCTCACTGTGTCCATGCCTCACTGTGTCCATGCCTCACTGTGTCCATGCCTCACTGTGCCCATGCCTCACTGTGCCCATGCCTCACTGTGCCCATGCCTCACTGTGCCCATGCCTCACTGTGCCCATGCCTCACTGTGTCCATGCCTCACTGTGTCCATGCCTCACTGTGCCCATGCCTCACTGTGCCCATGCCTCACTGTCACTGTTTCCATGCCTCACTATGTCCATGACTCACTGTGCCCAATCTCCCTACCTGATCTCCGGCGCTGTGTGACTAGACTGACGTTTAACATGGGAGTCTATGGAAGGGGTGCCCGGCTTTGAAAAATCTGTGCTCCCCTGCCGTAGGTCCCCTGGACAACAAACTTTGCACACTTTAGATGAAGAGTGAGGCTACATGTGTGCCAAGTTTGGGGTCCGAGGGACCTAGGGCCGGCCAGTACCGGGTCCCCAAAATCACCAGAGAAATTACAGTTTAACATGGGAGTCTAGGGAAGGGGTGCCCGGCTTTGAAAAATCAAGGCTCCCCGGCCGTAGGTCCCCCGGACAACAAACTTTGCACACTTGTAGAGGAAGAGTGGGGCTACATGTGTGCTAAGATTGGGGTCCAAGGGACCTAAGGCTGGCCGGGATCAGGCGCACAAAGTGAAAATGGACACAGACTCGAGTGTAAGCCGAGGGGGGCACATTCAGCACAACAAAATGTGCTGAAAACCTCGGCTTATACTCGAGTATATACATTATTTACATATTTTGACAGCCGGTGGGGCTGGCAGTCAAAATAAAATAGCTGAAGAAGACGATTCAACATTCTATGCTGTATAGCATTGATGGAGGAATCTGTTTGATTTTTGTTGTGTAGCTTGCAGGATAGAAAGCAGCAGAAGAGGTAGGCTATGTCACTACAAGCTGCAGGCAGATCTTGTGAATGTAATAGTGAAACCTCATGGATATTTCTACAATCTAACGAGATTTTGATACACGCACGAGATGCGTAAAACATATACAGCGGATAAAATAAGTATTGACCACGTCACCATTTTTCTAGGTAAATATATTTCTAAAGGTGCTATTGACATGAAATGTTCACCACATGTCGGGAACAACCCATGAAATCAATACATACAAAGAAACCAAAGAAAAAAAGTTCAGAAATTAAGTTATGTGTAATAAAATAGAATGACACAGAGAAAAAGTATTGAACACGCAAACTGAAATTTATTTAATACTTCGTAGAAAATCCTTTGTTGGTAATGACAGCTTCAAAATGCTTCCTGTATGGAGAAACTAAGTCACATGCATTGCTCAGGTGTGGTTTTGGCCCATTCTTCCACAGTCTTCAAATCTTGAAGGTTCCGTAGGCCTTTTCTATGAACTTTGATCTTTAGTTCTTTCCATAGATTTTCCAATGGATTCAAGGCAGGTGATTGGCTGGGCCATTCTAGCAGCTTTATTTTCTATTTTGAAGCCAATTGAGAGTTTTCTCGGCTTTGTGTTTGGGGTCATCGTCTTGCTGAAATGTCCGCCCTTGTTTCATCTTCATCATCCTGGTAGATGGCAGAAGATTTTTATCAAGAATGTCTTGGTACATTTTTCCATTTATCCTTCAAGGATATGAAGTTTGCCAGTACCGTATGCTGAAGAACAGCCCCACACCATGATATTCTCACCTCCAAACCTCACTGTTGGTATGGGGGGTGTTTTTGGGGTGATGTGCCATTTGACCTCCAAACATGATGTGTATTATGGCATCCAAAGAGCTCAATTTTGGTCTCATCTGACCAGACGATATTCTCCCCGTATTTCACTGGCTTGTCTAAATATGTTATGCAGCAAACTTTAAAGGAGCTTCAACATGCTTTTTCTTCAGCAATGGAGTCTTGCGTGGGGAGCGTGCATACAGGCCATGGCGGTTGCATTACTTATTGTTTTCTTTGAAACAATTGTACCTGCTAATTCCAGGTCTTTCTGAAGCTTTCCACAAGTGGTCCTTGGCTCTTGGACAACTCTTCTAATAATTCTTTTCACTCCTCTGTATGAAATCTTGCGAGGAGCACCTGGTTTATGGTGAAATTATGTTCTTTCCACTTTCGGATTATGGCCCCAACAGTGCCCAGTGGAACATTCAGAAGTTTAGAAATCCTTCTGTACCCAATGCCACCAGTATGTTTTGCAACAATATGGTTGCAAAGGTCTTGAGAGAGCTCTTTGCTTTTACCCATCATGAGATGTTTCTTGTGTGACACCTTGGTAATGAGACAACTTTTTATAGGTCATCAGTTGAGACTGAACCAGCTGATAATTTTCACCGACAAGGGGCAGGATTGCTTTCTAATTACTGATAGATTTTAGCTGGTGTCTTGGCTTTCCATGCCTTATTGCACCTCATTTTCTTCATGCGTTCAATACTTTTCCCCTGTATCATTCCATTTTATTACAGATAACTTAATTCCTGAACGTATTTCTTTTGGTTTCTTTGTATGTATGGATTGCATGGGTTGTTACCGACATGTGGTGAAAATTTCACCGTCGGTGATACAAGAAGTATATAGAATGTACCTTATGATATCTGTCGTTGCTCTCTGTTTATTTCAAAACAAAACAATAAAAAGTTAAATTGGAAAAAAAAAAAGAAAATTTCATGTCAAAATGGTGACGTTTTCAATACTTATTTTACCCGCTTTATATCCTTTTCTAACCATGTACAATAAACTCTTGACCAGTGAAATTTTGTGGGATTTCATTATTTCAGCCAGGTGCCGAGATGAATTCTCTCCTGTGCGCATGCACTGGGTGTTACGTTAAGTTATTGCGAATTATGGCAACAATCCTGGGCGCCAGCAGGCAAGTTTAATTTTGCTGTAAAAAATCACAACAGACTCTCAACTGCAATTTTTTTTCTACGTTTCTAACAGCTTACAGCACCTTCTGTGTGTTTCCATAGGAAAGGACGGCCATAGAAGTAAAGGGGGAGGAACTGTGGTTTCAGTGCCTCTGCTGTGAACCTTGAAGATGTTTTTTTCAGAAATACCCATAGCTACAGAGGTCACCAATGGTGATTACTGCTTGTTAAAAATATTTCAATGCTTTATTGGCCGTACTTTGGGCACAGGCGTGTAGTTAGCTGGTCTGAAACTAGGTGGCTCTGTACCAGAACAGTGTTTTGTTACAGTAGTCAGTGTCATCAGGTGCTAGACGCCTCTTAAGCCCTGTACACACGATCGGATTTCCTATGGTTTTTAAACCGATGGATTTTTCCATTGGAAAACCGATGAAGCTGACTTCCATCAGTCTTGCCTACACACCATCAGTCAAAAAACCGACCGTTCCAAACGCGGTAAAACACTCAGATGAGCTGAGAAAAATGAAGTTCAATGCTTCTGAGCATGCGTCGACTTGATTCTGAGCATGCGTGGGTTTTTTATCTGATGGAGTTCCCCACAGACGATAGTAATTTGCTATCGGTTTTTTAACCATCGGATAAATTTAAAACATGTTCTATTTTTAAACACTGATGGAAAAAAGACCGATGGGGCCCACACACGATCGGTTTGTCCGATGAAAACAGTCCATCGTGTGTACAGGGCTTGTGAGCTCTCCTGCAGTGATGTCACAGGTGCGTCGGTACCCAGTTATAAGCCAGTTTGGGAGGAGCCCTAATGCACTTGGGGCATGGGAGCCTAGCACCCCACACCAGCACAGATGTAATCAGCACGTAGAGGCCCTGTACAGGGCAGGAGGCTGGGGATGAGTAGACCTGCACCCAGGAGAGCTGGCTGTAGA
Source organism: Rana muscosa (assembly GCA_029206835.1). Taxonomy (NCBI): domain Eukaryota; kingdom Metazoa; phylum Chordata; class Amphibia; order Anura; family Ranidae; genus Rana; species Rana muscosa. The sequence goes on along the minus strand of CM055120.1, from coordinate 321,042,691 downwards.
CTTTCTGACCCTATTGGAGATGGGAGCTAGGATGGGTTACAAAAGGCCTTTTAGGCCAGGCCAAGAGTTTCCTGATTGAGGCTATTCCCCTGGAGTCTCCCGGGAGAGGTGTACCTATGGAAGAGGTCAGGGCTGCTGTTAGAAATCACGGGGCCCCATACAGCCTACCTGGCAGGGCCCCCCTCAAATTAAACAAAACAAAATTTTCACTAAAAATATACTAAAATCATTCTTAGCGGACACAAAGATAACAGAGAAGCTGTGTGAATTAGCCTTTTTTAAATTTTTTTTTTTTTACATTTTTGAACAAAAACATTTCATAATTATAAAATAAATAAATAATGTTTTAGAAGAAAAATATTTAACAATTTTTACTAATTATTTTTTTTACAATTTTTTTCCCCCAAGAATTTTATTACATTTTACAAGGGATTAAAACCACACAGGGTTACAATTTGTTATTTTTTTATGGGACAGAGAAGCCGTCAGCTGTGTCTGTGTCTCTCCCTGCAGCAGCTGAAAGTCGGCGGGAGGGAGAGAAACCAGTTTCCAGCTGCTGCAGAGAGTCACATATGGCATCCTGTAATTGCCCCTCCAACCGACCGCACTGATCCCCTGGGCTGTTTGGTTCCCCCTGTGAGCCCGGGCCCCCCTGTGAGCCTGGGCCCCCTACAAGAGGATTGGTGGCCCCCCCCTATCAGCAGCCCTGGAAGAGGTGACCACAGAGAGCACAGTCCTGTGAATACTAATGCCTCTATGTGTCAGGAGAGACTGTTAGGGAAGATGGCTGCTTAGAGTGCTGCATACGCTTTCACGTTACTGCGGACTGTCCACTAAATGTGATTGACTATGTATTGTCAAGTAACTCTGGATTTTATGTTGATGTGATGTCAATGTTATGCTGTCCCCTCAATTCCATCAGTAAAGTGCAACAAATCTACTCATTTGTGTTTAAATTCCTTCCTTGGCATATAAAGGTCAACGGCTGGGAATGTCATGTGGAGGCCTCTAGCATGGAATGGGAGGGTTCGGCCTCAGCAGGAAGGGTAGTGTACGATTCTAGCCAACCATGAAACTTACAGGTGCACATTAAAAGGACATAGACAGCAATGTAGTCCAAACCAAAGGCTCTTAATCTTTAAATCCCAACTGGAATATGTGTTTATATTCCTGCCTGTGTTCCTATTGACTGTTACATTCTTTCACTTCATGTTGTGTTTATAACTCACCTGGTAGTCGGAAAGTGGGGAGATGTGCTTACATTCCATTTTGTCTGACACTCATGTCAGCCTCAGGAGATTACGGCAATGGTTCTTCTTGCCTGCAGCCGACTGATGACATCTTAGCCTAGGCAAAGTCACTGACTAAAACAGCTTTTTATTGGAAAACGGTGAAGGTTTTCATTCAGACCCAAAAAGTTACTGAAAGGTCCACATAAAAGGCAACCTGTCAAGAGATAAATATGGAGGTTGCCATCAGGGGCGTAAGTACAGGGGTCACAACTGTGACCCGGCACCATGCTCCATGCTGTACACCTGGATAAGAGGGGTGATAGGGCCGCCTTTGAGCGGCTACAGGAGGTAAACGGAAGTGATCGGTTCCTCTACATACCGCCCCTCCTATTCCCTTCCTGCTGTGATGGGGACCCTGTGCTCTCTCCCAGCCCCCCCTCATCCCTGTCAAGGTGGGGAGTGGCCGATAAATGTGTCATTTACATGCCCCTTCCTTGTCTAAAAGCGGAGTTTCACCCAGCAATGGAACTTCCGCTGTTTGGGTTCTCCCCCCCCCCCACCTCCGGTGTCACATTTGGCACCTTTCAGGGGGAGGGGGAGAAGATACCTGTCTAATCCAGGTATTTTCTCCCACTTCTGGGACAAATCGCCGCACATTGTGCTATGCAATGTCTGACAAATCCCCCCCCCCATCTGTCTTCTGGGAGACACACAGGTCCCAGAAGACAGCAGGGACCAATCAGAATGCACAGCACAACTTGCATATGTGCAGTAGGGAACCAGGAGTGAAGCCGAAAGTCTTCACTGCCTGGTTCTCTTACCAGGAATGGTGGCGGCAGCACCCGGGAGTCGATGCGCAGTATTTGTAGCTGTTGACTTTTAATTTTTTTTCTGCCGGCGGAACTTCGTTTTAATGAATCAGTGTCAGTGATCTGTACTGATACCGTAATTGTGTTTACTATGCTTCCGTTTGTGAAGCTATTCCTGTCCATTCATTCTGTGCTGCTGAGGCTGCCGAAATGGAGATTGAGGGCTTGTCCCCCAATCTCCTTTCTCTGTCTCAAAGGTGAAACATCAGAGGTCTGTTTAGAACCCAGATATTTCACCAGATCTCCCCAACAGGGTTCCTAAAAAAAATAAATTTTTTTTTAAAATTAAAAATATAATAGTAAAAAATCAAATTACCGTATATACTCGAGTATAAGCCGAGTTTTTCCAGCACATTTTTTTGTGCTGAAAATGCCCCCACTCGAGTCACCTTTTTGCGCCTGATCTCCCGGACTTTGGGGACCCGGTACCAGCTGGCCATAGGTCCCCAAACTTGGCACACATGTAGCCCCACTCTTCCTCTACAAGTGTGCAAGGCTTGTTGTCCGGGAGACCTACGGCCGTGGAGCACCGATTTTTCAAAGCCGGGCACCCCTTCCATAGACTCCCATGTTAAACAGTAATTTCTCCTGTGACTTTGGGGACCCGATACCGGCCCGTCGTAGGTCCTCTGAACCAGAAACCTTGCACACATGTAGCCCCATTTCTCCTCTACAAGTGTGCAAAGTTTGTTGTCTGGGGGACCTACGGCCGGGGAGCACCGATTTTTCAAAGCCGGGCACCCCTTCCATAGACTTCCATGTTAAACGTCAGTCTAGTCATGGACACAGTGAGACATGGGCACAGTGAGGCACAGTGAGGCATGCACATGGACACAGTGAGGCAAAGTGAGGCACAGTGAGGCATGCAGATGGACACCCTAGGCTTATACTCGAGTCAATACGTTTTCCCAGTTTTTTGTGGTAAAATAAGGTGCCTCTGCTTATATTTGGGTCGGCTTATACTCGAGTATATACGGTAAAAATAAAATAAAATGGTAACAAATATTAAAAAAATAATAATAAAAAAATAAAATACTACTCACACCAGTGGCGAAATGACCAGGGTCGCAAAGGTCGCACTTGCGACCGGGCCCTAGTGTTCCGCCTCCGTGGGGTGGGGCCAGGGGGGCCCATTATGGTTTCTTGCACTGGGCCCTGAAGGCTCTAGTTGCGCCTCTGGTTGCCATTGCTGATCCTCGCAAAAGCTTTTTGCCTGCTACAATGCTGATCCTAAATCTTCAATGATTTATAAATCTCTGACTCATAACTGGTATGCAAATCAGCCGTTCTGATTACACTCCGACTTTACTTGCTGCACGCTTGTTCCTGATCTTTGAAAATATTGAAGCCCCAGAAAGCCAAAAACAAACTAGCTTCCCTATTAAGGTTTAAAGCTCTGCCTTCTGTTCCAGTGAAAGTATAATGACATTCTTATGTGAGAAAGGAAAGATTTGCAATTCAAACAGTGATACAATATTAATAGAAGGGATGTGATGCTCTCTTCTTTTTTTTTTTTGCCCAGAGGACCTGAGCAAAACCTCATCCGCGGAGAAGAGCCTGTGATTCAGACACAAGTGTAGGTGCTTCTTATTATACTTTGGGTTAAACTGCTACGTTCCTCCTCTGCAAATTAGAATCAGTGGCTGGCATTATGTTTAATGAAAATCCTTCTCCCTAGCCACCCACCTGCTCTGGCAAATACTTTTAATTTTAAGATCCGCTGCCTCTCAGACAAAATCTATTTACCTCCTGTACATCCCTCTTAAGTTTGGGCTCCGTTGGGGTCGCCTCCTCTAATATACTTGAGAATTAGGAGCTAACAGAGGATAATAGAAAACTTTTATCCTGTGCACTTAGCTGATATCGCTCTAGCATGTGATGGTACAACTTCCCCCATGACTGGTAATATAAATCACTTCAACCTGCATTTGAAATACTTTTTGGAATTCATATTTGCCATTTATTAATAATGATTTAAATTTAAAGCTAAGCTCCAGGCAAACACAGACTCCAGACACAAATTAATGCAACGCGTGTAAATGTATTCAAAAGCACTTGCGGACTGCCCACCGCCTTTTTACTGCGGCAGGGCGGCCCCGCTGCACCAGATCACGTACATGTACATGATCCAGCATTTCCGGGTAGGGTGTGCGTGCTGTATATCGCTACATGATAAGTCGGTTAGCAGGTCCCAGCCAATGCTTTATGGCTGGGACCTGCTGATCAGCTTAGCAAATCACAGTACAGAGCCCTGTGTTTACTAACAACACAGGGCTCTGTACACGGAGCAGCGATGTGGCTGTGTTTTCTCCCTGCAGAGCAGGGTACAGCATTGGTTGACTGCTAATTACCAGTTAAAGTAGTGCAGTGCCGAATAGAAAAAATTAAAAACAAGGAAAGAGGCGCCTCTAAGTGCAATAGTGTTGACAAAAACTTTAATGGTAAATACACTGAATAGACTCACATTTTGGTAGATAGATACAGGCGTAGCAAGAGGGGTACAGATGTCAGGATGACGGTCTCAGCACTGGGTCACAAAGGATTCCTGGCTCCGCGGTGAATAGCAGGAGTGTCACTGGAGATGGAACAGCCGGCTTCCGGGGACAACAATCCTGGGATGTTCAGAGCGAGGCCTGGAGCGCATGGACGACCAGACTGTGGGAGTAACCTTCCGGCTATCGCCGCAGCGATGGATGTGGCTGAAGAGGGAGACGAGGACGGCTTCGGGGGCCCCGATCTAAGGTAAGTGATGCATAATGAGCTATTATGCTAGTCATATTAGCTCATTATGCCTTTCTCTTACAGCTAGTTAAAAAAATAAAAATAAATTTAGGAGGGTTTACAACCACTTTAAGGACTCTTTTAAGACTGTTTTTTCACGGATGATTTTATTCATTTAATTTAGGGCTGTGGAAATTAACTATTAATTCCTCGATTAATCGATTAATGTTTTTAATCGATCAAAATAATTTTGATCGGTTATTCACCTCTCCGCCGGCTTCCGGGTCTTCAGGAAGTTCCGTCGGAGATCCGGTGACGTCACGGACACCGGCGGGGCTTGCCGTGTCCATCTGAAGGGCTCCTTTGCTGTGCCTTCATATCTGCATGCCGGCGGGACCTTACTATCTGCCACACGCAAGGGCTGTTGCACTTCCCTCTATCAATTCCCTCTATCAACCTGGGATTCTACAGCCATCCACTGGGAGTTGTGATAGTTCCCTTTACGGGACATCTACATGCCGACTGACTGATGTTAACCCCTCCTCATCTGGATTCAGCAGTGGTATCGTTGTACACATTTTTATACCAGTATCATACTTAGCTACAGGTTTTTATGACTGCTTTTGCTACCGTTTGGTATTACTCGCACTATTTTTACAGTTTATGTAGCTACATTGATTTTATCTCCAGTGCAATATTTATTTTGTTACCTACTTGAAGACTATAAAAGTTTTAATGCTATTCCCATTGAGCGCTGCCTTTGTGTGTTTTTTGTATCCAGCTATCCATTTTTCCAGTGGTTTGTAGCTGCACTGGGAATCGGCCTGCAAGGAGATCAGCTAAAAGTAGTTGGATCTGTATGTGCGTTATAATTAATCAAAATTAGTCGATTAAAAAAAAAAACGATTAATCGAACACGAAAATTTTAATCAGTAACAGCCCTAATTTAATTGTATTCATTTTTACCATTATTTATATTGATTGCTCTGGGTATTACATGCTCTTTGGATTTTGTGCGCCATCACTTGTCGTGAATAGAAAAAATGCCCTGGTCATGAAGGGGGTAAAACCTTACGGAGCTTAAGTGTTTAATACATTTTAGCAGTAGTAGTCTTGTACCGTGTTAGCCATTGATCAACTCAGAATGCTCCATAAACTTGTGGTCTTAGAGAGGTATTCTCCGGCTTCCTTAGAGGTTGCTAAAAAGATCCAGTTTGAGAATAGTTGCTTAACCACTTCCTTACCGAGTCATTGTAAAATGACGTCGGCAGGAACCCTCTCTCCCTCCGGGTGGACGTCATATGACGTCTGCGGTTTCCCGGCCGTCTAGGGGGCGACTCACTCTAGGGAACATATTTAACCCCTTGATCGCCCCCTAGTGTTAACCCCTTCCCTGCCAGTCACATTTACACAGTAATCAGTGCATATTTATAGCACTAGTCGCTGTAAAAATGTGAATGGTCCCAAAAACGTGTCAAAAGTGTCCGATATGTCCGTCGCAATGTCAAGGTCACAATAAAAAAAACGCAGATCGCCAACATTACTAGTAAAAAAATAAAATAAAAAAAAATGCCAGAAATCTATCCCCTATTTTGTAGATGCTATAACTTTTGCGCAAACCAATCAATATACGCTTATTGCGATTTTTTTTTTTTACCAAAAATATGTAGAAGAATACATATCGGCCTAAACTGAGGAAAATTTAATTTTTTTTTTAAATAAATTGTGATATTTATTAAATCAAAAAGTAAAAAATATTGTTTTTTTTTCCAAATTGTCGCTCTTCTTTTGTTTATAGCGCAAAAAATTAAAACCGCAGAGGTGATCAAATACCACCAAACTAAAGCTCTATTTGTGGGGGAAAAAAACATAAAGATTTCATTTGGGTAAAGTGTTGCATGACCGCGCAATTGTCATTCAAAGTGCGACAGCGCTGAAAACTAAAAATTGGTCTGGGCAGGAAAGGGGTGAAAATGCCCTGTATTGAAGTGGTTAAGATCAGGCATAGCAAAGGATCTAAGGCAACCATTCTCAACCAAGGTTCCTCCAGAGGTTGCTAGAGGTTCATTAAGCAATGAGCAATATTTGACTTTGAGAGCCCCTATCACTTCAGAGCCCTTCTTATATTAGAGCCCCCCTTACATCAGGGTCCCTATCAGAGTTACCCTATACATCAGGGTCACCACCAGAGTCCCCCTTTACATCAGGGTCCCTATCAGAGTTACACTATACATCAGGGTCACCACCAGAGTCCCCCCTTACATCAGGGTCCCCATCAGAAGCAGAGACCAACCAATATGAATGCTCAGTCTGTGCATAGAGTCTGAGGATATGACACAGACCCTAGCTGCAGGCTGAATAAAATCTCATAGCGGGCCAAATGTGGCCCCCGGGACATACGGTAGTTTGGAGGCCCCTGCCCTTGTCAACTGATTGGAGAAAAAAGCTCAGCTTTTTAATTATTGGATTATTTGCCACAGTTTTTTTTAATATTTATTTTGAGTTTAGTTTTAAAGGAGCTAGGTCACACAGCTATGCATATAATTTCATATCTACACAGCATATTGTTGCTATCCTATGTACTGTATAATTTGTTTGCCCATTTAAGATAGAAAAACTAAAAAAGAAAATTAGATCCTCACATTCTATAGTTTCCGTTGTGAAAGGGGGACTCTAATGTGAAGATGGGACTTTTGATGTGATGGGGGGGCTTCTCATTTGAAGTTATTTTTTGGAGAGTTATTCATACATATACGGTAAATGTTATTCATTTATACAGTATATAAAACAGTTTTTTTTTGGCCCTCCAATATTTGTAAAATATACAATGTGGCTCCTGGGCTAGGTGAGGTGGAGCTTGACCCATCTGTATTCCTTATCTGTAATAAAGAAAATAAGTCACCTCTTGGCTATATATAGTGTTGAAGGAGTAGTTGGATCCCAAGACAGGATTGCAACTTTACCGGTACATTTATATACTAATATATATATATATATATATATATATATATATATATATATATATATATATATTAGGGCTGGGAAAAAATCGATTTTAATCTTGAATCGAGTTTTGAGTTCAAATCGATTCAGATTTGAAGAAAATCGTTTTTTTTTATTTTATTTTTTATTTATTTATTTTAAAAAAAAAAAAAAAATGATTTTCTTCAAATCTGAATCGATTTGAACTTTTTTTTTCCAATTTTTTTTTTCCCTTCAAAGTTTCCGTAGCAGGGCTGCAGGGGGCGTATCCGCAATGGCACTAGGCGGCGTTACCCCAATTACATCTACTCGCCGCAGCGAGTAGATGTAATGTAACACTAACTAACCGCAAGCCGCCGTCTGCCTACCTGATCAGCGTGTCATGCAGACAGACGGCGGCCATTGCAGTGTTCAAAAGCCGCGCCTCCCGAGTCCTCGTCGTCTGTGATAGGCGGAACACTCAATTTCACAGCAGGCAGTGTTCAGCCTATCACGGACATCCTCTCATCCTCGTCTGTGTTATGAGGATGAGAGGATGTCCATGATAGGCGGAACACTGAATGCTGGGAAATTGAGTGTTCCGCCTATCACAGACGAGGAGGAGGCGCGGCTTTTGAATACTGGAATGGCCGCCGGTGTAGCAGTAAAATCCGTATCCCATGAAAATCTGCATCAGGTACGGGCACAGTGATTGAAGCATGGGCACAGTAAGGCATTGGGCACAGTGAGGCATTGGGCACAGTGAGGCACGGGCACAGTGAGGCACGGGCACAGTGAGGCACGGGCACAGTGAGGCACAGGCACAGTTCAATTCAACTAAGAGTAACCTCAAGATTTTTTGTTGTTTTATTAGCTAAATCAAAATACAGTATTAATAATTTGGATGTTTAACAATCTTTGTTGCACACTGACTTTGCAGTTAGAGAAAGGGTTTGCCTTTGCAATTTTGTTTGTTGATGCACTTTAATATTATTAAAAAAAAAAAATCGAATCGTAAATCGAGTTTTTAATAAAAAAATCGCTGATTTTTTTGGGGGGGAAAATCGCCCAGCCCTAATATATATAAAAAATAAAGGAAAGAAACTGCGCTAAGAGTGAATAAAAAAACAAATAATCCTGCAGTTGAACAGAAAATGAGTGCAAATGAACACCAGTGCCAAGCTGTGGCTTTCTGTGATACATCAAACAGTGAACAACATAGAAAAAATATATAAAGCCGCGCTAAGCAATGAAAATAAAAAGGGATTCCCGGAGTGGGAATTCCTATTGTGAGAAAACAGTGTATAAATCAATAAAGATTACCGTATATACTCGAGTATAAGCTGAGATTTTCAGCCCTTTTTTTTGGGCTGAAAGTGCCCCCCTCGGCTTATACTCGAGTCAGTGTACCTGAAAATATTGAGAGGCTGCGGCGTCCATCGTTTAAATCTCACGGTCTCCTCCTGGTCCCTTCCGTGATAGGCGGAACTGTGTCTGCTGAGAATCGCCTATCACAAACGTTCTCTCATCCTCACCCATCCCAGCAGACACTGTGTTCAGTGTTCCGCCAATCACGGACGCCTTTTCATCCTCGGGCAAGAGGACATCCGTGATTGGTGGAACACTGAACACAGTGTCTGCTGGGAAACTGAGGATGAGAGAACGTTCGTGATAGGCGGAACTGTGTCTGCTTAGAAACGCCTATCATGGAAGGGACCAGGAAGAGACCGCGAGTTTTAAACAATCAATGGACACCCGCAGCCTCTCAATTTCAGGTACACTGACAACGGCACAGTGAGGATTGGCACAGTGGCGATGGGCACAGTAAGGATGGGCACAGTAAGGTGGCAATGGGCAGAGTGAGGTTGGGCACAGTGACAATTGGCTTAGTGAGGTTTTAATGGGCACAGTGAGGCGTGCAAATGGGCATTGTTGACCCTCTTCCACTTACAGTAGCTGCTGCATTCTCACCCTCAACTTATACTCGAGTCAGTAAGTTATCCCATTTTTTTGTGGTAAAATTAGGTACCTTGGCTTATACTCGGGTCGGCTTATACTCGAGTATATACTGTAAACACAGTCCCAAATAACAATAATAGTATATGTGAAAAATATAAATTGTGTAAAAGTCCCAAATAAAGTCCAAAAAAGATTAATAATTGATGAATCATTGGATCATCCACAAATGGATGTACATAATTGATCAATTCCACCAGTGAAGATAGTCCCATAATGTTGACAATCCACGCTCTGCAGCAATGGAGTAGCAAACAGAAAGTGTTATCCACCACCAATGAAGGGGATCTGCTTACCAGAACCCCGTGGTCCCCTATTACGGAGGACCCAGGGAAGCCTTGGATGTAAATGCTGCTGGGCTGAATGGTTCCAAACTCCTCCACGCCTGCTACACTTAAACCTCCAAGGTAATGGATCCCGATGGATGGGGAATTATATGGAACAAACAAAAAGCCTCCAATAGTGTAAAATCTTCAGGTTTATTCCAAAACATATAAATGAAATACACTTACAGAGTTGCAGTGATACATATACTATTATTGTTATTTGGGATTGTGTTTAATCTTTATTGATTTATACACTGTTTTCTCACATTAGGAATTCCTACTCCGGGAATCCCTTTTTTATTTTCATTGGTTAGCGCGGCTTTATATATTTTTTCTATATATATATATATATATATATATATATATATATATAAAAAATTATATTGTGTATTTAGCTGATTGCTCCAGCTCAGCTTTAAGGCTTATCATTCTTTTCTGTTTATGACTCCAGGTCCACCAAGAGATCCCCAAGGTTATCTGCATTCAGCACCTTCTCTCTTATTTTCAGGTTGTTTATTCTGGGTTTCAGCTTTGAATTTGCAATGTCGACTAAAAATTCCGGGGTCATTCATCAAAGACCGCAAAGTGATGCTCTTCTAATTTTTTTGTAGGTCCAGCAACCCTTTTGCGAACGACTGATTAATGATTCCGATTCCCCCCTCCCCGCCCTCGGGGAGTTCTTTGTGGTCATATCCTCAGAGGCTCCACTTCAGAAATCAATAAGAACTGAATAGAAGCAATTTATGTCTAAGGAAAGAACAGGCCCTCCTGAACCAATATGTAGCCTGGCAGAACTCCATGTCTTAAGAGTGTCTAAATGAGCAACTGTAAGTGGCCTATTGATGGAGTTCTTCATTGACATCCTTCTTTTGAAATAAGTAGGTCACACCAGGTTAAAGGAGGCATGACTTCCAGGCAAAAGTTTAGGCAAAAAAGAGGTGGGAAGGTACAAACATGATTAGGTCTGGCTCTCAAGAATAGATCAATTCTAGTGTCTCTGGTAGCTCCATTAGAAATTCTTGTAACTAAATGAGTCAGAAATTTCAAAAAGTATAGGTCTCTTTAAAGTGAACCTGTCACAGGTTTGGGCAATCAAAACTAAAACTTGGTTTACTCTCTTAGATTATTTTATGAACATTCGTACAAAAATTCTCAGTACATTTGATGCTTGATGAATGTTGTTCGAACATTTTGTTGGCTTTAAATTTCAACATAAATGGACTTTCTAAAAGGGAACCACGAACCACAACATTTTCCATCATGACCTTCAAACTGTCTCATCCCTACAGTTGAAAACAACTGTTGATGTGACCCCGCTAACGATTAGAAAAATCTAAAATAACTTTCTTAAAACAAAATATTTTGAACAAAAATTATACTAGTGTATGGCCAGCTTTAGAATGGGAAAATCCAGAAGAGGTTACCATAAAGCCCCGTACACACGATCGGATAACCTATGGATTTTCGTCCGCTGGATTTGTCCATCGGAAATCCGATGAAACTGTTTTTCATCAGTCTTGGCCACACACCATCAGTCAAAAAACCGACCGTTCCAAACGCGGTGACGTAAAACACTCCGATGAGCCGAGAAAAACGAAGTTTAATGCTTCTGAGCATGCGTCGACTTGATTCTGAGCATGCGTGGGTTTTTTAACCGATGGACTTGCCCATAGACGATCGGAAATTCCCATCGGTTTTTTATCCATCGGAAAATTTTAAAACAAGTTCTATTTTTTACAACCGATGGAAAAAAGACCGATGGGTACCATACACGATCGGTTGGTCTGATGAAAACCATCCATCGGACGGTTTTCATCAGTCAAACTGATCGTGTGTACGGGGCTTAAGGGGAAACTACATACCAAATAATTCAGTAGAATATGAAATACAGATAGCTAGAATTACATACAAATCTCAACTTTTCTTGTAAAAGTCAAACTTGGTCCTATCCACTTCTGCCTTCCAAACCTCCATATTGGTTTCTAATAATTATGGGAGGCACCAGACTCTCTTATGGGAAAATTCTATATATAAAGTCAGATACCTATATTAATAGCTCTTCTGATCAATTTGAAATGCAGTTTTCACTAAAGGCAACCTCTCTGCATATGTATTTTTCTATTTTACACTTAATTTAGACTGTTTTATGTACTTAATATTATGGCTTAATAACTTTAAGCTCATGAATATGTTCCAATCCTGACAGTTCACAAAATGTGGCAACAGTTATCCTTTTTAAAAAAACGCTCCACCTTTTATTATGAAAAATCCGTCTTTGAGCTCCAGTCAGATAACTTTGCCTAAGCTGTCTGATGTGTGTGTGTGATAGCACTGAACTAACAGAGGCTAGGCTTGGTTCTGATGGATATACAATGGAGTGCACCTCCTACAGAAAAGCTGATACATGATGAATGTAGAGGGGTTGATTTACTAAAACTGGAGAGTGCAAAATCTGGTGCAGCTGCACATGGTAGCCAATCAGCTTCTAACTTCAGTTTGTTCAATTAAGCTTTAACAAACAAATCTGGAAGCTTATTGGTTTCTATGGATAAGGGGTGTAAATGGTGCGCTTATTCAATTAACATACCATACGTGTATAAAACCTTAGTGTACACAGTGATCAATCGAACACATAAACCACCAACCTTCAATGAATGTAGAGATGATTTTTTTGTATAAAGATAAAAAAATATACCGTATATACTCGAGTATAAGCCGAGTTTTTCAGCACATTTTTTTGTGCTGAAAATAACCCCCTAGGCTTATACTCAAGTCACCTTTTTGCGCCTGATCTCCCAGATTTGGGGACCCGGTACTGGCCGGCTGTAGGTCCCCTAGACCCCAATCTTAGCATGCATATAGCCACACTCTTCCTCTACAAGTGTGCAAAGTTTGTTGCCCGGGGGACCTACGGCCGGGGAGCACTGATTTTTCAAAACCGGGCACCCCTTCCATAGACACCCATGTTAAACGGTAATTTCTCTGGTGACTTTGGGGACCCGGTACCGGCCGGTCGTAGGTCCCCTGGACCCGAAACGTGGCACACATGTATCTCCATTTCTCCTCTATAAGTGAGTAAAGTTTTTTGTCTGGGGGACCTTCCATTGACTCCCATGTTAAACGTCAGTCTAGTCATGGGCACAGTGAGGAATGGGCACAGTGAGGCATGGACACATTGAGGCATGCACATGGACACAGTGAGGCACAGTGAGGTATGCAGATGGACACCCTAGGCTTATACTCGAGTCAATACGTTTTCCCAGTTTTTTGTGGTAAAATTAGGTGCCTCGGCTTATATTCGGTTCGGCTTATACTCGAGTATATACGGTATATAAAAAAGGAAAAACGTCCAAGTGCAAAAACAATTAGTTCCAGTGCATAACGTGATTAGACATCAATCATATCGAGTGAAGAAAAAACTAAAATGAATCCAGTGAAGAAATATTGCATCCACCGCCACCAATAGATGAAATGGCCGCTCACCTCAGGTAATGACCATAAGGTTAAACAAAGCTTTTGGTAACCAAGAGGATACCTGCTGGGCACCACGCTGCACGACTCGATATCTGCCGTGATGCTCCAAATCCACTATTCACGGTCCGCAAATACTCAGTAAGAACACAAAAACACTGTAGCTCAATATAGCCAGTAAAATGTAGAAAATTTAATGAATATCTGCTTACATTACAGTAAAATAGATTGTGTATACTCCACGCCAATAGTACAATATATATAAAATTAATTTAAACAAGCTGCTCCCCTGGAAGAGTGATGTGCTCCTAATGATAGTATAAGAAATGATAGGGGGCGCTAAAAAAGGGTGATTAAATTAAACCAAAAAGAACCTGCAATAGTGACACTGGATAATAGCTCCTTGGTTGACAACCTTAAATACATAGGCAACCTTGACATAAATCATGTGCACATGTGTAAAAAAAAATATATAAAAAAAATGCTCGTTCGAACACGTGAAAATAATAAAAACAATAAGTCCCAATAGTAGATGGATCCAAAAGTGATACTCAGAGTCCATAAAAAATCAAACAAACCAACTCCGTGCTGCTTTGATTTATCTTGAAATAACTAATGACGTGATCCTTCACCAAATATGACACCCAAAGTGACTGGATATGTAGTCTGCTTACCAGAAAACATTGACCTCTTTACCCAAAAAGAAAGTCAATCAGCGCTTGTGCAGGATTGTGCCTGGTCACATAGACTGTAGCTGGAGATATAGTACAGCTTCCTCCTCAAAAGTACCGGCCGGATATAAAATGACAATGGAGGACATCCATAGCATAATAACGTTTTATTAAAACAGAGCAATAATAAAAGAATAGCCAAATGGCTACTTACATTTAAAAGTGCCTACCCGGCACTGGGGCTGCTGGCTTGTCAAGCAATAGTTATGGGGAACCGCCGTGTTCCCGTCCACCTCCGTGGATGGCGTGCGTTCCACCTGCTTGTTTCCAATAAGCAGCAGGGCCGGAAACGGCGTGAGTAGCGTGACCAGCGCTGATTGACTTTCTTTTTGGGTAAAGAAGTCAATGTTTTCTGGTAAGCAGACTAAATATCCAGTCACATTACAGTAAAACACCATCCAATATGACCATATGCAGGAGAAACAAATTGCCTCCTCACCGCACTTCCGTACACTGTAAACACAGGAAGTGATGTCACAGGCTCAACCCAACGCGTTGCGTCACTGGTCACCTGACTTCCTCACGTGACCAGCTTTGTCTAATCACCTTATGGACTGGAACTAATTGTTTTTGCACTTAGACATTTTTCCTTATTTATATATATTTTTTTATCTTTATACCATTTTTTTTTTTTCATATCTACATTCATTGAAGGTTGATGGTTTGTTTATGTGTTTGATTGATCACTGTGTACACTAAAGTTTTATACACTTATGGTATGTTAATTGAATAAGCGCACCAGTTATACCCCTTATACATTTTGTAGCTAGTGTTGGAGTTCACTAATTAATGGTAGCAGCTGTTTGTTAAATTTTCTATTTTAGTTAATTTTATTATATTTGTTACACATATTCACTTATTGCTTTCTTTGCAGAGCTGCACCAGATTTTGCACTCTCCAGTTTTAGAAAATAAACCCCATAGTGTAGGTGGGCCTTGTTCTGGTCCTGAGCAGCTATCGCTTGGATCTCAACGAGTGCTCAGCAGATGATGAACTCTGGGGTTGGGATTGAGGAGCACCTAATCAGGGCTGCCATCAGGGGGGGTACAGCCTATACACCTGTAAGGGGCCCGAGCGTCTAAACGGGCCTGGCCAGATGGGAGAAGGCAAGGGCGGGTTCAGGAGAGCTCCGTGGCTGCGCTGGCTTTCTGTATGAGTGCTGCTCTGTGTCATTGAGCTGACATCGGGCGCTTTGCTGCCACCTTTGGCAAATATTTGCATGTGCACTCCTTGTGTGTGCTGCACAAGAGCTGGGACCAGGAAGGAACACCATCTTACAAGTAAGGGCTGTTGTACATGTGTGTCTGTGTACATGTGTGTATGTGTGTGTGTCTGTGTACGCGTGTGTTATTCTGTGTACATGTGTGTGTGTGTGTGTCTGTGTACATGTGTGTGTGTGTGTCTGTGTACATGTGTGTGTCTGTGTACATGTGTGTATGTGTGTGTGTCTGTGTACGCGTGTGTTATTCTGTGTACATGTGTGTGTGTCTGTGTACATGTGTGTGTCTGTGTACATGTGTGTGTCTGTGTACATGTGTGTGTGTGTGTCTGTGTACATGTGTGTGTGTGTCTGTGTACATGTGTGTGTGTCTGTGTACATGTGTGTGTGTCTGTGTACATGTGTGTGTGTGTGTGTGTCTGTGTACATGTGTGTGTGTCTGTGTACGTGTGTGTGTCTGTGTACATGTGTGTGTGTGTGTACATGTGTGTGTGTGTGTGTCTGTGTACATGTGTGTGTGTCTGTGTACGTGTGTGTGTGTGTCTGTGTACATGTGTGTGTCTGTGTACATGTGTGTGTCTGTGTACATGTGTGTGTGTCTGTGTACATGTGTGTGTCTGTGTACATGTGTGTGTGTGTGTGTCTGTGTACATGTGTGTGTGTCTGTGTACGTGTGTGTGTGTCTGTGTACGTGTGTGTGTGTGTGTCTGTGTACATGTGTGTGTGTGTGTCTGTGTACATGTGTGTGTGTCTGTGTACATGTGTGTGTGTGTGTCTGTGTACATGTGTGTGTCTGTGTACATGTGTGTGTCTGTGTATATGTGTGTGTGTGTCTGTGTACATGTGTGTGTGTCTGTGTACATGTGTGTGTGTGTCTGTGTACATGTGTGTGTCTGTGTACATGTGTGTGTCTGTGTACATGTGTGTGTGTGTCTGTGTACATGTGTGTGTGTCTGTGTACATGTGTGTGTGTCTGTGTACATGTGTGTGTGTGTCTGTGTACATGTGTGTGTCTGTGTACATGTGTGTGTGTGTCTGTGTACATGTGTGTGTGTCTGTGTACATGTGTGTGTGTGTCTGTGTACATGTGTGTGTGTGTGTGTCTGTGTACATGTGTGTGTACATGTCTGTGTGTGTGTGTGTGTCATATATACACATGTGAGGGGGCTGAGAACATACAGGTGTGAAGGAGGGGGGGGGGGGCTGCGAGCATACAGCTGCTGGATTGGGATGTCTCCTTTGGGCAAAATATAATTTCCTACTGTTAAACCTTGAAAGCACTGATGACTTATAATACACTGTGCATTGTCATATATGACGTTGTATGAGTGTTAAAATAAAAGTGTGTGCACTGAAGGACTTGGTGGGATGGCTAGTGGGCGAATTCGGTGGGGCGGCCAGTGGGCAGGCCCTGGGGAATGTTGGCCCCATGCCTTAAGCTGTTTAATGGGCCCCACAATTTCTGATGGATGCCCTGCACCTAATGCAAAAGGTCATATTACTCAGAGGTCTTTTTTGAAATGTTTATTGGTTAAGAGCATCAAATACAGCCAACATGCTTTGGGAGGAAGGTCCTGTCCTTCCTCAGGACTTGAGCAGTAGATGTTAGAATCTCAATGAGATACAAAAGGAGCAGGGCTGGCCCAAGACATTGTGCTGCCTGGGTCCAAGAATCAAATGCTGCCCCCCCACCAAAAAAAAATCACGCCCACCAAAAGACCCCCACATCCATTATTGTATATCATGATACATAAAACTAAAATTACATTTATCAGGAAGTCGGATTTTGCACTAAACACATAAGTGTGAACCGAGGTTAAGATCTAGTGTAGAATATAAACAGGCTAGTGTAGTATATAGACAGGCTAGGGTAGTATATAGACAGGCTAGGGTATATGGACAGGGTCGTTTATAGACAGGCTATGGTATATAGACAGCCTACAGTAGTATATAGACAGGCTAGGGTAGTATATAGACAGACTAGGATATATAGACAGGCTAAGGTATATAGACCGGCTAGTGTAGTATATAGACAAGCTAGGGTAGTATATAGACAGGCTAGTGTAGTATATAGACAGGCTAGGGCAGTGATGGCGAACCTTGGCACCGACAGATGTTTTGGAACTACATTTCCCATGATGCTCAACTACACTGCAGAGTGCATTGGGAATCATGGGAAATGTGGTTCCAAAACATCTGGGGTGCCAAGGTTCACCATCACTGGGCTAGGGTATATAGACAGGCTAGTGTTTGGAGTGTGAGAAGAAACCCACACATGCACAGGGAGAACATGCAAACTCTGTGCAGGTAGTGCTGTAGTTAGGATTTGAATCAATGACCCTAGTGCTGCTAGGTGGAAGTGCTAACTACTTAGCTACTGTGTTGTTTTAAGCCTGGTACACACGATGAGATTATCGGACAAATGATCATATTGAAAATGAAGAGGTTATGAAAATTCTTGTACTGCAGAATACAACTTCGGAAGTGATGTAATGTGTTGTATTGTATTGTAATGCATTTTTTTGTTTCCGAGCATGTGTGGTCTTGGTCTTCCAATTTTTTCAGACCAATACTGTACTGATTAAACCAAAATCGTACGATCTGTTATCGTACAAGAAAAATGTTCATGCTTGTCCCTTTGGGACGCCATGCGCTTCTTCAGCAGCATTGGGGTGATATAAAAGTAAATAATATAAACTTGCAGCTAAAAACAAAAAAAAATGCAGGGCAGCTGCTGAGGAGTCCAATAATCCCATCAAACAGTGTAGTGGGGTATACAGAATCAGTTTCAGAGAGAGCCAGCAGCTACAGATGGAGGGATATTATTATTTACTACATATCACTCAAATGCTCCTGAAGAAGCGCATGGCGCGTAACATGTAGAGCAAAATAAAGTTTACATCGCTTCACTGCAATATAACCGCACTCTGAGATTTATTGTTACTATGAAATAATCTTTAATTTTCCATGTAGTTGCATTATGGTTATATACAGCTGCAATTTTTAACCATTGGCTGATCTATTAATGTGGATTTTAACATACACCTATTTGTTATGTCTATATAATAAAATATATTTTTGTACATATTTGTTTTTGTCGTGCCTAAAAAGTCCAAGCCTATACACTCCAAATTCTCTCAAATCTGAATGGGACGTGGCACTGTTTACTCCATGAAGTATCCACAGTTCCACTCTGTGATGATACAGTAATTGTCTATCAAATACCTAGAAGTGTTATACTTACACACTGGGCTTTTTTTCTCAGAGAATAGGTGCCGGAATGCCCCCCTTCTAAATCACTTCTTGTCTCTGCCCCCCCACTCAACTCCGAGCACCGTCCCTTGGTTCCACCCCCTACCCACCTCCGAGCATTGTCCCTTGGTTCCACCCCCTACCCATCTCCGAGCACTGTCCCTTGGTTCCACCCCCTACCCACCTTCAAGCACCGTCCCTTGGTTCCACCCCCTACCCACCTCTGAGCACCATCCCTTGGTTCCACCCCCTACTCACCTCCGAGTACCATCCCTTGGTTCCACCCCCTACCTACCTCCGAGCACCGTCCCTTGGTTCCACCCCCTACCTACCTCCGAGCACCGTCCCTTGGTTCCACCCCCTACCTACCTCCGAGCATTGTCCCTTGGTTCCACCCCCTACCTACCTCCGAGCACCGTCCCTTGGTTCCACCCCCTACCCATCTCCGAGCACTGTCCCTTGGTTCCACCCCCTACCCACCTCCAAGCACCGTCCCTTGGTTCCACCCCCTACCCATCTCCGAGCACTATCTCTTGGTTCCACCCCCTACCCATCTCCGAGCACTATCCCTTGGTTCCACCCCCTACCCATCTCCGAGCACTGTCCCTTGGTTCCACCCCCTACCTACCTCTGAGCACCGTCCCTTGGTTCCACCCCCTACCTACCTCCGAGCATTGTCCCTTGGTTCCACCCCCTACCTACCTCCGAGCACCGTCCCTTGGTTCCACCCCCTACCCATCTCCGAGCACTGTCCCTTGGTTCCACCCCCTACCTACCTCCGAGCACCGTCCCTTGGTTCCACCCCCTACCTACCTCCGAGCATTGTCCCTTGGTTCCACCCCCTACCTACCTCCGAGCACCGTCCCTTGGTTCCACCCCCTACCCATCTCCGAGCACTGTCCCTTGGTTCCACCCCCTACCCACCTCTGAGCACCATCCCTTGGTTCCACCCCCTACTCACCTCCGAGTACCGTCCCTTGGTTCCACCCCCTACCTACCTCCGAGCACCGTCCCTTGGTTCCACCCCCTACCTACCTCAGAGCACCGTCCCTTGGTTCCACTCCCTACCTACCTCCGAGCACCGTCCCTTGGTTCCACCCCCTACCCATCTCCGAGCACTGTCCCTTGGTTCCACCCCCTACCCACCTCTGAGCACCATCCCTTGGTTCCACCCCCTACTCACCTCCGAGTACCGTCCCTTGGTTCCACCCCCTACCTACCTCCGAGCACCGTCCCTTGGTTCCACCCCCTACCTACCTCCGAGCACCGTCCCTTGGTTCCACTCCCTACCTACCTCCGAGCACCGTCCCTTGGTTCCACCCCCTACCCACCTCCGAGAACCGTCCCTTGGTTCCACCCCCTACCCATCTCCAAGCATCATCCCTTGGTTCCACCCCCTACCCATCTCCGAGCACTATCTCTTGGTTCCACCCCCTACCCATCTCCGAGCACTATCCCTTGGTTCCACCCCCTACCCATCTCCGAGCACTGTCCCTTGGTTCCACCTCCTACCCACCTCCGAGCACTGTCCATTGGTTCCACCCCCTATCCACCTCAAAGCACTGTCACTTGGTTCCACTCCCTATTCACCTCCGAGCACCGTCCCTTGGTTCCATCCCCTACCCACCTCCAAGCACCGCCTCGTTTAGAGAATACAGAACTAAGTATCATTTTGTGGTATTAAGGAATATGTGTCTGAAAAAAAGAAAAGCAGTTAAATAGATTCCCCGCAGCCAGCAGCAATATACCTCCCCCAGCAACAATAGTTTCCCCCAGCAACAATGGACCCTGGCAACAAAATATCACCCCAGAAACAACAAACCCCTGGCAGCAACAACAGATCTCCCAGCAGCCAGCATCAATATACTATCCATCAGCCAGGAATAATAGTCCCCTCCATCAAAAGTAGACCCCTTCCATCAACACTTGATCTCCCCAGCAACATATGCAGTCTACTGTTGCTGGTGGGAAATGTATTGCTGCTGGGGGCCAGCAGCAATACATTTCCCACCAGCAACAGTAGACTGCCTCAAAAAAATTGATTTCCTCCAGCAACAATAGATCCCCCAGCAGCTAGCATCAATAGACCTTCCAGGAGACCCCCAGCACATACTGTACATTCAGTGTTGGAGGTGCCAGAACTGCGTTCGCCCCGCATTCCTGCTGAAAATAATCCCTGCTTATAAATCACGTAGCATGTATGCATTTATGGAAAATATCTGTAATGCTAGGTCCACTTTAAGCCCACATAAAAACCATCATTCAAGACCAGCCTAGAGCTTGTATGGATTACAGGTAAAGCCCTAGTCTACAATTATCTATCTAGTAAAAACACATTAAAACAGTGAAAGGCTTTGCTCTGCTGTGGGATAGGCAGCGCTCTCTGGCTCATTTACTCCAATGATCTGCAGAGGGTTTTCTGTTAAGCGCCCAGGACCTGCGGCCATTTGTTGTGTAGGAGCGCACAGAGAGCCGGCTGGAAGAAGATACAGAAAAGCATCTATCAGAGAAGCAGGCCATTAACTTCACTATTCCTTAAAGTAACTGTATTGGCAGACGTTTAATGCAGATGGAACGAGAAGCACCGCCATCCATTCATTACTGCTCCTGAGACGAAAGATTTGATTGCTAACCACACAGAACCGACCATTAGTGCCGAAGATGAATACACAGTGGAGATGTGATACCGCTAACTCTAAAGACACTCCAATACAGAACAAAAAAAAAGAACGCAGTTATAATAATCACTGTTGGCTTGAATATTTTGTATATTTTTGTATATTTTTGTATATAATATCCCCGAGCCTGAGACTCCAATTCCCATTACTTTAATTACCCTGGGGAGTCTTAAGTCTGCCAGCTACAACATCTAAACTCTGCCTGACCTTTATTTGTGTTCCTGAAGCAGCTGCACCATCCAATCCTGGTGCATTTAGGCTCCATCCACACCTAAGTAAGGGCAATGGTACCCGCGTGTTTTTGCACGCAGTGTTTAGGAACAGCGCGTTCATTTTCATGGGCTGCCCACAAATTGCACAAAAAGAAGCGCTTTTTTGTCCCTTTTAAAAAAACGCATCGCACCAAAACGCATGGTACTTTGTTTTTTTTTGTTTTTTTTGCACAGGCATTAAGCAAGATGTGTTGGGATACCATGTTTACAAAAGGGGTGTGTGTTTTTGTGCATTATGAAAACGCCTTCATTGTCCCTCATTTTTTGCAGCCATTTTTAATGAGAGTTTTATTTCTGGGGACAAGATCTTGGCACCATGTGATGTTGACTTTCTTGCGCAGAAGCCCCTAGTGCAGGAATTGGGGTTAGTGTCGGTGTTGAATTTAGGGGTTAGATTTAGGCAGTGGCCGCTGGTGTTTTTTTTGGGGGGGGGGACGTGAAAACAATGAACCCACAGCATTGGGTCAGTCGGGTCACGAGCACCCCACCTCACCCCCAATCGGGTTACCTGCAACGCCCCCCCCCCCCTCGGGCCGGTTGGTCATCGGTAACCAGCCCCGCATTTACCCCATCTAGGTCGCGGGCAGCGGGGGCTTCCCCCTGTGGCCCAAGCTCACCCTTTTTTGAAGCCACATAGAGCTTCAGGCTCCAATCATGTGCTTCTAAAAAAAAACAAAAAACATTGGAATCCATGCGTCCAGCGCCCTGTATGTAGATTAGGAGCCAGTTTTGTCATTGGGGAAGCTGTGCTGGGAGGCTGTGCTTCCAAGCCGAAAGTGCTAGAGAGAGATACAGTGGAACCTTGGATTACGAGCATAATCCGTTCCAGGAGAACGATCAAAGCGAGTTTCCCCATAGAAGTCAATGGAAACGAAAATAATTTGTTCCACATTGACTTCTATGACATGCAATACCGCATGTGGCCAGAGGTGGGGGTGCCGGAGAGCCTCAGAAATACTCGGGGACAGCTCGGCTGAACTCGGAAAACCTCGGGAACGGAGTATTTCCAAGTATTTCCAATTGGCTCCGGCGCCTCCGCACCTCTGGCCAAATGCGGTACTGCACACCGCTGTGGCTTAAATCCTGCTCGTTTTGCGAGACAACACTCGCAAACAGAGTCAGGATTTTTTTTTAAAATGCTCGTATTGCGAAACACTCCTTAACCGCGTTACTCGCAATCCAAGGTTTCACTGTAGAGGGAGACGGTGTGCTGGGAGAAAGGAGGAAGGAAGTTGAGAAGAACCCTCACCCCCTTCAGTCTCATCTCAACTGATTGAGACCCCCTGGCAAGCAAGTGGGACCTGAACAACAGGAGGCCTGAGCAGAATTCACCACCTATGCTGCAGGACATTAAGGGACTGAGTGAGTAACCTCTGCCTGTTTCACCACCCAAAGCCTATAGGGGAGAGGGGGCCAGGTACATTACACAGCTAGCCTTTCAGGAGGGACAGCTACTGCTTGGGATAATCTTGTGCTAATGTACCAGTGCTTGGATCAGTATTGAAGGTGCTGTGCCAGTCTGGTAAAAGTAGTTTCCCCTGGGAACACAGTCTGGAGTTTGTGCTAAGAAGACAGTGTAGCCACAGTTGACCTCAAACTTCTTCTGCACGTTTCACCCCCCTAAGGGCCTACAGGGGAGATTGCAGCCAAGTGCTGTGATCTGGTGGCCTTCAGCATGCAAGCAGGGACAGCATCCTGTCCTCCACCCCTGCTTGGGGAATTCTCAGTTGGAGCCAGGTGCGCTGGCATTTTGCAGGAAAGACTGAAAGTACCTGAAAACAAATTGGAACTTGCCCTCAAAGTTCTACATTGACCAAGTTCTGGGCATCCCATAACCACCCTAACCTCATCTATGTTATTTACCCTAATAAATAACAAAACCAAAGCCCTTCGACTGGTTTTCTGACTACGTGTGTCTGCTGAAAATGCATGTTGCCTGGCTGCAGGGCCGTCATCAGGAATTTTGGTTCAGCTTCAGGCATGGGCCCCCTGGAGCAGAGGAGAACTGGGGGGGGGGGTTGCTGCCGCCGTGAATTGAGAAGAGGGGGGTGCCACGAATTGAGAAGCGGGGGGGTTGGGGGGTGCTGCCGCCGCAAATTGTTGAGGTCTGGGGGGCTTTGGGTGCTGACGTACAAAAAACAAACAAACAAAAGAACGAAAATAAAATAAAAATTATATTTTAAAAAAAAGAGGTTTGCCATCCGAGGCCCTGGGGACCTCCGGGCCTCTGGGGACCTCCGGGCCCCTTACAAAAATATATATATATATATATATATATATATATATATTTATAAAAAAAAAAAGGAGGGTTGCCATCCGGGGGCCCTGGGGACCTCTGGGTGGGCCCCTTACAAAAAAAAAGGGGGGGTTGCCATCCGAGCCCCTGGGGACCTCCGGGCCCCTTACAGGTGTACTGCCTGTATCCCCCTGATGGCGGCCCTGCCTGGCTGTGCAGACAAATGGGGACCCAAAACCCAGCATTTCCTGGGGGGTTTAGCGCTACAGCTGTTATGGGGACTTGCCTTCTACTGACTACCAGTGTAGGAATCAACCCTAACGTGTCCAGCCAAATCTTGTAAGACTCATGCTGGTCATACACACTGTAGTTATTTGGCAATTTCAATTACTTTCAACCATGCCAAATGTGCTTTTGATCGCAAAGATGATGGAGAAGAGCAAGGCAGCCAACAGTCTTTATCAAAGCCATAAAATGATCAAAACTGTTGGTGGTAGCTTGCCTTGATCTCCTCAATGTTTATTTCTCTAAAGCTGATCTACAGGCAGATATAAAAGGCACAAATCAATACAGTTCTGTGTTCATGAATACATCATAAATGCTGAATTCCAGGGAATATAAAAAAAAAAAAAAAAGCATAGTGGCGCTCCCCTCGTCCCAGCAATATATTTAATGCTTTACATACTGTACATTCATCAGTCCCTCAAGGAGCTTACAATCTAAGGCCCCTCTTACATACACTAGAGCCAGTTTGGACCTTAGCCAGTTAACCTACCAGCTTGTCTTTAGAAATTTGGAGCACAACATGCAAACTCCATGCAGATAGTATCCTGGCCAAGATTCAAACCAGGGACTGCAGAGCAGCAAGGGATAAGTGCTAACCACTAAGCCACTTAAAGCAGACCTTCCCCCCATCCATGGCTCTTTCTAAACTGCCCCCGTTAAAAAAATAAAAAATATTTAGGAAAATCAATAAACTCATCAATAGGAACATGCTTCCTTCTTTATTTGCCTGCCCCTTTCTCACAGGTCCTTCCAGACTGGACTCCACATCCAGATCCCGATCTACATCGTTATTTTTAAAAACATCTGTGGCTGGCTTCTTCTTCCTTGTTCTGTGCTGGCCCACCAATGATGATGTGCCAGATCTCTTATGGCGCATGCGCCACACGAGATCTAGGCAACTTGTTATTTAACAACGGTGCATGCATAAGATCACCTGGGAAGGCACTGGTAGCGTAGCCTTCCCAGGGTGCACTTGTGGGGCCAGGGCTATGTTACCAGTTAATACTGAAAATCAGGAAGCGGCAGGAGAAAAAAGGTAAGGCTTTAAAAACGATTTATTCAGAAAATGACTTCATGGTTTCTATGCATGTGCACACAGAGCTGCATACACCATGCATTTTTTTATTTTGTTTTGGGAGGAAATCCACTTTAACTTTTTATTTCTAGCTGTGTCCCTTTGTGGGAGATTTCTCCTCACTTCCTGTCCTGACACCCATCAAATAGGTATTAAATAGAAATTTCCCAACTGGGACACAGCGATGAATATAAACCTTAGAGAGGTTGTACACCTTTCCTACTATGTCCAAAGAAAAAAAGAAAGTTTGGGCTAGGGTTGGACTATAACCACTCGACCACCGGAAGATTTACCCCCCTTCATGACCTGACCATTTTTTGCTATACGGCACTGCGTTACTTTAACTGCACGGTCATGAAACGCTGTACATAAATAAAAATGTATGTAATTTTTTCCCACAAATAGAGTTTTCTTTTCAGTGATATTTGATCACCTCTGTGTTTTTTATTTTTTGCGCCATAAGCAAAAAAAGACTTGACAATTAAAAAAAAAAAAAAAAACAACAATATTTTTACTTTCTGCTATAAAACACATCCAATAAAAAAAAAAAAAACGAATTTCTTCATTAATTTAGGCCAATATGTATTCTGCTAAATATTTTTAGTAAAAAAAAAAAAACAATAAGTGTATATTGATTGGTTTGCGCAAATGTTATAGCTAGGGTTGTCCCGATACCCATAATAGTATCGGTATCGGTCCTGATACCGAGTATTTGCAGGAATACTTGCAAATGCTCCCAATGTCTAGTCCGATACCTGGACACTCAGGAACAATCGGTGCGGCGACGGGGGAATTTCTAGTCACCGATCTCCCTGTGTGGCTTTCAATAAAGCAGCTGACAGACGCTTCTCCTCCTCGCCTCTCCACGGCTTTCAGCTGCTTTATTGAAAGCTATACAGGGAGATCAGTGATTATAACTTCCCCGCCGCCGCACCGATTGTTCCTGAGTGTCCCCTGTATCCTCCTGCTCCCCTCTGTGTCCTCCTCTGTGTTCCTGTGTGGGCTCCTCCGGATCCCCCCCTGTCCTTCTCCGGTCCCCCTCTGTGTGCTCCTCCAAACCCCCCCTGTCCTCCTCCGGTCCCCCTCTGAGTACTCCTCCGGTCCCCCCCCTCCTCCTCCCCTCCACTCCCCCTCCGTGCGCTCCTCCGGTCCCCCCTGTCCCAGATCTTTCAGGATGGAGAGAGGATAAAGGAGACGGTAAATATGTAATTTACAGGCTCCTTCCTTTTCCGAATGCACAGAGTCAGTGATCACTGACCCTGTCCATTCATAAGTGAGCATCAAACTGTTTACAATGTCTCAGTTTATGAATAGAGAGAAGCCGCTGTCTCCTGTCCATTCATCTTCAGTGCAGCTGAGGCTGCAGAGAAAGGGACTGGGGAATCTCTGTCCTCAGTCCCTTTCCATGTCTCAAAGAGGAGATGTCAGGGGTCTGTTTAGACCTCCGACATTTCACCAAAGCCACTCCACCCCCCAACAGGGTTGAATAAAAATAAAAAAAAGGAAACATTGTTGTAATAAATAAATATTCTAAAGTAAAACTGTAAAAATAATAAAAAATAAAAACCACTAAACACTGACTGTCCACCCCCCCCCCCCCCAAAAGGAAAGCATTGTAAAGAAAAAAAAATATATATATATATGTATATATATTGTAAAAAATGTAATTGTAAAAAAAAAAAAGCTACTGACACAGTCCATGCCTTATCAGTGCCACCTATCAGTGCCCATCAGTGCTGCATATTAGAGCCACTGACACATGACATTAAAAAAAAGTATCGGTAATCGGTATTGGTGAGTACTTGAAAAAAAGTATCAGTACTTGTACTCGGTCTTAAAGAAATGGTATCGGGACAACCCTAGTTATAGCATCTACAAAGTATGGGATATATACTGGAATTTTTATTTATTTATTTTTTATACTAGTAATGGCGATCAGCGATTTATAGCGGGACTGCGATATTGTGGCACGCAATGCGACATTAGCTGACACTTTGTGGGAACCAGTGACACTAATACAGTGATCAGTGCTAAAAATATGCACTGTCACTGTACTAATGACACTGGTTGGGAAGGGGGTTAAACATCAGGGGCAATCAAATTGTTAAATGTGTGCCTAACCAGTGTTTCTGTGTACTGTGTGAAGTGCTTTTACTAAGGCATGTGATGGATTTTTTTCCCTGCTTTTCAGGGAAAGAAAATCCATTACATCCCTACTTTCAGGACAGAGCTCTGCCTTGTTTATATAGGCAGAGCTCTGTCCAGCCTCTCGTCCTGATGATCGGCGGGTGCCGATGGACATTCATTCGCTGGAGGCGCAAGATCACATATACTTTATGTTAATCTGCTATGGGGCGGACGGGAAGTGGTTAATGACACCCACAGTGACCACTATACATTGCAGCTTCTATTTCTAATACATTATGGTCTTGTCAGGCTTGACATCTTAAGAATTGGAAGCAGCATATGTATGCAAGGGACGCTCCGGCTGTCAGCACTGGAAAAGGTCATAGTGAAGTTTCATTGATTGTTGTCATAATGTGTGATAGATGTATCACTTGCAGATTACATCCAGGGTCCAAGAATGAGATATCTTTCTGCTGTCGCGTCTAAATTTATAGAAATAATTAGTGAACATTTTGCAGCTCCTCCTTAGGCCCTGAGAGTCAGCACCGTGCCATATGTATAAAGGTATTCAGCACTTCTGAACATCCACATGTGAGAACACACAGGGCATGAGGAATGCCTGTTTAAAACCACTTGAAGTCCAGGCTTTTTCTGGCACTTTTTGTTTACAAGTTTAAATCAGTATTTTTTGCTAGAAAATTACTTATAACTAACTGCCAAACATTATAATTTATATATATATATATATATATATATATATATATATATATATATTTTTTTTCAGCAGAGACCCTAGGAAATTAAATGGCGATTGTTGCAATTTTTTTTGTCAAACGGTATTTGCGTAGCGTTTTTTTCCTAACACAATTTTTTGCAAAAAATACACTTTAATAATAATAATAATAAAAAAACAATATATACCCCGATTTTCTTGTTAAATAGGAAAGATGATGTTACAACAAGTAAATAGATACCTAACATGTCATGCTCTTAAATTGCGTACGCTCGTGGAACGGCGACAAATATGGGACTTAAAAATCTCCATAGGCGACGATTTGAATTTTTTTACAGTTCACCTGTTTAGAGTTACAGAGGAGATAGATCTAGCACTAAAATTATTGTTCTCGCTCTAACGCTTGCGGCGATACCTCACACGTGTGGTGCAAACAGCGTTTACCTATGCATGCAGGCTTATGTATGTCTTTGCTTATGCGCGCAAGCATAGAGGAATGATGGTGCTTTAAAGAAAAAAATGTCTTACTTATTTTTTATTTTTACACTTTCCTTTTAAATTTTTTATTTATTACTTTTATTCCTATTACAAGGAACGTAAACATCCCTCGTAATAGAAATAAGGATGACAGGTCCTCTTTATGGAGCGATTAACTGTCAACAGTAAATAGCTTAAAACCTGCTTGGGATAAACATAGATCTATAGTCGGATAACAAGGGTAATGAAAAAATAAATAAATAAAATAAAATAAAACGGATAGACTCGATGGATTACCCAGTCTTTTTCTGCCATCACTGTTCTATGTTTCTAGATCTGACCCCAGATCTCTTCTTTACCTTTAAAAGCAAAAGATAAGAAAAAAAAAAAAAGATCTTTCCCGTTAAAAAAAAATGTGTTTACTTTCACCCTGGACCGGAAGTGCCATCATGATGTCACTCCGGTCCTCCAAGGTCATAAAGGCAATCAGAGACGATCTAGTCTTTCATTGCCTCTGTGACCAGCCAGGTGCATTCTTGGGTCTCCCACCGACACTCCTGGCCCCTCCCTTCTGCCGAGTGCCCCCAGAGCAAGCAGCCTGCAATAGGGTCACCCAACCAGGCTTGCTCCTGAGCTGCTGCTTTGTGTGTCCATTCACAAACGGCTCGGTCCTGCCCCCTCTCTCTCCTGAATGGCTCACTAGCTGTGACTGACAGCACCAGGAGCCATTCTGTCTCAGCCAATGAGGAGGTAGAGTCCCCGGAGAGCTGAGGCTCTCATGCACATCGAGATGGAGCTCAGGTAAGTATTAGGAGGGACTGCACAGAGAAGGTTTTTTTCCCTTTATGCATCAAATGCATGAAGGTGAAAAGCCTTTAAGGTTGTAAAGTCAGAAGGTTTTTTATCTTAATGCATATTATGCATTAAGATAAAAAGCCTTCTGTGTGCAGCAGCCTCCCCAGCACCCCCTAATACTTACCGGAGCCCCATCTCTCTCCAGCAATGTCCACGAGTCCCTCGGCCATCCGAGACTCTGCCTCCTGATTGGCTGAGACACAGCAGTGGCGTCATTGGCTCCCGTTGCTGTCAATCAAAGTAAGTTAGCCAATCAGAGAGGGGGCTGGGTCGGGCTGAACCGCAGCTTCGTGTCTGAGTGGACAAAAGGAGCTGCAACTTGGCTTGGGCGCCCCCATAGCAAGCTTCTTGCTGTGGGGGCACTCAACAGGAGGGAGGGGCCAGGAGCTCCAGCCAGGGACCCAAGAAGAGCAAGATCAGGGCTGCTCTGTGCAAAACCACTACACAGAGGAGGTAAGTATAACATGTTTGTTATTTTTATAGAGAAAAAAAAAAACAAGACTTTACAATCACTTTCAGCCTTTTGAACCACTTTAAAGATGCAGAGAACTTAATTTCTAGGTTTTTGTCCCCCAAGCTGGATTTAGGTCTTCAGAACAGCAGCAGGTCCATATAGTTTGTAACATCATTGCCGTGCATAGAGTTGACCTGTAAGGGCTTATTTTTTAAAACAAAACTGAAATTTCACTTTAAAGATATCCATTTCACATCTCCACTTCCCATGATTGATTCTATAACCATCTTTCCCGAGGCGGGCAGCCGCATCTGATGGACAAAACGTTAAGGTTTTTTTTTTTTTCTGCATTACCAGTAGTTGAATATGAGCCCATTGTGTTCTTTACCAGTGATAAACCTAATTCTGTGTCATTTTGCCATTTTTTGCAATTTGCGCGACGCCTCATTCTTTCCTGAACATTTGTCCTTTTTCTTCCTCCTTATTCATTCTTGCTGCATTTTAGAAGCACCCAGAGCGTTCGGCTCTATGAGTCAACGAAAAATACTGACCCCAAAAGGAACAATGTCTCTGCGGGGCCTCCACACTAAATTATGTGCATTCATCCTGCTACCGGCTAAGGGAGTTAAAAGGGGCCAGAACACAGGAATGCAGAAGGGCCAGGAGACTGAGAATGAGCAATTAGTAATTAGACAGCAACTCCTACTCTGCGGCTTTGCAAATAATGGCACAATGATTTCCTATTAAACAGCAGTATGAGACATTTCATTGTGGCTTAGTAATATATATCAGTTAGCCTGTCAGTGGTGCTTTGTGCCTGAAGGTAGCTGGTTATCAGTCTTTACCATTACTTGTAAAAAAATATTATCTTAAACGATAAGTCCACCTTAATGCATCTAGAGACACCCATGATCTAACACTAACCTATCTAACCCTGTATCTAACCCTGTAAGGAAGAAATCAGTATACATACCTTTTTTGAAGTCGATCCGATCCGGTCTCCCCCGAGGGGAACTCTGCAGAGGACACAGCTGACAACGGCTGTAAAATGAATGGGGAGTGACCTCACCCAAGCAGGGGCGGCCCATCCAGTAAGGGTGCCACTCCCTCTATCCACGCCACCCCCTATTAGAGTAATGGATAGATTCATGCATAGCACAAATCTATCCACGGCCGCCGCCGCCACCCCCTATTCATGCTTCCGGCCCCTTTCAGGACGCCGGGCGCATGAAATACAGCGGCAGGGTATTTTTTTTAAGCACCTGATTAGAGCCACAGGCTCTAATAGGCTTCAAAATAGGGTGGACTCGTGACGCAGAGCATTGCGCTCAGATCCCATCCAGGTGTGTTAGAAAAGCAAATTAATATTTGCTTTTCTAACACTAAATTGCCTCTCCGCCAATCAGGAAGCGCAGGTGTGATACTCGTTTCCCGATTGGCTGAAACATCAGGTGATCCTATTAGATGCCTAGGAGGAAGGGGATGCACGGTGTAAGCTGTCGTGATCCACACCACAGGAGGAGGAAGAAGGCTGCCCGACATGCACGCCGCCTGCCCGCTTCCTAGATGGGGTAAGTGCGGGGCTTGGATATCCAATTGTCGGGGGATTGCCGCTGCCCACCAAGCGGGGGGAGGGGGGGGAACCACCAGCGGGCCACTGACCCATATGCCCCATACCCACATAGTTTTTCTTGCCATTTTTTTTCTTGCCGTTTTTCACGTCGTTTTTTTTCATGTTTCCTCTCAAGCCTGTCTTGCGTACACACAATCATTTTAAAAAACGATCAAGCAAAGCGCAGTGACGTACAGCACGTACGACGGCACTATAAAGGGGAAGTTCCGCTCGAATGGCGCCACCCTTCATGTTAGTAAAGTTTGTTGAGCAACGATTCGCGCTTTTCAGCCTCGTGCTTTTCAGTCCGTTACTGCGTGACGAATGTGCTATCTCCATTACGAACGCTAGTTTTACCAGAACGAGCGCTCCCGTCTCATACTTGATTCTGAGCATGCGCGTTTTTTTTCACGTCGTTAAAGCATACACACTATCGTTTTTCACGTCGTTAAAAAAAACGACATGAAAAACTACGTGAAAAAAGAGAGCATGTTCGAAATTTTTAATGCCCGTTTTTCACGTCGTTAAAAATGCTCTGGAGCATACACACGATCATTTTTAATGGCCATTTTTAAAAATGGCATTTTTAACGGCATGAAAAACGATCGTGTGTATGGGGCAATAGAGTTACTATGGGACTTCCGTTATCGCCTGTGTCCTCTGCACCCGCCTACACAGTGAAGCCGCAGCTGACAGCTCAGTGTGGGATCGGGTCGGATTGCGGATTGGCTTCAAAAAAGATATGTATACTGATTTATTTTTTACACGGTTAGTGTTAGAGCGTGGATGTCTGTAGATGTAGAGATTTTAGTGTTAAGGTGGGCTTATCCTTTAGCCCACGTTCACATTATGTCCGCTTGGCATGTGATATGACAATCGCAGCCTATTGCCGGCAATGGCATTGTCCGAATCGGTGTGATACCGACTTTGCGGCGCCGCACCGATTCCCAAAAGTTGTTTCTGCACTACTTTTGGCGACTTTGGGGGTGATTTCAATAGACATATTTGCATGAACCCGCACAGATGTCTGTCAAATCGCCCCCGAAGTCGAACTGAAATGCCGGTTTGAAACCCACCCTTAGTTAGAACGAGGACTGAATCCTTTGACTTTGCAACCACAAACATAGTATTAAACTCTCTGAATGCCAGTCAAAGCACCTGTCACTAAATAAAATGGTTACCTTACAATCCTGTTCACACATTGGGGTCAATTCACCAAACTTTACCGCGTGCGTTATTTTAAATATGAAAGATGATGTTATGACGAGTAAATAGATACCTAACATGTCACGCTTTAAAATTGCACACGCTCTTAGAATGGCGACAAAGTACGGTACTTAAAAATCTCAATAGGCGACGCTTTCACATTTTTCCAGGTTACCTGTTTAGAGTTACAGAGGAGGTCTAGGGCTAAAATGAATGTTCTTGCTCTAACGTTTGCGGCAATACATCACACGTGTTGTGCAAACACCGTTTACATATGGATACACGACTTACGTATGCATTTGCTTATACGCGCAAGCATGGAGGGATGATGGTGCTTTAAAAAAAAGAGTATGTATACGGATTTCTTTTTTACAGGGTTAGATAGGTTAGTGTTAGATCGTGGATGTCTGTAGATGAAGAGATTTTATTTATCCTTTACAATCCTTTGACTTTGCAACCACAAACATAGTGCCAATCAAAGCACCTGTCACTAAATAAAATGGTTACCTTACAATCCTGTTCCCACATTGGAGTCAATTCACTAAACTTTACAGTTTTACCGCATTTTATTTGCCGTTATTTAACTCTTGTGTTTACTTTTCTTCGCTTCAAAAATTATACCCCATGTCGCTTTATTGGTGCTTCAAAGCGTCTCCAAAGCCTCCATAGAAGTCTTAGACAACCCTCGCTTACAGCACCTAAAGCTTTTGAAGGGCTTTTATTCAGCTTTAGCTTTGCTTTGTTTTGGAGGTATTGCAGGTATAGATTATCCCAAAATGCACTGGGAAACCAACAAGCGAACTGGAAAGATGTCATCAGCAGTCACTTCTAGTTCATATGTATATATTCTGAAAGTGTCTGATGCAGACGTCACATCTGGTGTGCAACGTGGAGCAGCAGGAAGGTGAGCGGTGTCCGGACTGGAGCAGAGCAACTAGCAGAGAGCACACATGGTTTTCAACATGGGAATGCTATAACGGAAGGTGATTGGGACTGGAGAATGAGGACT
Source organism: Rana muscosa (assembly GCA_029206835.1). NCBI lineage: Eukaryota > Metazoa > Chordata > Amphibia > Anura > Ranidae > Rana > Rana muscosa. Next base: position 321,008,874 of record CM055120.1, on the reverse strand, counting down.
GAGCGGCAGAAGATCAGCAGAGCTGGAGGACCAGAGCTGGAGAAGCTAGCAGATGTCGCACATGGTGTGCAGCATGGGAGCAATATAGCAGGTGGTGAGCAGGGACCTGGAGTAAGAGGAGGATCAGAAAACCAGAGGATCAGCAGAGCTGGGGGTTACTACTGAGTGGGAGATTAGCAGAGCTGGGAGTTACTACTGAGTGGGGGATCAGCAGGGCTGGGGCTTAATACTAAGCAGGGGATCAGCAGAGTTGGGCTTACTACTGAGCAAGAGATCAGCAGAGCTGGGGGTTACTACTGAGCAGGGCATCAGCAAAGCTAGAGGTACTACTGAGTGGAGCATCAGCAGAGCTGGGAGTACTACTGAGCAGGGGATCTGCTGAACGAGGACACTAATAAGCTGGGAATCTGCTAAACAAGGATACTAATAAGCTGGGGATCTGCTGAACGGACATACTAATGAGCTGGGGATCTGCTGAACGGAGATACTAATGAGCTGGGGATCTGCTGAACAGGGGTACTAATGAGCTGGGGATCTGCTGAACAGGGGTACTAATGAGCTGGGGATCTACTGGGCCCCGTTAAAAAAATCAGTAAATCAACACACATAGGGCATTTGCTTCAGCATCACTAAAGCATCACTGCAGCATCAAAAACACATCAAAAAAGCACGTTAAAGTGGTAGGTACTTTAATGTGTGTTAAAATCAAAGCAAGAGTAAATGACCCCTGAATGCACCCTGCCGGTGATTATATGCGAGAACCCAAGTGGGAGTTCCCACAATTAGATACAAGTAGGCAGCCCCATGCTGCGATCACATGCTAGTGATCGCAGCATCAGATATTACATTTGAGTGGGCGGAATTAGCTGCGAGAGACGGGGAGCTAATTGCGGAAACCCCCTCTGGGGTTTTCGCATGTAATCGATGGCAGGGCATGCACCCTTATTCAAACAAGAGATATTTAGATATTTGCAGGTCTTAGGCTCCATGTACACGGGACGCTGCTAAAAGTACGTTCAGAGGCAGTTGGACGCTTTTTTCAACCACCCCTGAACTCATTCAATGTTATCCTATGTGACCATGTACACTGTCTCGTTTATTGACGTTTTAGGCAGTTGCGTTTAACAGCGTTTCTTTGAAAGCAAAAAAATGGGTTCAGACGCCGAAGATTTCCACGTTTTAAGATGCCAAATGCAACTAAACACGGCTAAACGTGGCTAAACCCGCGTTTAGCCGCGTTTCGTTTTTAGGCGTTTTCCGTTTTTGGCCATTTAACCACTTCAATACCGGCGTATAGACATATGACGTCCATAAGGTGGCTCTGCCATCCTGGGTGGACGTCTTATGACAGCCTCGGGCCTCCCGGCCGCTAGGGGGGGCGCTTGCCGCGTCCCGCAGGTGCCGATGCGCGTGCCTGGCGGCCGCGATGTCTGCCAGGTACCCGCAATCGGCAGTTACAGAGCCAGGGACGTAAACACAGAGATCCACGTCCTGTCCACGTCCTGTCAGTGAGAGGAGACCGATGGTGTGTCCCTTTTACATAGGGACAACGATCGGTCACCTCCCCCAGTCAGTTCCCTCCCCCCACAGTAAGAATCACACCCAGGGAACACATTTAACCCCTTGATCGCCCCCTAGTTTTAACCCCTTCCCTGCCAGTCACATTGACACAGTAATCAGTGCATATTTAAAGCACTGTTCGCTGTATAAATGTGAATGGTCCCAAAATAGTGTCAAAAGTGTCCGAACTGTCCGCCGCAATATCGCAGTCCTGACAAAAATTGCAGATCACCGCCATTACTAGTAAAAAAAAAAATAATAGAAAAAAATGTCATAAATCTATTTCCTATTTCGTAGGCGCTATAACTTTTACTCAAACCAATCACTATGCGCTTATTGCGATTTTTTTTTTTACCAAAAATATGTAGAAGAATACATATCGGCCTAAACTGAGAAAATTTTTTTTTTATTTTTTTCAAAATTGGGATATTTATTATAGCAAAAAGTTAAAGATATTGTGTTTTTTTTTTCAAAATTGTCGCTCTTTTTTTGTTTATAGCGCAAAAAATAAAAACCGCAGAGGTGATCAAATACCACCAAAAGAAAGCTCTATTTGTGGGAAAAAAAGGATGTCAATTTTATTTGGGAGCCACGTCACACGACCGCGCAATTGTCATTCAAAGCGTGACAGTGCTGAAAGCTGAAAATTGGCCTGGGCAGGAAGGGGGTGAAAATGCCCGGTATTGAAGTGGTTAAAAAAAAAAAAAAATATATATATATATATATATATATATATATATATATAATTTTTTTTTTTTTCTTGAAACGCTTCTAAAGACAAACGCGACATGTTAAATCGTTCAGGAGCAGTTGTAAAAACGCTAACTTTCATCAAATATTCAAAAAATACGGGGTTTATTGCTCATTTTAGAATGGTGGGCCGAACCATTCAAATTATAACTTTATACCCCGTGGTCAGCTGCACATCCAGAATCACTGGCATACAGTACCTATAGTACAGTGTGATGTCGCCTATTATTCTACAGCTATTTATTGTACAGCCTGCCCAGAGAATATTCAACTGCCTTCAGGGGGATGAGAAAAAGTTTTATTTTTTCACCTGCTGGAGAAAATTGCACCATGCTTTATAGGGATTTTTTTTGCCTTCCTTATTCGGATGTTCGGATGCATCCGAATTACCGAATTACAAATGCTAACGAATTCGACCGAATCCGAAATAACGATTCGAATCGAAAAACCACGGACGAAATTCTAATCGAATTCTAAAAAAATTCTATTCGAATCGAATTTGAAAACAATTAGAGTAGAATCGAAAATATTGGAAAGAATCAAATAGAAAAACAATAGAACAGAATAGAATAAAATAAAATATATATAGATTATATTTTATTCTATTCTGTTCTATTTTTTTTCTAGTCTATTTTCTATTTCTATTCTAATCTTTTCTAATTGGAATTCGAAAAATCGGTCGCATTCGAAAATATTTCAACCAAATTGGAAAATATTTCTACCGCATTCGATAAAATTTCATCCGCATTCGTTAATATTTCAACCAAATTCGATAATATTTCAACCGGATTCGAAATTATTCCAACCGAATAGAAAAGATTATAATAAACCATGTTCCGACATTCGAATTTCGTATAGAATTAATTCTAATTCCAATTATAAAAGATTAGAATAGAAATAGAAAATAGACTAGAAATAGTCTATTCTCTGTTTTTCTATTTTATTATAATCTTTTCTATTCGGTTGAAATAATTTCGAATCCTGTAGAAATATTTTCGAATTCTGTTGAAATAGTTTCTAATGCGGTTGAAATAATTTCGAATCATGTTGAAATAATTTCGAATCCAGTTGAAATATTATCGAATCCAGTTGAAAGTCTGAAAGATGATCGAATCCGGTTGTAATTTTTTCGAATGTGGTTAAAATATTTTCGAATCCGGTAGAAATATTTTCGAATGCGACCGATTTTACAAATTCTGTCGAAAACTGAACGAAAGCCGAAAACGAATGTAACGAATGTAACGAATCGAACTAAACGAAATTAATTAATTAACGAATTAAAACGAAACGAAACTAAACAATTTTTTTCCTTTTGCACATGTCTAACTGTGGGTATTGGGTTCTTTTGAGGATTTATTGTTTGAAATAGATGGACTATGTCGTACGTGTAGAGAAAGTTTTTTTGGGAGATGTAGTTCTGGGGGTGCGCTTACATCCAACCTCCCAGCAGCTGCCCCTGCAAGATATGTACAATCCTGGTAATGATGTCATAGTAGGTAACAAAAGTTGTTTCTTCTTACAGTGAAAGAACAAATGGAACCTGCTCCAGAGAGGATAACGACTGAGGGGGTACATTTAGATTAGGCCTATATAGTTACATAGTAGGTGAGGTTGAAAAAAGACACAAGTCCATCAAGTCCAACCTATGTGTGGTGTGATTATATGTCAGTATTACCTTGTATATCCCTGTATGTTGCAGTCGTTCATATTATCTAATGCCGCGTACACACGGTTGGAATTTCCGACAAGAAAAGTTTGATGTGAGCTTTTCGTTGGAAATTCCAACCGTGTGTAGGCTCCATTGGACTTTTGCTGTCGGAATTTCCGCCAACAAAAGATTGAGAGCAGGTTCTCTATTTTTCCGACGGAAAAAGTTCCTATCGGAAATTCGGATTGTCTGTAGCAATTCCGACTCGCAAAATTCCTACACATGCTTGGAAACAATTTGACGCATGCTTGGAAGCATTGAACTTTGTTTTCTCGGCTCGTCATAGTGTTGTACGTCACCGCGTTCTTGATGGTCGAAAGTTCCGAGAACTTTTGTGTGACCGTGTGTATGCAAGCCAAGCTTGAGCGGAATTCCGTTGGAAAAACCATCCAAGGTTTTTCCGACGGAAATTCCGGTCATCTGTACGCGGCATAATAGTTTTTTGAAACTATCGATGCTCCAACGCTGAGACCACCGCCTGTGGAAGGGAATTCCACATCCTTGCCGCTCTTACAGTAAAGAACGCTCTACGCTCTAAGATTAAACCTCTTTTCTTCTAATTTTAACGAGTGGCCACGTGTCTTATTAAACTCCCTTCCGCTGAAAAGTTTTATCCCTATTGTGGGGTCACCAGTACAGTATTTGTTGAAATCATATCCCCTCTCAAGCATCTCTTCTCCAGAGAGAATAAGTTCAGTGTTCGCAACCTTTCCTCATAACTAATATCCTCCAGACCCTTTATTAGCTTTGTTGCCCTTCTTTGTACTCTCTATATTTCCAGTACATCCTTCCTGGGGACTGGTGCCCAGAACTGGACAGCATACTCCAGGTGCGGCTGGACCAGAGTCTTGTAGAGCGGGAGAATTATCGTTTTATCTCTGGAGTTAATCAAAACTATATAAATATATAAACCCTTTAAGCAATTCTGGGCAAATGGAAAATCATTTTCTTAGTTGGCAGATATTTTCTAAGCAATGTCTAGCGATCCTTAGATGCTGTGACGTATAATTACATGTAAACTTTATATGATATTCCTCCAGAGAGGGAAACTGAGTGGTGGACACTGGGGGAAAGCGAGGTAATGAGGGAGCGAGTTAGTGAAGTAATGAGATAGAGGGGATGAGAGAGGGATAATGGGTCTGATTCATCAAGCTGTCATTGCCCTTATAGCATGATAAAACTGTCCTCTTACACACTGTTATCACATGGAGTAATGCTGCTTGATGCATCAAAGAGGAACAAGACACATTGGGGTTGATTTACTAAAACTGGAGAGTGCAAAATCTGGTGCAGCTGTGCATAGAAACCAATCAGCGTTCAGGTTTTTTCGTCAAAGTTTAACTGAACAAGCTGAAGTTAGAAGCTGATTGGCTACCATGAACAGCTGCACCAGATTTGCACTCTCCAGCTTTAGAAAATTAATCCCATTCTGCCAAATTCTTTTTTAATATCCACCAAGTCTCCATTTCCATTGGGGTTGTACAGAAGGCTTTGGTAAAGACTAATTTTATTTTTTTAATTGTTCATGTACAGTGTAATGGCAAATGTGTTTTAAAATACATAAACTATATTGTCAAAAGTATTGGGATGCCTGCCTTTACATGCACATTACCTTTAAAGGCTAAGTTCACCTTTTTGAACTATTTGGCCTCAACACGAAATGTTATGTCAGGGCAGAAATCCAATACCTTTTTTTTTCTAAATTCCAGCGCCCCTATGTACCAAAATAGCATTAATGTACTTATTTTGCAAAAATAAAACAGCTTTCCATTTGTTCAACACATGCTTACCTCACTGTCTTCATAACTGTTTAAAAACACTGCTCAATTACTTCTGCCTTACTTCCTGGACAGAATTTAGGTCATGACACAGGGAGAAGTTGACCAGCTGATCTCATTAGCACACACCCTGCATCATCTACACTCAGTTGGTCAACTCCTTCCTGTGTTATGACTTAAAGTCTGTCCAGGAAGTAAGGCATAATTAATCGAGCAGTGTTTTTAAACACGGTGAGGCAGAAGAGAAGGAAAGTGAGAAGGAGAGCAGAGGGAGAGGGAGAGGAGAGGAGAGGAAAGGGAGAAGGAGAGGGAGAAGTGAGGAGGAAGGGGAAGGAGAGGGAGAGGAAGAAGAGAGGAGAGGGTGAGGGAGAGGGAGAGGGAGAGGAAAGGAAGAAGGAGAGGGAGAAGGAAAGGGAGAAGGAGAGGAGAGGGTGAGGGAGAGGGAGAGGAGAGGGAGAAGGAGAGGTAGAAGGAGAGGAGAGGAGGGAGAAGAGAGGAGAGAAGGAAGGAGAGGGAAAGGGAGGAGAGGAGGAAGGAGAAGGAGAGGGAGAGGAGAGAAGAGAAGGAGAGGGAGAAGGAGAGGTAGAAGGAGAGGAGAGGAGGAAGGAGAGGGAAAGGGAGGAGAGGAGGAAGGAGAGGGAGAGGAGAGAAAAGAAGAGAGGAGAGGGTGAGGAAGAGGAAAGGGAGAAGGAGAGGGAGAAGGAGAGGTAGAGGGAGAGGAGAGGAGAGGAGAGGAGGGAAGAGAGGGAAAAGGAGGAGAGGAGGAAGGAGAAGGAGAGGGAGAGGGAGAGGAGAGAAGAGAAGAGAGGAGAGGAGAGGAGAGGGTGAGGAAGAGGAAAGGGAGAAGGAGAGGTAGAAGGAGAGGAGAGGGAGGAGAGGGAGAGGGAGAAGAGAGGAGAGGAGGAAGGAGAGGGAAAAGAGAGGAGAGGAGGAAGAAGAGGGAGAGGAGAGAAGAGAGGAGAGGGTGAGGGAGAGGAAAGGGAGAAGGAGAGGGAGAAGGAGAGGAGGAAGGAGAGGGAAAGGGAGGAGAGCAGAGAAGAGAAGAGAGGAGAGGGTGAGGGAGAGGAAAGGGAGAAGGAGAGGGAGAAGGAGAGAAGAGAAGAGAGGAGAGGGTGAGGGAGAGGAAAGGGAGAAGGAGAGGGAGAAGGAGAGGAGAGGAAGGAGAGGCAGAAGAGAGGAGAGGAGGAAGGAGAATGAGAGGGAGAAGAGAGGAGAGGAGGAAGGAGAGGGAGAGGGAGAAGAGAGGAGAAGAGGAAGGAGAAGGAGAGGGAGAAGAGAGGAGAGGAGGAAGGAGAGGGAGAGGGAGAAGAGAGGAGAGGAGGAAGGAGAGGGAGAAGAGAGGAGAGGAGAGAAGAGAGGAGAGGGTGAGGGAGAGGGAGAGGAAAGGGAGAAGGAGAGGGAGCAGGAGAGGTAGAAGGAGAGGAGAGGAAGGAGAGGGAGAGCGAGAAGAGAGGAGAGGAGGAAGGAGAAGGAGAGGGAGAAGAGAGGAGGAAGGAGAGGGAGAAGAGAGGAGAGGAGGAAGGAGAGGGAGAAGAGAGGAGAGGAGGAAGGAGAGGGAGAAGAGAGGAGAGGAGGAAGGAGAGGGAGAAGAGAGGAGAGAAGAGAGGAGAGGATGAGGGAAAGGGAGAAAACAACGAGAATAGGGAGAAGGAGAGAGAATAAAAGGGGAGATAGTAAGAAAGAGGGAGGGAGGGATTAAAAGGTAGGACGAGAGACTGGGGCAAAGAATGGTGAAAATAGAAAAAAATAAAAGAGAGAGAGATAAAAAAGAGATAAAAAGAGAGGAAGAAATAAAAAGGTATTTGAGAGAAAGAGAAAGAGAGGCAGTGGTGGTGGGGGGATAAATGAAAGAGATAAAGATAGATGATTACATATCTGCTAACATACTCCATGCTGACTTTAGGCAGAGACTGCACATTTCAGAGCAGTAGTTGATGTTCCACGGCGTCATTTATTGAGCCGTCAGCAATGTATTGGGAGGCAGAAGGTGAAGTGTCTCCAGGCATTAGCCACACAATATATACATTATACATTATTATTATTATATTACAGGATTTATATATATATATATGCATTGGATGCAGCAGTGTACCCTCCTGTACTGAGCAGGTCTTTGTGTGCACTACAGAAATAGACACATTGATTAAAGTGGCTGTAAACCCTTACATATACCCAGTGAAGGGAGCAGCCTCCGGATATACACAGAGATGAAACAAATTCTCCTACATAAGTTGTACCTGTTTATCTGCAGCATTCTCTCTCTCGGTGTGCATTTTTCATCAATTGCCATGTGATTTGCAATCGCGAGCAGAATCGCGGCAATTCTTCCCATGATTCCAAATCGCCAAGTGTGAAAAGGGCCTAACAGTTACCTTTACCTCTAATTCCTAGTTACCTTTAGTGCTTCATACTAATTGACCAAATGTACGTTCAGCATGTGTGACAGGCGCACTTTATTTTTACTACAAAATTCTGTTGTTATGGAAAACTATAAACTGTAATGATTTTTTATTGTTAACAGGCTCCTTGCCACCATGAGGAAGGAAAGTGGAATGTGCAGTAAACCCACTGCGTCCAATCAGAAATAATTGTTCATGGATATAAAGCAGCAAACAGAAATCTAATTGGTTGCTCCACAGCACTTCGCTCTGCACATGCTCACTACTCTTTGCATTGCTTTGTGAAATAATCCCATACATGAGAGCACAGTATAGTCCACATGCGCCTGCTCCAGCTAATCTGCGGTCACCCTGACATTAGCATATATAGATCCTTCAGCAGAACAGCATTTCATGTATATTATCCTGAAAACCGTGTAACCCATCAGTCTATTGAATGGCCTTTATTCGATTTTTAATAGGCTTGTAAGTATCAAGCCGGGGTAGCATTCTTCATTCATAGCTGAGAAAAGAAATAAATTAACCTTTTCACTCACTGATCACCTGCTATAGATTTGTTCAGCATCGTCAACCTCCGTCCTGACAGCTACATTGTCAAAATCCCTTCTCTGACGCCGGGCCCCGTGCCTTCCTGGTTTCATTTTCATCTCAGCAGTGTAAAGAGGCAGCTTGTATTTCACTAACATCTGTGGCCAATCTGTTCTGAAGTCCCTCGGAATAAATTCCAGTTTTTTCGTTTACCTGTGGAACGCTGAAATTGAATTTTTACGCTTACACTTTCCTCATATACACACAATTTAAGAAATGAGACCACCGCTTTCTGTTGTATCGCTGGCCTGAAATCTATGTAGCATCCAATATGTGGGTAGAACTACAAGACGTTAAAGCAGTGGCGGCCCATCCATTAAGGGCGCCGCCCCCCCTGTCCATCGCCACCTCCCCTATCCATGTGTCTGGCCCCTTTCAGGACACCGGCGCATTGGATTCCACTGGTGGGTGTTTTTTTGAAGCAACCATTAGAGCCAGAGGCTCTAATAGGCTTCAATATAGGGTGGGCTCGGGTCGCAGAGAGTGCACTCCGATCCCACCCAGGTGTGTTACAACAGCGAATCAATATTCGCTGTTGTAACACTGATCCTCTTCCCGGCCAATCAGGAAGTGGGTTTTGACACCGGTCACCCGATTGGCTGAAAGAACAGGGGATCCTATTGGATGCCTAAGAGGAGGAGGGATGAATAGAAGCGGAGACTGCAAGCCTGGCCTTCTCGTCCAACATCAGTGCCTGACCTCACAAATGCGCTTCTGGAAGAATGGTCAAACATTCCCATAGACACACTCCTAAACCTTGTGGACAGCCTTCCCAGAAGAGTTGAAGCTGTTATAGCTGCAAAGGGTGGGCCAACTCAATAATGAACCCTACGGACTAAGACTGGGATATCATTAAAGTTCATGTGCGTGTAAAGGCAGGTGTCCCAATACTTTTGACAGTATAGTGTACATTGATTACAGTATATATAGATGGCACACTGCTTTAAATCATTGATGGTACATAGTAACAAACTGATTGCTAACGAGATCCCATTAGGCCTCCTGGTTTGGGGTGTCTCGTCCTATTTATTTTGATTCTGTTGTAGAGCATATACATTCATTGTTTTAAATTTTTCTTCAATAAACTTCATTGGTTTAAATTATGCTCACTAGGCTGACACATACAGGTACACTTAAAAAAAAAAAAAATTATGTGGATAAATACATTGGTCATTTTAAATGAATAACCTATTAATAATAATAATTACATTGATCATCTTAACCACTTCCGGACCGCCTTCTGCCCATTTACTGTGGCAAGGCGGCCTGGCTGCACGAAATGATGTACCTGTACGCCGCCTCGTGCAGTAGGCTCCCGGGGGCGTGCGCTGGTTGGACAGAGGGGGAGCCAATCGGTGGGTCCGCCGGACGCGATGTCTGCCGGCCACCTACGATCGTTCCCCAGAGAGGCAGAACGGCGATCTGCCTATGTAAACAAGGCAGATCGCCGTACTGACAGGGGAGAACATAGAGATCTTCTGTACCTGCTAATCCCCACACAGTTAGAAAGCACCCCCAAGGGACACATTTAAGCCTTTTATCTCGTCTGGCGTTAACCCCTTCCCTGCCAGTGTAATTAGTACAGTATTTTTTAGCACTGATCACTATATTAATGTCACTGGTCCCCAAAAAAATTTCAAAAATGTCAGTTTGCTAAAAATCGCTAATCGCCGCCATTACTAGATAAAAAAATAAAAATTCCATAAAATTTCCTATTATTTGTAGACGCAATAACTTTTGCGCAAACCAATCAATATACACTTATTGGGATTTTTTTAACCAAAAATATGTTGCAGAATACATACTGGTCTAAATTGATGAAGACATTTTATTTTTATTTTTTTTCTATTGGATATGTATTATAGCAGAAAGTAAAAAATATTGTTGTTTTTTTTTTCAAAATTGTTGGTCTTTTTTTGTTTATAGTGCAAAAAATAAAAATCGCAGAGGTGATCAAATACCATCAAAAGAAAGCACAGTTGTCAGTTAAAGTAACGCAGTGCCGTATCACAAAAAATGGCCTGGCCATGAAGGGGGGTAAAACCTTCCGGGGCTGATGTGGTTAAAGGGTAACTCCATTTCTGTGAGGAAAAAATAGCAAATAAAGAAAAATATAATATAGCGCATACAATTGCAACACAAGTCATATTGTAATTGAATGTTATTAAATATTACCTTTCCTTTTCTATCTGCAGCTCTGTCATTTTCTGAAAATGCAATTCAATATGGCGACCTGGAGGCGTTCTGTACACAGAATGCCCCCCAGAAACATAATTTTCTGCTTGTGTGATTGGCTCACTGATTTTCCCAGAAGTCTACACTAAGCTACAAGTCAGATATCAGGCATCCCCCGCAACAAAAAAATTATTTTTGATGAGATACTCCCAGTAGGAAATCATGTCTAAAGGGATGCAGACCCAGCAGCTTTCCTCATTAGAGCCCTGCAGGTACAGCAGCTGATTGAAGCCACTCCCATATAGTCCTCGAATATGGAGCTCAGGGCTAATAGTAGACTGTTTGAAAGCAGTGTTTGAGATGCTGGCTAGGATTATTAGTCACTTAAAAATCAATCAGTCCACTTTGACATCAGATCCGGAGAACATAGACTCAACCAAGGATCAGACAATTAGATAGTAAAATATGATAGAAGTAATGGCAATGCAGCAAATCAGGTTTAGCCAGACATGTAACCAGCCATAAATCCCAAAGCACCTGCTCCTAAGGCAAACCCCACCGCCATCGGCAGCGGCGCTCATGTAAAAAAAAGAATTGTTGCTCTACATAAAGATGGCCTAGGCTATAAGAAGATTGCCAAGACCCTGAAACTGAGCTGTAGCACGGTGGCCAAGACCATACAGCGGTTTAACAGGACAGGTTCCACTCAGCAAAGGCCTCGCCATGGTCGACCAAAGAAGTTGAGTGCACGTGCTCAGCGTCATATCCAGAGATTGTCTTTGGGAAATAGATGTATGAGTTCTACCAGCATTGCTGCAAAGGTTGAAGGGGTGGGGGGGTCAGCCTGTCAGTGCTCAGACCATACACCGCACACTGCATCAAATTGATCTGCATGGCTATCATCCCAGAAGGAAGTCTCTTCTAAAGATGATGCACAAGAAAGCCTGCAAACAGTTTGCTGAAGACAAGCAGACTAAGGACATGAATTACTGGAACCATGTCCTGTGGTCTGATGAGACCAAGATAAACGTATTTGGTTCAGATGGTGTCAAGTGTGTGTGGCGGCAACCAGGTGAGGAGTACAAAGACAAGTGTGTCTTAGTCTAGCCTACTGTGCCTACAGTCAAGCATGGTGGTGGGAGTGTCATGGTCTGGGGCTGCATGAGTGCTGCCAGCACTGGGACTCCAGACCTAAACCCTATTGAGCATCTGTGGGGCATCTTCAAACGGAAGGTGGAGGAGCGCAAGGTCTCTAAGATCCACCGGCTCTGTGATGTCATCATGGAGGAGGGGAAGAGGACTCAAGTGGCAACCTGTGAAGCTCTGGTGAACTCCATGCCCAAGAGGATTAAGGCAGTGCTGGAAAATAATGGTGACCACACAAAATATTGACACTTTGGGCCCAATTTGGGCATTTTCACTTAGGGGTGTACTCACTTTTGTTGCCAGCGGTTTAGACAAAACCTCATGCCAACTGTGAAGTATGGTGGTGGGGCATCATGGTTTGGGGCTGCTTTGCTGCGTCAGGGCCTGGACGGATTGCTATCATCGAAGGAACAATGAATTCACAAGTTTATCAAGACATTTTGCAGGAGAACTTAAGGCCATCTGTCCACCAGCTGAAGCTCAACAGAAGATGGGTGTTGCAACAGGACAACGACCCAAAGCATAGAAGTAAATCAACAACAGAATGGCTTAAACAGAAGGAAATACACCTTCTTGAGTGGCCCAGGCAGAGTCCTGAACTCAACCCGATTGAGATGCTGTGGCATGACCTCAAGAAAGCGATTCACACCAGACATCCCAAGAATATTGCTGAACTGAAACAGTTCTGGAAAGAGGAATGGTCAAGAATTACTCCTGACCGCTGTGCACGTCTGATCTGCAACTACAGGAAACGTTTGGTTGAAGTTATTGCTGCCAAAGGAGGTTCAACCAGTTATTAAATCCAAGGGTTCACATACTTTTTCCACCTGCACTGTGAATGTTTACATGGTGTGTTCAATAAAAACATAGTAACATTTAATTATTTGTGTGTTATTAGTTTAAGCAGAAGACTGTGATTGTCTATTGTTGTGACTTAGATGAAGATCAGATCACATTTTATGACCAATTTGTGCAGAAATCCATATCATTCCAAAAGGGTTCACATATTTTTTTTGCAACTGTACATTGTAGCAAAGTGTAATTTATTCAGTATTGTCACATGAAAAGATATAATAAAATATTTACATGTGAGGGGTGTACTTACTTTAGTGAGATACTGTATATCTGCTGTATACCAATCTTAATGTTAGTGACCAGCTTTGATGTCTGTGGCTGTTTTTATCCACTTGATTGCTTGCTTGAGCACCCGTGTGTCATCCATTTCTTTCACATGACAGCCAATGATGCTCTTATAAACACCCCCTTATGCTCAAAACTCCCATTCCCTATGATTAAGCTCCAAGGGGGGAGCTGTGCCGGGGATGTGGCGTGGCTGGAGTCCGGGCTGAGGCTGCCATTCATCTCACTTCATGCACATGGGTCTGCTTCATGATGTGCGGCTCATGGGTATTTTCCTTTGACAATGAGCTGTGTATGACTTTTGCCCCTGGTGCCCAACCTTTCGCCCTTATAAAATTACTGTACTAAGAAGCCAAAAATCAAGCTGTATTCAAATCAATAAGTGTGTTAACATAGATTCGTTGTGCATTGATGCCAAGCGATATTCAACCCACTTGCTGTGAGCTAAGGACATCAAGAAAATGCTTAATCCGCTGGGGATGCTTCATCAAGATGCCCCCTGGGCTCATAAGAGAATGCTGCAAGAAACTGCACTCGCATTACTACACAAGAGATGTTCTCTACAGCATTCAGAACTGTCCACCACCAGAGGAACAAAAGAAGGAAGAGGACCCCTTGAGGTCAGGGGAGGACTGGGCAGCGAGCAATGGCCCCCGGAGACAGTATAAAGTATGTTGGGCTGGTGACCTTGATTGGACGAATGTTACCATTCTAAAACTGATCATAGCAAGTCTTGCAGTCGCATTCTGGTTGTTAGATAGATACCTGCTCCCTGTTCAGACCTGCAGTCTGAAACATGGATGTCTTCCAGCACTGACTGCAGCTCTGGTGAAATGTCTGGTGACCAGTGGTGGCTGGTGGTATATTTTTGGGGGGCGGGCGGTCCACCGCCACCCCCCTGACGGTCGGTCGGTCCCTGCACTTACCCCATCTAGGTCGTGGGCTTTTTCCGGGCTGTGGGCAGCGGCCCTCTGCGTCTCCTCCTTCCTCGGCTTCATGGCGACGCAGCTTCCCCTGCCTCTTCTCCCTTCTCCTCCTCGGCAGCCAATAGGATCGCTTCTCCTATTGACCTTTTTGGTCTCAGGACTCACTTCCTAAGCCGGGATTGGCTGGGAGGAGAAGCAGGAAGACAATAGCTAATATTAATTTGCTACTGTCACACAACTGGGTGGGCTCGGGGCTCGAAGCTAATTAGAGCCTCCGGCTCTAATCACGTGCTTCTAAAAAAAAAAAAAAAAAAAAACTCCCATTGGAATTCATATGTCCGGTGCCCGGAAGTAAATTAGGGGGCGGGCGCATGGATTAGGGGGCGGCGCCTCTGCGCCCTGTATAGACAGGCCGCCGCTGCTGGTGACTAAGTGCCAAGAGCCTCAAAGGAAGCTGATACTAGAATATGTGAAATAGTTATGTAGCGGCCTCACACCATCTCCTTTGTCTAGGGGTATGTCACACGACAGGGTGAGATGCGCTACGGCCCATGTCCTCCCCATAGCTGTGGGTGAGGTGAAGGCCAGTATCAGTATCTTCCTCGGGCCAATGTGTTTTAGTTATGAAACTCAGTCCTGCTGTGCTGACACCTCCCTTTGCTCCCATTAACCAGAGTCCACACACCGATCACAGTCCAACTCTTGTTTTATTGCATAACTCACAATAAACAGTGCTTCAGTAGCCAACTGGTTGGAACGTTATAACAGCCTGATACGGTGGGATGAGCAGGTCGAGGCACTATCCTGATTTTCAATCTAAACCACTGTGGTTTCACCAGCGGTTATCGTAGCCTTGATTAGTACAGAACATAGAACTTGTGAGTCTCTACCAGCAACTCAAGAGAACGTATTTAGGAGTACCTTCGCTGCGCTGTGGCCCCTATCAGGGGAAGATGTCCCTCTAAGGGAGTTACCAGAGGCCCATCCGTCACTGGGTTGATGCTGCTCCGGACTCTCCGGACGGGTGACCTCCCCGGCCTCCTCACCTCAGATGCGGGTGCCGTCCACCTCGGGGACCCTCGGATCACTTCGCCCTTGCGGGACCCAGTCGAAGTCACTGGGCCCCAGGCCTACGATTTAGTACCTCATCCCAGGCTGAAGGTGCCTGGGATGGACTCCAACTCCATTCCGGTCAGGCCTAGGGCGCCTGGGCCGGAACTCCGAACCGCCCGCACCCAGGCCTAAGGTGCTTGGGTGCGTGAAGAGAAGATCCTCGAAGACCTCGTGGCGAGGGCGTCTCCCCCTTTTATCCCCTCCCATCGACACCACGGCAGGTTCCCCGCCCTTGCCGTACAATCTCCGGAAAGGGACAAAAAGGGTAGCACTGTGGCAGTGATTCTACCTTGAGCCTGCGGGTACCCCGCCACCCACAGGCCAAGGCGAATAATACACCACCCAATCCTCCACGAATACAAAGGGGTCCAAAACCTCTCATAATTTACACACCTGGGTCATACTACCACCCAGGTGTACCCCAACTAAATTTAAAGACCCCGCTACAGTTACATAGTAGGTGAGGTTGAAAAAAGACACAAGTCCATCAAGTTCAACCTATGAAAAAAGTCATACAACACCAAGAAGGAAAACTTTAAAGGGGAAGGAAGGAAAACTTCACTCTCTCAAACAACATTGACTATTTTTAATCCTTATGCTGCTAGCATTAGTAAATAGATAGGAAAGGAAATGTATATAATAATATGTACTGGTTTTAACCTTTTCTTTTACATTTCTTCAGTTACTTCCAGGTTACTTGCCTAGGCAAATGATGTCATACATCCCAAGAGTCTTCAGAGGGGAGGGGTTTTCTCAGCTAAGCACACCCTCCTGCATGCATGCCTGAGCTAAGGACAGATGGATTCCAGGAAGTAAGTTCTACATGAATCATCTGCCCTTACTCAAGATGGCTATGGCCAGAAATGCTAGGGGGGTGTTTATCAAATTGATTTCGCAGCAAAATAAAGCATGGAGACATGGATGAATGGGGGAGTTTGCTTTGAATATTACAAACAAATTAAAGCGGAGTTCCACCCATTTCTGTGTTTATTAAAAGTCAGCAGCTAAAAAAAAGTGTATCTGCTGACCTTTAATAAACAGACACTCACCTGACCCACTGTCCAGCGATGTGGCTGCCCGAAGCCTTGCTTCTCTCCTTCTCCTCTCCGCGACGTTGGCATTGCAAGTGTGGGCACCCAGCTGTGACAGCTTGCGGCTTCACAGGCAGGTGCGCACTGCGCACGCACGAGTTGCGCTGTGCATTCTGAATGGCCGGGCAATCTTCTGAGACCTGTGATGTTTCCCAGGAGTATGCAAGGAAGGAGGGGGGAGAGGAGAATTTCCACTCTGCGCCCCGACGCCATGAGCGGTAGTGGGAGCTGTGTACCTGTCAAAACTAGGTACCTGCTCCCCCCCCCCCAAAAAAATGACATGCCAAATGTGGCATGTCAGGGGGTCAGGAGTCCTTAAAGCGGAAGTTCCACTTTTGGGTGGAGCTCCCCTTTAAGTAGCGTTTTTGGTTTGTGGTGCTCAGATACAGTGTAGTTCCACTTTATCAGCTTGGGGATTGCCCACCGTAGATATACTGCGGCAGGGCGGCCGCTCTGCGCCGGATCACGTACCTAGTACGTGATCCACGGGCTGAAGTAGATAGTGCACCCAGGCTGGCTCATGGGTTGCCCCTACCCGACGATCGGCTCCAAACATCACGAAAAAAAACCAAAGGTGCAGGTAAACAAACACTGGGCTCTCTTCTGATAGCAGTAATGTGCTGTTTTTTTCTTCCTGCAAAGCACATTGCTTAGTAAAAACAACACCCACAGTACACAGTAACACATGTTGGCCACACACTTAACCCCTTGATTGCCCTAGATGTTAACCCGGTTCCCTGCAAGTGTCATTAGTACAGTGACAGTGCATATTTTTAGCGGTGATTACTGTATTGGTTTCACTGGTTCCCAAAAAAGTGTCAGTTAAGTGTCCGATTTGTCCGCCGCAATATCGCAGTTCCGCTATAAGTCGCTGATCGTCTCTATTACAAGTAAAAAATAAATAAAAAATTTCATAAATATATCCCATAGTTTGTAGATGCTATAAATTTTGTGCAAACCAATCAATATACGCTTATTGTTTTTCTTTAATTTTTACCAAAAACATGTAGCAGAATACATATTGGCCTAAACTGATGAAGAAATTTTACTTTTTAGTTTTATTGCATATGTTATATAATAAAAAGGAAAAAAATATATGTATTTTTTCAAAATTGAAGTTTTTGCTTTTGTTTATAGCGCAAAAAATAGAAAAACCACAGAGGTGATCAATAGTGATGGACGAACATCTGATGGGACGGTTCGCGAACGTGATTGCGCGAACGCGCACAAATGTTCGCGAACTGCAGGTTCGCGGCGGGTCCCATTCATTTTAATGGCAGGCGAACATGAAAAACCTCCAGGTCATATTTTCAGCCACAAAATACTTACTAGCTGTGCACACATAGTCCCACAACATGGACACTGACATACCAGAAGTCACTCTTTGTAGTTGTAGTATCGCTGCAGAACCGCTCAGCAGTCACAATGCTGCACAATACAAATCCACTATAATATGCTTTCTACAGGTATATTAGAAAGTATATTATAAGTGTATTACACCCCTATATACTGCACACCAAACAATAGTACACCTATACCAGTCCTTAAAAGGGACTTTTGTGGACCTATTTTAGTTAGTGATTTGTGTCACTACAGTCTGTCCCTGCTCCACACAGCAACCTCTCCCTACACTGACAAAAGACAGCTGCAGAACCGCTCAGCAGTCACAATGCTGCACAATACAAATGCACTATAATATGCTTTCTATATTTGAAAGTATATTATAAGTAGGCTTGTGCAATTCGTTTCGTAACGAATTGAAATTCGTCCGAATTTAGCAACTTTCGGACATTCGGAAGCATTCGAATTTCCAAACAAAGCAATTACGAATAAGACCGAATCCGAAATAAATTATACCGCAAATAGCGAATGCCCGAATGTCTTCGGCATAATTCGTTATGAAAAAGTTACGAATGTACGAATCCATACGAAGCACAATAACACTCACTCTGCTCTGCTCTCTGCTTCTCCCACACCGTGCTGAACTCCCTCTCAAAATGGTGTACAGGGGCGGAGGTTATAGCCGCATGTAAAAAACGAAAGTAAAATACGAGATTTCGAATCCATTCGAAGCACAATAACACTCACTCTGCTCTGCTCTCTGCTTCTCCCTCACCGTGCTGAACCCTCTCAAAATGGTGTACAGGGGCGGAGCCTATAGCCGCATGTTAAAAACGAAAGTAAAATACGAGATTTCGAATCGTTACAAATAACCGCAATGTATTTAGAAAAGTACAAATCCATTCGAAGCACATTAGGCATAATAGGCAGCATCGTTGTGAGAGAGACACGGAAAATTACGAATCAACGAACCCAAAAAAAGTTACGAAAGTAGGAGTTGTGTCCAGAATCAACGAAAAACAACGTACTCTACCGAAAGTACGAACCCAAAAAAAGTTACGAAAGTAGGAGTTGTGTCCAGAATCAACGAAAAACAACGTACTCTACCGAAAGTACGAATTATAAAGCAACAAAAAATTCAACGAAAAATGTCGCTTGCAAAAATACGAATGAGTCCGAACACGAAAAATCCCGTCTAGCAAAATTACGAATGATTACGAATCAACAGGACCGGAAAGAAACGAACCGAAACGGAACGAATTTTTCCGTTGTGCACAAGTCTAATTATAAGTATATTACACCCCTATATACTGCACACCAAACAATAGTACACCTATACCAGTCCTTAAAAGGACTTTTGTGGACCCATTAGTTAGCGATTTGTGTCACTACAGTCTGTCCCTGCTCCACACAGCAACCTCTCCCTACACTGACAAAAGACAGAATGTGAAATGGCAGCCAGATCAGGTCTATTTATAAGGGAGGGGGTATGTCCATGTGCTGAAATGTCTCAATTGGCTGTCCTGTACCACATGATGGATGTGTCATGGGTCAAAGTTCTTCACAATGTAAAAGAATATGGCGGCCACGAATAGCGCCATATGTTCGCCGGTTCAGCGAATAGCGAACCCGCAAAGTTCGCCGCCAACCTCAAGGCCATCTCTAGTGATCAAATACCACCAAAAGAAAGCTCAATTTGTGGGAAAAAAAGGCATACATTTTGTTTGGATACAGTGTCCCACGACCCCGCAATTGTCAGTTAAAGTAAGGTAAAGTGCTATATCACAAAAAATGGCCTGGTCATGAAGGGAGCTGAAGTGGCTATACAAGCTCAGTAGCTCTGGCGAAGTGGCTCCCACACAGCAAGGCTTCCCTTGATGGGCACTCAACAGTAACTCAAACCATAGCAATACAGAAAGGAGTGCCAGACAAAAAAACGGATGGAGGCGTTCAAGATCATTTTAGTTGTTGGCAAAAAAGTCACAAAAATCATCTACATAGTCATATAAAAGTTATTTTTTACCAACAATTAAAACGATCTTGGACTATTCCAGCTGGTTTTGGTCTGGCACTCCTTTCTGTATTTCTATATAACAGCCTCTCCAACATTTTTTTACCCTAGAGGAACCTATGAAATAATTTTCAGGTCTTGGGGAACCCCTAGTAAGATTAGTCCATCAGGGGTCGTTGGAAAAATGCCCCATAGATTGGTGGTGATAAGTGGGAAGAATGCCTTCCTTCCAGTCATGCCGTTGAATCTGCCAGGTGGTGTTGGAATGGGAACTGTGCAGGCACCATCAGATGGAAGGTCATTTGGCCACAGCTCAATGAATCCCTTGCCACCCCAGAAGGAGTACTTGGGTTTCACAGAGCCCTGGCTGAGAATGCCTGCTATATAAAAACCTATCTTTCACCACAGCCACGCAATTAATGCGGCACCATGACACACCTTGCATGGTAAACTTTCTTTAGCCTGCAGAAATCGGTCTCTTGCATTAAAATATCAACATTTGACCTCCACAGCAAAGGTTCCCAGTCCTTCAGCACTACATGACTGGACCCAAGATTAATGGAAAACAGTTTAACCACACATACACCGCTGTGAGTGTTGATGGAGATGGCATCTGCTCTTGGGTGGTCATGCAACATGTTCATTGTTCGGTAGACTTTTCCCAGCCAATCATTCTCTAACAGTTATCTGCCTGGGTACGGACGGTCACCCATACTGCGCCATGCCAATGTGAATGTCAGAAAACATTAGTGTCTCTTGGTTTATTAGAAAGGAATTTTATACTTTGGGCAAAAAAGACCCCTCTGAGGAGAAGAGACTGCAGAGAGCGCAGGAGGAATATTACTTGTACACGCTAGTTTGCTTTACACCCCTTGATGAGAAGGGAACGCATATTGACACAGGGAAATGGCTGTGGGAGGACCAGGGCTGTCACGCTGCCACCTTGAAGCTGTTATTCATTGTTACAAGAGCAGACAGAGATTTATCAGATGAGACAGCCGGGGACAGAGGGAATTTGGCTTACTTTTCTTATGTAATCTCTTTTTTCAACAACCAGAGGTGCTGCGGAAATATGTAAAATAAAAAGAAAGCCTAAAAAAAACACATTGCATACATAATAAATCCTATCACAGTAGTTTATTTATACGAATATTCTTTAATTATTGGTCAAATAATTTTTGTACTAGTCTCAAAATCTGCCTTAATGCCCAAATGAACGCTCTTAATTTATGACTGCAGTCAGGCTGATAATGAATATGTAATGAATATGCTTCTTTACTTTTTTGATTGGCTAGGTGCTGCAGCAAGGATTGAATCTGAAGTTGTTATTTAATTTGTCTTTAAATCGGCACCAGGAACAGTACTTGCATGAATGAAAACTAGGTGTAGCTTGATAATGTAATTTCTCTGCCCCCGGATACCACCACAGCTAATCCTCCGATGCTACGGGAGTTAAAACAAGCCGCTGGACCTGCCACAGGCACTCATCAAAAATGCAGACTATGCCCACCCTTTCTGCCCTCCTGCTCTGTGCATAGGAGCTGTACTATCAGTTCCCATAATGAAAATCGCCCAATGATATCACAAAGAACATAGCGGTGAGGGGCCTGATTAGTGGCAGAAGAGAAGAGGTTTTCTGCAGGACAATGCTGGATACACTGGGTGGCTGAGTATCTGAACTTTGGCACCTGGTCATCTGGTCACCAGTCATCTCTATGCTTCCCATCCGGCGCCGGCCAATTCGTTCTCCGGGCCCCCAATGGCACGGGAGAGCCCGGAGAAGCACCGGACGTCCCCTCCCACTGCCTATAAGAATGATCAAGCGGCGGAACTGCCGCTATGATCGTTTTTTTATCGTGCACAGAATCGCCGGCTGAGAATGATATCTGAATGATGCCTGGAGCTGCAGGCATCATTCAGATATCACCGCACAAATTCAAGGACGTCATTTGACAGTGGGTGGTAGGGAAGTGGTTAATTAGCCACTTTTATAAAGATAACCAACAAAAGGGCAATACCAGAAGTAGGATTAGCAGCCCTGAGTTTTGGGTTTATCTATGGTCAATCAGATTGTCCCAATTTGGATGTAAGACCTGTGCTGTCTCAAAAGAGCACCTGAAGAAAATACACCTTTACCCACTTTTCTTAACCATTTCAGGCTTGCACCCTCCTACTCCTGGCCATGTAACCCCTCTGCCTAGGCTCTGCACTTCTCTTTGGGGCTTGCTTAACAAGTAAGCTCCCCTGGTGAATAGTTGTGATCAGCGCTTGTCAAAACCACTCACTGTAGGCTGCCACTGCCAAACTCCTGGATGCCAGGCTAGTTCCAGGGCAGAGCACACCTCAGAAGCATCACTTGGAACTAGCACTTCTGGAAACAAACAAATGGCAACCCACTGCACTGGAGAGGAGCCTCTGATGTGCCAGGTAACAGCCTTTCAGACAGTTTCCCTTTAATATGCAGCAATAATGAGATGAGCTGTTCTATAGCATCCCCTGAATTATCCAGAGTACGCTCCATGAGTAGGGGTGATGTGCAGATCTGTGTGCCTGGCAGATAACAATGAATACTCTTCACCCACTGCGACAGAGAAAAGAGCTTCCCACGCATGGCCGATCGCTGGGAAGGCTAGAGGCTCCTGGCATCAAAGCTTGGGATTAGATCCATGAACGCTCCAAATCCATATGAGCTCCGTGCAAAGCGTTCTCCAAAGACGACGATTAACCCATTCGCTCCAGGCAAAGACCCACAATGCACGGCTCGGCAGTAGGTCCTGGCGGAACAGCCTGTGATTTCCTGGGGGAGGAATAGAGCATCTTTTTTCAATCTAAAATTCCAACAGCAATATAAGATGTACATGTGTTTCTCTAGAAAAAACTTTAGAGGAAGAGCCTTTCATAGGAAATGCCCTGCTAGGTTGGGTTGTGTCTGCTACTTACTGGGAAGGGCCAAGTTAAAATGAACTGGTTCCTTTGGCCCACATAGGCAAAACAGAGGTTCATTTTAGAC
This sequence comes from Rana muscosa, assembly GCA_029206835.1. Taxonomy (NCBI): domain Eukaryota; kingdom Metazoa; phylum Chordata; class Amphibia; order Anura; family Ranidae; genus Rana; species Rana muscosa. The sequence goes on along the minus strand of CM055120.1, from coordinate 320,986,138 downwards.
CTGTCACACCATGGTCATCAAACAGGAACAAAAAAGTCTTCTGGATAGCAGCACTCCAAAAATAAAAGCCTTTATTTTAAAATTCAGGGATCCAAATACACACTGCACATCACGTCACACTGGTCAAAAACTAGCTAACGCGTTTCACACTGTACTAGTGCTTATTCATATTCACTATTGCTTGCACCCTTGGCTGCTGGGAGGAGGTAATTTGGAGGATTTCTACACCTGAGCGGCTTCCTTTTCTCTGCTTTTCAAATTTTCTGGATCACACCATGGTCATGCCATGGTGAAAGGGAAGTAAGATAGAGGCACACTGGATTGTAAGAGGACTTACAAAATACATTATAATTTATTACCCTTTATTATTTAAAGGAGACAGAAGGAAAGAGTACAATGTTCAAATCCTGTACCCTTTTAGTCCATACGATTATGTTTATTCATAAATTACAGGTACACCTACAGGTATGTAAATCCTAAAGCCCTGTACACACGATCGTATTTCCTATGGTTTTTAAACCGATGGATTTTTCCATCGGAAAACCGATGAAGCTGACTTCCATCAGTCTTGCCTACACACCATCAGTCAAAAAAAAAACGACCGTTCCAAACGCGGTGACGTAAAACACTCCGATGAGCCGAGAAAAAGTTCAATGCTTCTGAGCATGCGTCGACTTGATTCTGAGCATGCGTGGGTTTTTTAACCGATGGACTTGCCCATAGACGATCGGAATTTTCTATCGGTTTTTTATCCATCGGAAAAATTTAAAACATGTTCTATTTTTTGACACAGATTGAAAAAAGACCGATGGGGCCCATACACGATCGGTTTGTCTGATGAAAAAAATCCATCGGACTGTTTTCATCGGTAAAACCGATCGTGTGTATGCGGCTTTACAATGAACTTCTCTTACAGTGAGGGGAAAAGTATTTGATCCCCTGCTGATTTTGTACGTTTGCCCACTGATAAAGAAATGATCAGTCTATAATTATAATGGTAGGTTTATTAAAGGTTTATTAGTAGAATATACAGAAAAACGCATTTCAAAGAAATTATAAAATGATTCACATTTTAATGAGTGCAATAAATATTTGATCTCCTATCAATCAGCAAGATTTCTGACTCCCAGGTGTCTTCTATACAGGTAACTAGCTGGGATTAGAAGCACTCTCTTAAAGGGAGTGCTTCCAATCTCAGCTTGTTACCTGTATAAAAAACACCTGTCCAAAGAAGCAATCAATCAATCAGATTTCAATCTCTCCACCATGGCCAAGACCAAAAAGCTGTCCACGGATGTCAGGGACAAGATTGTATACCTACACAAGGCTGGAAAGGGCTACAAGACCCTCACCAAGCAGCTGACAACAGTTGGTGCGATTATTCGCAAATGGAAGAAACACAAAATACCTGTTAATCTCGGGCTCCATGCAAGATCTCACCTTGTGGAGTTTCAGTGATCATGAGTGAGGTGAGGAATCCGCCCAGAACTACACGGGAGAGTCTTGTCAATGATCTCAAGGCAGCTGGGACCAAAGTCACCAACCAAGAAAACATCCTTCAGGTCCCCTTGCTCAAGAAAGCTCATGTACAGACCCGTCTGAAGTTTGCTAATGAACATCTGAATGATTTAGAGAACTGGGTGAAAGTGTTGTGGTCAGATGAGACCAAAATTGAACTCTTTGTCATCAACTCAACTCACCATGTTTGGAGGAGGAGGAATGCTGCCTATGACCCCAAGAACACCATCCCCACCATCAAACATTAAGGTGGAAACATTATGCTTTGGGGGTGTTTTTCTGCTAAGGGGACAGGACAACTTCACTGCATCAAAGGACGATGAACAGGGCCATGTACCATCAAATGTTGGGTGAGAACCTCCTTCCCTTAGCCAGAGCATTGAAAATGGGTCATGGATGGGTATCTCAGCATGACAATGGCCCAAAACACACAGCCAAGGCAACAAAGGAGTGGCTCAAGAAGAAGCACATTAAGGTGCTGGAGTGGCCTAGCCAGTCTCCAGATCAAAAAGGTAATACAGCGCTATCAAATCGAGTGTATGATTAATATCATGAATAAATATGACCATGCAAAGCAGGAATTTTTTTGTGAGAGACACACAACACAACAAATAAATCAAAAATAAACTGCACTTAAAAATGTGATAAAAAGTCTATATGCATAATATGCAAAAAAAAGTCCATATGGTGACGTAGTTTCCAAAGCATCCCTTGTATTGAATAACTTCACCAAAAGAATAGTGCCAATAGAAAAGAAAACACCTCCACCTAATGAATTTGCCGCTTACCAGCTCCTGACACCTCCTATCACGGGAGGTCTCAAACGCTTGTGGCTCTAAACACAGCCAGGGCCTTTGATCATCCAATGGGAATGCGCTGTTATGCCTCCACCGCCCAATAAGAATCGATCATGGAGGGGTTCCATGAAAGAAATAAAACCTCCATAGTGTAAAATCTTAAAGCCCTGTACACACGATCGGATTTCCTATGGTTTTTAAACCAAAGGATTTTTTCATCAGAAATCCGATGAAGCTGACTTCCATCAGTCTTGCCTACACACCATCAGTCAAAAAACCGACCGTTCCAAACGCCGTGACGTAAAACACTCAGATGAGCCGAGAAAAATGAAGTTCAATGCTTCTGAGCATGCGTCGACTTGATTCTGAGCATGCGTGGGTTTTTTAACCGATGGACTTGCCCATAGACGATCGGAATTTGCTATCGGTTTTTTATCCATCGGAAAAATTTAAAACATGTTCTATTTTTTGACACCCATGGAAAAAAGACAGATGGGGCCCATACACAATCGGTTTGTCCGATGAAAAAAATCCATCGGACTGTTTTCATCGGTAAAACCGATCGTGTGTACAGGGCTTAAGGGTTTTGTTTAATAGAAAAAGTGTTGCACTTACATCAAAGATAAGTAAAAATCACATAAATTTAACAAGCCGGCCGGCTCACAATGCAGCCTGTGGTCTGGGACGGGTGCAAACGTGGGGTGAAGTCAGCACGTCGCTCCGGAGGATTGCAGAACAAACTAAATTGATATCAACATGGTAAATCTTATAGAAGATTTTGCTGCAGCCATTCTCAACCAGGGTTCTGTGGAACCCTAGAGATCCCCCAGAGGTTGCTAGGGGGTCCTTGACCTGTGGCTGATTGATCTCCCATCTGATGGTGCCTGTATAGTTCCAGTACCAACACTACTTGGCAAAGCCAACTAAATAACAGCCTTGATTTTTTTTAGTTGTCTGTAATGCTGCATACACACAACCGTTTTTCATGACGAGAAAAATGCCATTTTTAAAAATGGTCGTGAAAAACGGTCGTGTGTATGCTCCAGAGCATTTTTCTCGACGAGAAAAATTCCTGAAATTTTTTTAGAACCTGCTCTATTTTGTCTCGTTGTTTTTCACGTCGGTCTTTTTAACGTCGTGAAAAACGGTCGTGTGTATGCTTTTATGAGGGGAAAAAAACGCGCATGCTCAGAATCAAGTATGAGACGGGAGTGCTCCTTCTGGTAAAACTAGCGTTCGTAATGGAGATAGCACATTCATCACGCTGTAACGGACTGAAAAGCACGAAGACTGAAAAGCGCGAATCGTCTCTCACCAAACTTTATTAACACGAGGATCAGCAAAAGCGTCCCCAATGGAACTTCCCCTTTATAGTGCCGTCGTACGTGTTGTACGTCACTGCGCTTTGCTCAAGCGTTTTTTTTTTTCATGAACGTGTGTATGCAAGGCAGGCTTGAGAGGAATCACGAAAAATCACGTCGAGAAAAACATTGTTTTTTTCCATGACATGAATAACGGTCGTGTGTACGCGGCATAAGGGTGCCATTCTGATCATTACTTGATTCATTACATTAATTCTTCCCACTGGCCACCAATGAAAGGAGCATTTTTTCCACTGACCACCAATAAATTGGGTTTAGCAGAGATCTAAAAAGTAGGGGTTCCTCTGGGGTAAAAAGTTTGAGAAAGGCTGCTTTAGTGTTGGGCTTGAATTTAGGTCCCACACTATTCTATGTGTAGCCCTTTCTGTAAGCTGACTCTCCGGCTCTGCCAGTGTTAATTTATAGCGGGAGTTTAGATGAAGTCTTCTGAAGCATACACTTCACAATGTACTGTATCACCTCATATCACAAGAGGCACTCAGCACATTAATAGGAAAATACATTTTCTCCTCCTTCCAACAAGGCTAGCATTTAAGTGTGGTCCCTGTGCGGCAGGTCTGCATCCTGCAGGTAATTCGGATGCCGTGTTGTTGTTATTATCCGCTCCTCTGCGGCAGTCTGGTTCTCGCCATCACTATTCAATGCTAATTGCAAACTTCCGTGCTATGGTAATTGTTGGTTCAAATTTATTTTTTCTTTTAGTGGAAAAGCAGAGCAAATTTACTTCCTACACATATATAATACCCCACTTTGAACCTTCTTTTCTATACAAGAGACTGAGATATGACTACTATAAAGGAAAAGTGTTCTGCTAAGGGCATTTGGTTAGCGTTTTTTTTTTTTTATCAGAAGCATCTTGAACTGGGCTGGGGATAATCATAACGAGGCAAAAATATGTTGAAAAGTCTAAATAAAGATTATCTTTTTATCTGAAAAAAGGCAAAAAAAAAAATACCTTTTTACCCTGGGTACTGCGGGACTAAAAAGGGCCATGTTATTAATCCTGGTGGAACTAAACCCTTCAAAATTTGCTAGGAGGTAGAGTTTTCCCTTATCTTTTTTGCGTGTGTACACCACCTGTGACGCATACTCAGGCATTGTACACTCCAAGAATCTATAACATATTATACGGATTGTAAACTGCGCTAAAGTGTACAGTGAATTAATAGCGGAAAGCAGCAAACATACTATGAGATATAAACATAGTTTTAAAATAGTCACAATCACATGTTTTGCGCTAACCGCAACAAAAATTGAAAAGCATCATGAAAAGTAATAAACAGTTCATAAGTCCAATAAAAAACTAAGACTGAAGTTAGAAAGAAAAAAGTGCAAAGTGGTCCATGAAATGGACGATATTGCCCGTGACTATGATTAGTTGAAAGTGGTGCTTGAAAAAAGATGGCATAAACTCCACAAAAGTACATCCAGAGAGGCTTACCAATAAAAAAAGTTTTTATAGTAAAAATAAAGGAACTCACATTAAGCCCACGTTCACACTGGGGCTGCGGAAGTGAAGCCTGCGAGTTCAGCTGAACTTGCACGATTTTACTCCCGCTGGCAGTCCCGATTTCGACCGCGATTTCAAAGACATCTGAAACAGATGTCAATGTAAATCGCGGTTGAAATCGCAAAAAGTAGTACAAAAACTACTTTTTGTAATCGGTGCAGCGCCGCAGATGCGGCGTCGCACCGATTAGGACGGTGCCATTGCCCGCAATTTGCGGCAAATTTCGCTAATTTGACATGTCAAATTGCATGTCAAATCGCACCAGTGTGAACCAGGGCTTAAACGGAATGGATAGGCATGCCCCAAAAGACGTCAGGTGTGACGAAATCCGTAGGGTGGAGCCTGCTGTGACATCATCGAGCTACCGGAAGTATACGTGCTGTAATTTTGTCTACTGACCGGATTTAATGTACTGAATGCTAGAGCTCCATGATTAATCGTTAAAAAATCGCGATCTCGATTCAACCCCCCTCACGATCTTAATCCAGCATTTCCACGATTCATGTAAGTGCAGAGCCGTTCTCTGCTCAGAGCTGTCCAAAAAAAAAAAAAAGCTGGAAAAGTTTATCACAACACTGTTCAGCGCTGAGAGATAAAGAGAAACATTGTATCATTTGGTTCTTTTAGATCAAAGGGATGAACTTCAGTCTGTAAATGAGGCCAGTTTAACCACTTAAAGACTAAGCCCTTTTCTGACATTTGTTGCTTGCAAGAAAAAAATGGCGGTTGTTGCAATAATTTATGTCACACTGTATTTGCGCAGCGGTCTTTCAAAAGCAATTTTTGGGGAAAAAATAGACTTCAATTAATTAAAATAATAAAATAAACAGTAAAGTTGGCCCAATTTTTTTGTATAATCTGAAAGATGATGTAATGCCGAGAATCGTGATCTTTATTCTAAGCAAAAAAATCGTGATTCTCATTTTATTCAAAATCGTGCAGCTCTACTGAATGCCTGTCCAAACTTTTTTAATGTGAGTGACTTTATTTTTACTATTAAACTTGTTTTTATTGAAACACACTGTGTGGCACTTTTTCTTTTACTTTATGTACCAATGACTCCGTGATCGAGAATGTTCAGTTACCTTTTAATGACGAGTGACACCGTCCCATTACCCAGAGATTCCAAGCTTGGAGACCAACTTGGCCCTTGGGGTAAACGCGTTGTTTGACCTTCCCATCATAAGGAGGTCATGGCTATTTGGTAATCCTCTCTGGATACACTTTAGTGGAGGAGTTAATGCCATCTTTTTTCAAGCACCACTTTCAAATAATCATAGCAACAGGGAATATCGTCCATTTCTTGGACCACTTGCCACTTTTTTCTTTCCAACTTCAGTTTTACTTTTTATATTTGACTAATGAACTGAGTTACTTTTGACATATGAACTGTTTATCGCTTAAATATTTTTCATGATGCTTTTAAATTTTTGTTGGGATTAGCGCAATATGTTACTAAGAATCTACAGCCTTTTTCAACCTTTTCAACACAGAGAACCCCTTGAAATAACTTTCTGGTCCCAGTAAACCCCGCTAAAAATTCATATATATCTAAAACTAATGAAACATTAGTGTGATGGTCAATGGGAGGAATGCTCCTTACACTTGTGGTCATTGGGAAGAATTATCCTCTTACATATAGCTTAAAAGATGAAGGGTGTCCCTAACAACTGGCAGAAATTGCTCATTGCTCAAAGAACCCCTACCAACCTCTGAGAAGGCCAGGTCAGAAGTGTGGGGGAGTGAGTAACAAATAATATGGTGTTGTCTGTGCTGGAGGTGGACAGTTCTCTCTACATTTTCATACACAACCATACATGTTCATCAAGCCTTAACTAACACAGGTCCCTTAGTGCATTCTGTCATGATTTTATTAACATTACCTGCTCCAGCCCTGAAGAAGAGGAGGCTTTTCACTGGAAACGTGTTGATTTTATTTGATACTTTTAACCATCAAATGTTGAAAAAAGTTTCTTAAAATGGTTGTAAACCCTTGTAAAAAAACAAACAAAAAAAACCCTGCAAGACAAAGGCATAATGAGCTAGTATGCATAGCAGGTTCCAGCGTTGTGATTGGCCGGAGCCACCGGTAACGGCACACTGACTGAAGCAACGGCACATACGTGCCATTGCTTCAGTTTGCTTTAGTGCACATGTGCAGGAGACAGGGGATATCTTCTAAACCATGCAGGTTTAGGAGATATCCTAGGTAGCTACAGGTAAGCCTTATTATAGGCTTACTTGTAGCATAACGTGGTTGTAAACAGGGCTGGACTGGGACCAAAATTTGGCCCTGGACTTCATCCAGACCGGCCCACTTTAATTCAATAAAATGCTGCCCCCCACCCCCCAAAAAATCACGCCCACTAAAAGGCCCCTACATCCATTATTGTATATCATGAGAGGGTGAGCGAGAGGGGAATGAGAGAGAGAGAGAGAGAGAGGGTTGAGGGAAAGGGGATGAGGGGTGGGGGTGAGTGTAAGAGAGAGGGAGTGAGTGTAAAAGAGAGGGGGTGAGTGTAGGACCCCTTTCACACTGAGGCGTTTTTCAGGCGCTTTTGGGCTAAAAATAGCGCCTGTAAAGCCCCTGAAAAACGCCTCCGCTGCAGTCCCAGTGTGAAAGTCTTCCAAGCAGTATCTTTGGGGCGGTGGAGGAGCGGTGTACACACCGCTCCTGCCCATTGAAATGAATGGCTGAGAGACAGAGGAGGGGGCTGAGAGACAGTGAAGGGGTCTGAGAGACAGAGGAGGGGGTCTGAGAGACAGAGGGGGAAGCTGAGAGACAATGGGAGGGAGCTAAGAGACAATGGGAGGGAGCTGAGAGACAATGGGGGGGGGGGTCTGAGAGGCAGAAGGGGAGCTGAGAGACAGAGGGGGAGCTGAGAGACAGAGGAGGAGAGCTGAGAGACAGAGGAGGAGAGCTGAGAGACAGAGGGGGTTCTGAGAGACAGAGGGGGGTCTGAGAGACAGAGGGGGGGTCTGAGAGACAGAGGAGGGGTCTGAGAGACAGAGGAGGGGGCTGAAAGAGGGGGGACTGGGAGACAGAGGGGGGGACTGAGAGACAGAGGGGGCAGAGAGACAGAGGGGAGGGCTGAGACAGACCACATAGCACTGTCCCTTTCTGCAGTCCCTCCTCTGCTCACCTCCCCGCTGTCTCAGTGTTCTGGCATGTTTGTGTAGGATGCCAGGTACCTGATGGCCATCAGCGGCAGCGCCGAGTCTCCCTCTTGATCCGGGGGTGCTCACGCTGCTCTGCTCCTTACAGCGGCGCATGTTCTCTTCCTCGGGGCTCCCAGTCAGCCTGCCCTCCGGCCCAGGCCGCATTGTTCCTGGAGCAGAGAGGAGGTGGAGGAATCGAGGTTCTGGGAGCGCCGGGGTGGCCGCACTCGCTACTGTCCACCTCTTCGGTGGTCAGGGAGGGGGTGGAGCTCTTCTCCCTCTGAATTTTACATCCAACTGCCCTCCTTGATGGCCACCTTCCCCGAATCCCCGCCGCTGTTTGCTGCCACGCTCCCGCTGCCGCTGAACTTAGAGTTGCCACCTCATCCCTTTAAACCCGAACACATATGAATTACACAGGTTCTGAGGCTAATTAAAGCCAGATAAGGCACCAAGTGAGTTTAATTACCACCTTAATCAGCCACAGAACCTGTGTAATTAATATGTGTTCAGATTTAAAGGGATGAGGTGGCAACCCTAGCCAAACTGCATAAAAAAACGGCCCACAAAAAAAAATTAAAAATTTTTTTTTTTTTTTTTAAACGCCCCACTGAGCCATCGGCCCACCGGGAAACTCCCAGTAGTCCCTATGGCCAGTCAATCCCTGGTTGTAAAGGGTTTACAACCACTACTGGAAGTGAGATTAACTTTTGTACCTCTTCTGTACACATGCAAGGAAACCCAAAAGCCTACCGTAATATGCATGCATGTTATGCACAATTGCACATCATGGCAAGAGCTACCAGCCTTCAGCCACCATACAGCTATGTTTTATTTTTGCATTCCCAATCTTCATATTCACATATGCGCCAGTTTTCAGGTTAATCTGCAGACATCAGTTTGATGAGAAAATCCCATACATGTCTATATCTGACAAATATTTTAGTCATATAGAGCAAGGGCAATGTGTGCTCAGAATTGGCACTTTGCAGATGAAGATCTCAGTGGGTGGAAGGAAGTGGAATTTACATATTTCTACCTAGCCTTAAAGGGGTTGTAAAGGATCATTTTTTTTTTTTTTTTAAATAACAAACATGTAAAGCCTCGTACACACGGTCGGACTTTTGCCCAACAAACTTCGTTTTAAGCAAGTTGGACCAACAATCCGACCGTGTGTACGCTCCATCGGACAAACTTTTTTTCGTTTGGTTTTGTTTTCATCGGACAAAAGTTGGGTCTGCAAACGGACAAACTTTTGCCCAACAAAAGTCCGATGGAGCAAAGTCCTACCGTGTGTACAGAAAACCAAAGGACTTTTGTCCGATGGACAAAACAACTAATGTTAACCACTTGTCCCCCGCCCACTGTCAATTGACGGCGGGCGGAGGATACTCTCGTTCTGGGAGGACGTCATATGACGTCCTCCCTTTAAAACGAGCTAGGAGGCGCGCGCTTGCCGCCAGCGGCGCGCGCCACGTTCACAAGGCCCCGGTGCGCGTGCCCGGCGACCGCGATTGCCGCCGGGCACCCGCGATTGCCCGGGAAACGAGCAGGAAAGTGGATCTCTGTGTGTAAACACAGAGATCCATGTCCTGTGAGGGAGAGGGGACCGATGGTGTGTCCCTTGTACATAGGGACAACCATCGGTCACCTCCCCCAGTCAGTCCCCTCCCCCCAGAGTAAGAACACATTGAGGGAACATATTTAACCCCTTCCCGCCCCCTAGTGGTTAACCCCTTCCCTGCCAATCACATTTATACAGTAATCAATGCATTTTTATAGCAGGGATCGCTGTATAAACGTGAATGGTCCCAAAAATGTGTCAAAAGTGTCCGATGTGTCCGCCGCAATATCGCAGTCACAATAAAAAACCGCAGATCGCCGCTATTACTAATAAAAAAATAAAAAAATAAAAATGCTATAAATCTATCCCCTATTTTGTACACGCTATAACTTTTGTGCAAACCAATCAATACGCGCTTATTGCGATTTTTTTTTTTAACCAAAAATATGTAGAAGAATACGCATCGGCCTAAACTGAGGAAAATTTTATTTAAAAAAAAAATAGGTATTTATTATAGCAAAAAGTAAAAAATTGTGTTTTTTTTCCAAACTGGACGCTGTTCTTTTGTTTATAGCGCAAAAAATAAAAACCGCAGAGGTGATCAAGTACCACCAAAAGAAAGCTCTATTTGTGGGAAAAAAAGGACGCAAATTTCGTTTGGGAGCCACGTCGCACGACCGCGCAATTGTCATTCAAAGTGTGACAGCGCTGAAAGCTGAAAAATGGCTTGGGCAGGAAGGGGGTTTTCGTGCACAGTAGAGAAGTGGTTAAAATCAACCAACAATAGCAGAAGTTGACCAAAGGGTGGCAGTCAAGAGCAGAAAAGAGCAGAAAAACCATGTGATGTTGCAAAAAGTTTTGGGAAAGTTTGCAGAAAAGTCCTGTGGTGTGTATGCTATGGGTGTGCCCGGCCAACTCCGTTCGAACAAAAATCCACGGAAAAGTCCGATGGAAGTCCGACCGTGTGTACGAGGCTTTATACTTACCTCCACTGTGCAGCTCGTTTTGCACAGAGTGGCCCCGAACCTGGTCTTCTGGGGTCCCTCGGTTGCTGTCTCGGCTCCTCTCTGCAAGAACTAACCCCATTCATGCGAGCTCTCTCCCATGGGGGTTAGTTCTTGCGGGCGTGCTCCCGTGATACAGCCGGCAGCTATAGTTGCTCACTGTATCACTCGGCCCCGCCCCCCGGCGCACTGCGTCATTGGATGTGATTGACAGCAACGCGAGCCAATGGCTGCGCTGCTATCAATCAACCAATAAATGAGCCGAGAAGCCAGCGCGTTCACGGCGCGGGACTTTCGAGGGGTCAGGTAAGTAAACAGGGGCTCGGGGGGGGGGGCGCTAATTCTTAGATGTTTTTTTACCTTAATGCATAGAATGCATTAAGATGAAAAAACATGTACCTTTACAACCCCTTTAACAGAGAAATGGGGAGATGCTGGAATTATTCTGAATTCTCACAATTACGGTAATCACTTACCGACCCTCAAACTTAACTTGCATTACACCTGCTGGTTGTCTGCGTGGAGTCATTTGACAGTCACTTTGTAGCACAATGAGCAACTAGAAATCAGAAGAACAATGGAGGCCTACTAAAAACTCATGGGCAAAAACAGTCAACAAATGGTGCCTATGCTGAATGATGTTGATGATCAAATTATAACACTGAGTGAGGAGCCTTCAGGGCAGTGACATAGCATGGCTTGCCAGCACCTTGGGAGGTTTTGCGCTCCCTAACACATAGACCATTAGCACTCGCTAATCCCACCCACCCAGCAGAATATATATACAGTATCTATGTATATACAGTGCCTTGAAAAAGTATTCACACCCCTTGATATTTTCCACATTTTGTCATACAACCAAAAACGTAAATGTATTTTGATGGGATTTTATGTGATAGACCAACACAAAGTGGCACATAATTGTGAAGTGGAAGGAAAATTATAAATGTTTTTCAACATTTTTTACAAATAAATAACTGAAAAAAGTGGCGTACATTTGTATTCAGCCCCCTTTACTCTGCTATCCCTAACTAATATATATATATGTAATACGTAGTAGAAAAATCTGTGCCTTAAAGTGGTTGTAAACCCACTTTTTAAACAAAGACCTACAGGTAAGCCTAGATTAAGGCTTACCTGTAGGTGCATGAAATATCTCCTTAACCTACACGGTTAAGGAGATATTTGTATGTAAATGCGGCGACGCTGACGTCACCCCATTCAGAAATTTGGCTAGGTCGCAACATTCGACGACGTAGCCGAATTCGACAGCTCACGCGCGCATGCGCGGAGTCACGTCTTCGCCGCTCCAACCAATCACAGCGCCGGAGCGGCGCTGTGATTGGCTGCAGCGGCGATACCCGGAAGTAACATTCCGGCTATCGCCGCAGCGATGGATGCGGCTAGAGGAGGGACACGGACGACTTCGGGGGCCCCGATCGAAGGTAAGTGGTACATAATGAGCTAGTATGCTAGTCATACTAGCTCATTATAGCTTTGTCTTGCAGGTAAGTAAAAAAAAAAAAAATTGTCTACGTGGTTTACAACCACTTTAAACCTTGTACACACGACCGGTTTTCTCTGCAAGAACCAGCAAGAAAATTGCTGGCAGAGCTTTCTTGCCGAGTAAACCGTGTGTGTGTACGAGGCTTTCAGGTTTCTCGTCAAGAAAACTGGCCAGAATCTCGACGAGAAAAAAAGAAAACCTGCTCTCTATTTTCTCGTCGGGATTCTCGTTGGCCTGTTTCCCGATGAGAAACCCGAGAGTGTGTACACTTACCTGTTGCCGTGGAAACCCGCGCATGCTCGAAATGACTTTGACGCATGCGCGGTAGCTTCCTAGGCATAGGTACTGTGTAGCAAGATGGCGGCGACGGCATCGTAGTCAATGACGTCACCGCGTTCGTGCCATTCAAAAGAACAGCGGTTCTTTTGAATCGTACGTGTGTACACTCGGCTGGGACAAGATTCTTGTCAAGAATCTCGTCAGGAAAAACGACGGGTTTTTTCCTGACGAGATTCTTGGTCGTGTGTACTAGGCTTGTGTGCCGGCTTTCACATCCAATCCACGCACCCTGCTAAGTGAGCACCCCCCAACCTATACCCCCACCCTCGCATTGTGTATGGGCAGCACAGTGGTGTAGTGGTTAGCACTTTCACCTAGCAGCAAAAGGGTCGCTGGTTCAAATCCCGGCCACGACACCATCTACCTGGAGTTTGTATGTTCTCCCTGTGTCTGCGTGGGTTTCCTCCCACACTCCAAAGACATGCTGGTAGGTTAATTGGATCTTGTCCAAATTGGCCTAGTATACATGTATATATGTGTGTACGACTGTGTGTCCCAAGCGCGTCGAGATCCTATGGGGTAAAATGACCGCACCAGCCAAGCAGATACTGGCTGCAAAAAGCACCTAGAGGCGATTCAGTTCGCATGTGAGCGCTATACAAGTCATTCACTCACTCACACCCTTCATCCACTCATTGTGCCCTCCAACTCCATACACATTCCATTGTACAACCCCAGTCCCTCTACCCCATTATTGGGCACCCCAACTCCATATATCCCCCTATCCCCCAAGGCCCTGGTGGTTGGAGTACCAGTGCATTGCATGCCGGTTAACGGTGGTCACAGGGGGGAAGGGAAGAAAGTAGAAGAGAGTTCATAGCCATCCTTAACTGCACTGAGCAGTGCACCGCTTGCTCTCCCCAACTCTACCCACTTCGAACTAAAACCTAGAACTGCCCACACAGCCTAAGAGGGATCGTGCCTCATCTCACTCAAAATTATTTGCCCAGGGCATCCCCCTTGTGGTCCTGCCCACGCTGCGCCAGTGCTTTAGGGTATTTTTAAGAAGCAGCAAAGTACATAGCGCCCGTGCACTCAGGAAAAGGGAAATGCTAAGCTCCTCAACTGTCATAATGTATGGGGCTTGTGTTGCTGTCACAATCCTGTCTGGTTGGCTCCAGGAAAGGGCAGAAGGCTCAGAGGAGAAAGGGAGATCATACAAGACACTACAGCGAGTTTGCTGGAGCAGGTCACTGGGAACTAAACATTTTGCAATCTCTCTTTCTTGTGAACTACTTACATGTCACAGATATCTCCATCAAGCGAATTGCCTTGTTCCAGGTCGGATGATGGTTCACGTGACCTAGTTCACTTAACTCTACTCTTCACATTTTATCTGGGAGCTCTTCCAGAGATGAAGTTAGCAGCAAAAAGCAATTGTTGCTCTGCTAAAATCTAATCTGACCCACTGGGAGGATTTTAAGTGCATCAAAAGCTTTTTAAAACATCCGGGCAATAAATGTGTATCAGCAGGAAGAGATGGGGAAGAAGATATATTATCTTCTGAATGAACCTGAGCTCTCCCGGTGGGAGCAACTCTCTTAAAAGTTCATCTGCACGGCTCTTCCTTCAATCAAAGTTTTAAGAACTTATTTAACAAAGTAGTTTAAAATGTGAAGGCTGTGGGCAAAGCACTGCAACCCATAGCAACTAATCTGAATGTATCTCTTTACTAATAAAACTATGCTTTATACTGTACTTTTCTTTAAAATTTCTGGGCATGCATTTTTAAGTACCGTATTTATCGGCGTATAACACGCACAGGCGGATAACACGCACCTTAACTTTAAGAGGGAAGTTTCAGGAAAAAAACTTTCCACAGCCCCCTGCGTATAACACACAGGCACAGTTTACCCTCTTTTTTTTGAGGGTAAAAAAGTGAGTGTTATACGCCAATAAATACATTTTCAATGTAAGAAGAAAGCCTTTCAGTTCCACGCACACATTGAATTTCCTTAGCCTGTAGCATCCCATCCCGTCACCAACCCCAAACCAAGGAGAAAGACTCCCATCCAATTGCAGCACATCCATTGGTTTGTAGACCAAGGGGCGAGGCATGGTGAAATGCCCCAACAAGCAAAGGGAACTCTGCAATATACACCTGGGATAACAAATATGCCCCAGCAAGTTCGATTTAAAGCTAATTTATTATCCCTTCAATACTGTAGTATGAATGTGGTCAAGGGACTTTTTTAAAGAGACGAACAAGAGATTTTGCAAATGTCTTAAAGTGGGCAAAAAAATGAATAAAATGGATAAGTAGACAAAGCCAACCCCTTACACTGCTTACATGGCAGCCTGTATTCTCCTCAATTCTCTGCAGCTGGGTGCCAGAGACCTGGAGTCTGTTCTTGCTCTACAGTAGTCCACCATCCCAAAAAATAGGCCTATAATGGGAGTCACTTTGGGTGGAGGGCTTGTGCAACTCAGTTTACCTTGGAGAGCTCTGGAAAGTCAGTGTCCAGCTTCCCCGACCCCTCTTATGTGTAAATCACCCTGTGTCCATTAGGGGCACAGGGTGTCTGAGAACCCCACTATGATCTGTGCTAGTCAGACTCACTGTACAGCCAGGAATGTTGTATATATGTATATATTGTGTGTTGTCTCATACTGTTGTGGACTCTTTGCTGGGATCGTTTGGGGTGTGGTTGAATTCCATTGTTCTATTGTGTCTGTCTGCCTTGGAAGAAAAGTATATTATGGGATGTGTATCTCTATGGAGGGGGGGGGGGGTTCCTCCAACAGCTCTCCCTGCTGATAAGACTGTTTACTGATGAGAAGTTTGAATACAACCGTGTGTCTATTTTTATTGGACACTTTACCCTGCCCTGAATCCAAGGGTGGGGGAGTGTTTCTGAGTTGTATATCTGTGGTACCATGTGCTTTAATAAAGAGAGTCTGCTGGTTTTCACCCTACACTGTCTTACGACTAGTGATTGGGTGGGCTAAAGGGTCTTGATAGTGCTGGTTCTGGACAAAGGAAGCATTTACGGCGGACATAGTCCTGTTGAGGACAAGGGTGCGTCACAGGGCCATACCCCAGCTAAGGTTTATTGCAATGACAGCACATTGCTCACATCTAGACAAGGTCAAGCCCCAACATATTTCACCTACAGCATGGTTTAAACTCTGTAATGCCTTTGCATATGAGATTACAATGTCAAGAACAATAATGAATTGTTTAAATGGACTGGGTGATTTACTTGCAAATAAAGATATCCACAACTGTAATTTCTAAAGAGATATTTTGAACAATAGAATGGATCAGACTGACCTTTTGGGGTCAGGGAGGTATTTTTTCCGTCGTAGGCAAAATCGACAGCAGTTGCCTAGAAAAAAGGTAAGAGGATGTTTTTTTTTTGCCTTCCTCTGGATCAAAACTGTAGGCGCAATGAAAGGTATTCCCTGATGGAAATTAATCTTTTCACCATCATAATTGCCTACGTAGTTTTGTCACTGCGCTAGCAGATTCAGATAGAATTTTCCAGGTCAGAATGAATAAGCCAAATACAAGAGATCTGCCCAGTACAAATACATATACAAAAGATATAACCAAAAGCAGTTCCCTAATTCCCCCTGGGAAGAGATAGCAGCGATGGTTCACTTTTTCTGTTCTTCTGAATGTATTCTATGCACTGAAGCAGAAAATGTTCTGTACATCTTACACAGTATGCAGTTGCAACAGAATGATAAATCATTAATAAATAACTATCAGGACTATGACTGTATTCTACGGTCACTGGACTTATTTGGTATCTTAATGGACAAAGTTTTGAAAAAGAATAATTCTAATAAATATCCAAACTCACACACACTTACCTAAAATTCTTGAACCATATTTTCTTTCTCGTACATCACGGGACACAGAGCGACATAGTCATTACTAATGGGTTATATAGATACCTTCAGGTGCTGGCACTGGCAACTTCCAAAACCGGAAGTACCCTCCCCTATATAAGCCCCTCCCATCCGGGAGCACCTCAGTTTTTTGCCAGTGTCTAAGGTGTTGGCCAAGAAGAAACATGTGTTTTTCACTGAGCTTGCGTACAGGTTCTTTTGGGCCTCAGTAAGCTATTCCGGATCCGACCAAAAAAGCTTCATAGCTAAACGGTCGGTACCCGGGCCTTGCAGAGAAGAGCAAGGTTTTGCCTGTAATGCTTCTCTTAGGAGAGCTGGACCCTGGGATCCAGAGCTCTGGTCATACCCACGACCAAGATGTTTTCTGTGCAGGGTGCTATACAGGTCCAGGGGAGTGGAATCCTTGGGAACCCAGTCCCTGAAGGTTTGATTACAATGCCTGCCGTGATAGGTGAAGTTTGGGCTTCTGTGGACCAAACAGAGTCCTGCGGCGAGGAAAAGGTAAGTGGGGGCCCTCGGGAACTTGGTTCTATTGAGGGACCCCCAAGCCTATTTTGTCTTTCTGCCTGTTACCTAAGGTATTCCCGCTAATATTCTGTGTATGCCTGTTACTACTGAGAAAATGTAAAAATTTTAATAGTAGGCAAGAAAAAAAAAAAAAAATGTAAGACCGCGGTACCTGTGTTAGACACTAGAGGCCGCTATGGTTCTTTTTCTTGTAATGTGGATTTTTTTCGTCCAGAATCAAATCCAGGCAGTTGGTATGTTCTCTCCTGGGAAGCTGTCTCCTCTGCCCTGTTGCTGCGCTCATCCATCCCCGGGCCCTGCGGCAAAGGGACCCTGGCTCCCATCTAGCTCCTTGTTGTTTTCAAAAAAGGCGCCGAAGGCGCACGTGCCCGCGCGCGTGCGCGTGCACGCGCCTCTATTCATAGAGGCGATCTGGAAAAAGGGGCGGAGCGGGTGGATGACGCTCAGGTGTGCGCCGCGGCGCTACTGCGCATGTGCGGGCGTCCAGCGTGTTTTAAAGCACATTATAGCTGGCTATTGAAGTGCACAGACAGAGCTAGCAACAGTATAAAGGCACACAGAGGCGGTTGATGCAGGCATCCCCTAGAAAGGCACTTTAGTAGACACCAACTGTGATATAGCAGCAATTGTGCTAGACTATTCTCAGTAAAAGTGGTGTATTACGGCTGGAATACCTCAGCTTTAGGCTTAGGAATATGCCGTCCAGAAGCTCCGGAACTGAATCTTCCAGGAAGCGAAGGGGGTCTCATCGGGCTCTGAGGATCTTGGGCATGCTTCTGCTGCACCAGTCTCCCCTGAAGTTCAGAGGTAAGTGACCGTAGAGACCCCGCAGGGGTACTTGGTACTGCGGCTGTCCTCAGTTCACCTGCTCCTGTGTATGTAACAGAGGAGGTTTTTTCCTCAGCTCTGGGAGGATTAGAGAGAGATTGTCAACATTGATCGCTGCCTCCCTGTCAGGGAAAGCACGCCCCATCTCCGTCTCCTCCTTCAGAGTGCCTGTTAGCAGAGCAACAGTCCCATACAGGGATCGACCTGCCTGAAGGGGATCAGGATGAGGTTGATTCTGTTATAGAGGAATCAACAGTGGGGGAACCTTTTCTCAGCATCTCAAGCTGAAAGATTATGGGTTCAGTCTCTGACTAACATGGTCCGATCAGCATTAAAAATGCACCTTGCGGAACCATCAACCACTACTGTATCCTCGTTGGGGTCGCTAGAAGCCCCCAGACTGTCTGTTCTTTTCCACTTCACCCTTTACTGAAAGGGCTTATTTACCAGGATTGGGAACGTCCTGAGAAAATATTTATTCCCCCAAGAGATTTCCGGTGGTCTATCCCATGGAGGATAAGTTCATCAAAAAAAAAAAAGGAAGGTCCCTTCAGTGGACGCAGCCATCTCTTGTATGTATAAATCACTGACATGTCCAGTGGATAATGTCCAAATGTCAAGAACCCAATAGATAAAAGATTGGAGTCCTTATGAAAGTCTGCTTCTTTCTACAGCAAGCTTGGTGACACAACCAGCAGTAGCAGCTATTGGGGTCTGCTAAGCAGTGAAGGATCAGTTGAAACAGGTCTTGAGGGACTTGACAGATCAGCAGGCTTTGCCCTAGCTGATCTACCTAGAGCCTTAGGCTTTGCGGTTGACGCCATAAAGGATTCAGTCCATCAGGCCTCCCGCCTTACGCTGTCTATAGTACATATGCGTAGGCTTCTATGGCTCAAAAACTGGTCTGCTGAAGCTCCCTGTAAAGAATGGCTGGTTAGCGTCCCATTTCATGGTGAACGCTTATTCAGGGAAAACCTAGACAAATATATCCAGAAAATTTCCAGCGGTAAAAATACGCTCTTGCCGGTTAAAAACAGAGTTAGAGGTCCCTCTTTAAGAGGCCTGCTTCTCCAGTCCCTGGGGCATCGGCTGTGTAACAGTTCCGATGGCCTCCTCGGTCAATTCCCGGGGGTAAAAAACAGGGACAATAGCAGGGTAATGAGAAACCCTGGGTCAGGGGAGGTACAAAACCTCCCCCAGAGTTAAATTCATTGAAGGGTTGCCCCACTCAGTCGGGTGGGGGGAGGACTCCAGTTGTTCGCAAGAGACCTGGCGGGACACGATCAAGACAGATAGGTGCTCTCCGCAGTATGTTTGGGATACAGTTTGGAGTTAAAAGACTCTCCTTCCCATTTTTGAGGTCAAACGTGCCAAGGGATCCCCGGAAGAGAGAGTCCCTCCTGTTGGCACTAGAACAACTATTGCTCCAAGAGTAATTATGGAGGTTCCCCTGGAAGAATGAGGGTTCGGGTTTTACTCAAACCTCTTTACAGTCCCGAAGCAAACGCGGACGGGAGGCCCATATTAATTCTAAAAGGGCTATAAAAATTCCTGTATATCAGGACTTTCCGATGGAGTCGATCCGATCGGTGGCCACTGCCCTACAAGGGGAGGATTGGTTAGCCGCGATCGACGTCAAAGATGCTTATTTGCACATTCCCATCTTTCCAGTCCACCAAAAATGTCTACGCTTTGCAGTAGAAGGGTGCCATTTTCAGTTCAGAGCCTTACCCTTCGGTTTGGCCACAGCACCACGAGTGTTTACAAAAATTCTGGCCCTTTATTGGCCAATCTAAGAACACAAGGTGTAATGATAATGGCATATCTAGATGACTTGTTGCTGATAGACCACTCAGTAAAAAAACTAGACGTGGTCGTTCACAAGACAATCAATTATCTGGAATCTCACGGTTGGATTATCAACCGAGACAAGTCAGCCCTAAAAACCAGTCAAAAGTTTGGAATACTTGGGGCTAAGGTTGGATTCAGGCCAGAGAAAAATATTCTTGCCTCGAGGAAAGGTGTTGTCTTTGAAAGATTTGATCCACTTAGTGGGTACAAAAAAGACAGCCGTCCATACGCCTGTGCATGAGGCTGCTGGGAAAAATGGTGGCATCATTCGAAGCAGTACCCTACGGTCAATTCCATTCAAGGAATTTGCAAGGGGCCATACTGTCAGCCTGGAACAAAAAAGTTCAGGCCCTAGACTTACAATGTCCTTGTCCCCTTCCGTTCGCAAGAGCCTCCATTGGTGGTGGTTCCCCAGAATCTGGAAAAAGGGAAATCCTTCAGTCCGATTTCTTGGAAGGTGGTCACTACAGATGCCAGCCTTATAGGCTGGGGAGCAGTACTGGAGCAATAGTCTCTCCAGGGCAGATGGTCGGATGCAGAAAAGGCCCTGCCCATCAATCTCTTAGAGATACGAGCAGCCCGGTATGCCCTAGTAGCATGGACATCCAAACTCCAAGGGTCCCCTGTCAGAATTCAATCAGACAATGCCACAGCAGTGGCATATATCAATCATCAGGGGGGCACCAGGAGTCGTGCAGCCCAGAGGGAAGTAAATTACATCCTGAAATGGGCAGAAAGATATGTCCCAGCCATATCTGCGGTATTCATTCCAGGAGTGGAGAATTGGAAGGCGGACTTTCTAAGTCGCCAGCAATTATGCCCAGAGGAAGGGTCCCTTCACCCCAAGGTTTTCTGGACAATATGTCAGCGGTGGGGAACATCGGATGTAGATCTTCTAGCATCCAGATTCAACGCAAAGGTGGACAGGTTTGTCTCTCGGACAAGGGATCCCCTAGCTTGCGGCTCGGATGCCCTAGTGTTCCCTTGGGATCAGTTCAAGCTGATATATGCATTCACACCGCCACAATGGTTACCTCGATTACTCCGCAGAATCAGGGTAGAAAAGAAACCAGTGATTCTGGTGGCTCCAGCGTGGCCCCGAAGAGCGTGGTACGCGGAGATTGTAAAATGTCAGTGGGGAGTCCTTGGACTCTCCCACGTCGTCCGGACCTGCTTTCGCAAGGACCGATATACCACCCTTCCTTACCAGCCCTAGGTTTGACGGCCTGGCTATTGAAGCCCACATTCTAAAAAAGAGAGGGCTCTCTAATTCTGTGGTATCTACCATGATCAATGCCAGGAAGCCGGTATCCAGGCAGATCTACTATAGAATCTGGAAGGCGTACATCGCCTGGTGTGAGGCCAAGAAATGGCATCCACGTAAATACGTAATAGGTAGGATTCTGGACTTCCTACAATGGGCTGTAGATAGGAAGCTTGCCTTGAGTACTATCAAGGGTCAGATTTCGGCCTTGTCAATATTTTTTCAAAGGCCCTTGGCTTCGCATTCACTAGTCAAAGCCTTTATACAAGGAGTGATGCGTATTAGTCCTCCGGTTAATATTCCCATATGTCCATGGGATCTAAACTTGGTTCTGTCGGTTCTACAGAAACAACCATTTGAACCATTACAGCATATTTCTTTGGTTCTTCTCACCAGGAAATTGATTTTTCTAGTAGCCATTTGTTCGGCTAAAAGAGTGTCGGAATTAGCAGCTATGTCCTGTAAGGAGCCATATCTGGTTATCCATAAGGATAGAGTAGTGTTACGCCCTCATCCAGCCTTTCTTCCTAAGGTGGTATCGAGGTTTCATTTGAACCAAGATGTGGTTCTTCCTTCTTTTTTCCCCAAACCTACTTCGGTAGAGGAAAAGTTATTGCATTCTTTGGATGTAGTAAGAGCAGTTAAAGCTTATCTAAAAGCCACTGCTCAGATTCGCAGAACGGATACTTTGTTTATTCTGCCGGAAGGCCCCAGAAGGGGTCAGGCAGCATCAAAATCTACTTTAGCCAAGTGGATTCGACAGGTCATAATGCAAGCCTATGGCTTGAGAAGGAGACCGCCTCCGTTCAAAGTTAGAGCGCACTCCACGAGAGCAGTTGGAACTTCATGGGCAGTGCATCACCAGGCCTCCCTGGCTCAAATCTGTAAGGCCGCAACATGGTCTTCAGTACACACGTTTACTAGGTTCTACCAGGTGGACGTTAGAAGTCAGGAGGATGTCGCCTTTGGGCGCAGTGTGTTGCAGGCCGCAAAAGATCCTCATGCCTGATGGCGCCCAGCTTATGTATAGTGTATCCCTCCCCTCGTTGGGCATTGCTTTAGGACATCCCATTAGTAATGACTATGTCGCTCTGTGTCCCGTGATGTACGAGAAAGAAAATAGGATTTTTATAACAGCTTACCTGTAAAATCCTTTTCTTGGAGTACATCACGGGACACAGAGCTCCCACCCCTCTTTAGGGACACTTATTGCTTTGCTACAAAACTGAGGTGCTCCCGGATGGGAGGGGCTTATATAGGGGAGGGTACTTCCGGTTTTGGAAGTTGCCAGTGCCAGCACCTGAAGGTATCTATATAACCCATTAGTAATGACTATGTCGCTCTGTGTCCCGTGATGTACTCCAAGAAAAGGATTTTACAGGTAAGCTGTTATAAAAATCCTATTATTTTTAAACAATACCAATGTATATGTTGGAATAATGAAGCTGCAAGCATACAGTATATGCAGTCAGTAATATGGATGAATTCCAGAGTGTTTCTCTATAGGCTGACCACCACTCCTGCAGCAAGACATGTGTTCAAGCAATAAAAGTTATCCAAGAACTAGTGTATTTGTAGGCAGGGGCCTAATGAGTGTACCCAATAATTCAGTAGACATAGGCAGGGCAGCCGATAAGGGGGTACCACCAGTGCTCCTGTAAGGGGCCCGGGCACACAAGGGGGCCACGGCAAGACAAGGAAGATGATTGGTGCGGTGGTGGTGGGGGGGCAATTACAGGAACAATGCTTGTGCAGCTCTCTGCAGTAGCTGAAAGCCGGTTTATCCCCTTTGCTGGCTTTCTGCTGCTGCAGGGAGAGACACTCAGGGCATCGTTCTGTAATTGCTCCCCCCCCACCTCATCACACCGATCCCCCTTCCTGTCTTGCCCACATCTGATTTTTTTTCCTGCTGTGTGCCCTCCCTGTGTGCCTAGGCCCCCACCCACAGCGCTGCCAGCTTCCCTATCCCTCCAGCTGCTGTGGGTATACACAGAGATGTTCAGGGTGGAGAGTGGGGGAAGAGACCGGGAAATATGCCATTTACTGCCCTTTTTCTTAGTGAATGAAAACAGTGAGTGAGGTCTCACTGTGTTCATTCATAACTGAATCGTAGTAAACTGTGTTTACCATGCTTCAGTTTTTGAATGAACAGGAGCCTCTGCTCATTCATCTTCAGTGCAGCTGAGGCTGCAAAGAAAAAAATTGAAGAATCTGTTTCCTCAATTCCTTTCTCAAGGTGAGATGTCAATGGTCTATTTAGACCCCTAATATTTCGCCCAAGCCCCCAAACAGCGTTGTAAAAGAAATGAAAAAAATAATAAAAAAAAAAGTTAAAAATAATACACATTTTTTAAATTTTAAAAAAATTGTAAATAAATCATTTAAAAAAATTAAGGGTACTTTCACAGTGGGGCGGTGCAGGCGTTAACAGTAAAGCACAGCTAGTTTTAACCCCGCTAGCGGCCGAGGAAAGAGTTAAAAGCGCCCTTGTTGCGGCGCTGTCGAATCGCTTTGCAGGGGCTTCGGCAGCACTGTCCATTCATTTCAAACTTTCATACAGTGTAAATGAGTGGTTTGTTTGTGCAGCTGGAGCCGCCTGTTATTCTAGAAAGCAGCAGCTGTATGAACACAGCCGCAGGCCATAATTTGATAGGTATGCAGGGGTGGGTGAGTGGCCCCAAATGCACACTTTCAGCCCTGGTTCACATTGAAGCGTTTTGGCATGTGATTTGACATGTCAGTGCTGCGGAGAACTAAATTTTGGGACTTTCAATTGAAGCGCGCAGCCAGGAAAATAACATTGCATGATACTATAATGCTGTCTGGTGGTGGAACCATCTATAGTGCCATATAGTAAATGCATAGACATGTAGTAACCATCATAGTAAAGTAAAAAACTTTTATTCCATGACATGATACATAGTAATAAATTAACAGAATAGCATAATGACACACTGATAGCATATTGGCCTAGAGCCACAGTAATGACAAAATGATGACACACCAGACTAGTTGCAACGTATTCCCACAGCAAGTAATATATAGGTATATTCCAGTGAACCGTAATCATGGTATCTTGAATAAAAAGAACAGCAGGGAAGGCATCTATTAGCTCGACGCGTTTCGTAGCTGTAGCGCTACTCTTCAGGAGCAGATGCAGAGATATTGTCTAAGGATGTTTAAAAGTAGATATGATGAGTGGTCATGTAAAAATGTAATAAAGACTATAGAAAAATAGAAATAGTAAAAATTGGTCACTCATACTTGCAAGTCAAATCAGAAACAGACATGGACTGAGGGAACTGGAGGTAGGCTGGAATATCAGTCCGCCCCGGAACCTGAGGCGGCTAACACCAAAAGCATATAGATGGAAAAAACTAAATTTAGTTCTTCTATATCAACCTATTGGGGATAGAGGTACATCTAGCTGGCCTCACGTAAAAGTCCCAACCTCTTAGTTTAAATTCAATATGTCAGTGCTGCGATTTGACGCGGCACTGATTCCCAGAGGCCGTTTCTGTACTACTTTTGGTGACTTTGGGGTGCGATTTCCATAGACATCTGTGCAGGAACCAGTACAGATTTCTCTGAAATAGCCCCCGAAGTCGGAACTGACATGCAGGAATGAAGTTGTGCGAGTATTTCATTCCCGCTGTCAGTGTGAACCTAGGCTCAGTGTTCAGAGGCCATATATCTGCATCCACACATCTCTCAAATTAGGACCTGCGGCTGTGTTCATACAGCTGCTGCTTCCCCATAGCATAACATAGGCTGTCTGCACACAGCTCCAGCCACATAAAAAAAATAAAAAATCTGGTTCACGCTGGACAGGACACAGCACCCATGTGAATGACCCCTCAGACCTCATTTATACACAGAACTTTATTTAGTAACTCAATACAGTTGTATCTTTTAGATTTAGCAGATTTTTTGTAAGTTATGTCATGCTTGTGTCTGCTGATAATAATTTTAGTGTATTTTAAGTGAAAATATAATTTTGATATTTTTGGTGAGGGGCTGTTAACCACTTGTCCCCCGCCCACTGTCAATAGACGGCGGGCGGAGGATACTCTCGTTCTGGGAGGACGTCATATGACGTCCTCCCTTTAAAACGAGCTAGGAGGCGCGCACGCCCGCCGCGTTCACAAGGCCCCGGTGCGCGTGCCCGGCGGCCGCGATTGCCGCCGGGCACCCGCGATTGCCCGGGAAACGAGCAGGAAAGTGGATCTCTGTGTGTAAACACAGAGATCCACGTCCTGTGAGGGAGAGGGGGCCGATGGTGTGTCCCTTGTACATAGGGACAACCATCGGTCACCTCCCCCAGTCAGTCCCCTCCCCCCACAGTAAGAACACTTTGAGGGAACATATTTAACCCCTTCCCGCCCCCTAGTGGTTAACCTCTTCCCTGCCAATCACATTTATACAGTAATCAATGCATTTTTATAGCAGGGATCGCTGTATAAATGTGAATGGTCCCAAAAATGTGTCAAAAGTGTCCGATGTGTCCGCCGCAATATCGCAGTCACAATAAAAAATCGCAGATCGCCGCCATTACTAATAAAAAAAAAATGCTATAAATCTATCCCCTATTTTGTAGACGCTATAACTTTTGCGCAAACCAATCAATACGCGCTTATTGCGATTTTTTTTTTACCAAAAATATGTAGAAGAATACGTATCGGCCTAAACTGAGGAAAATTTTATTTAAAAAAAAAAAATGGGTATTTATTATAGCAAAAAGTAAAGAATAGTGTTTTTTTTCCAAACTGGACGCTCTTCTTTTGTTTATAGCGCAAAAAATAAAAACCGCAGAGGTGATCAAATACCACCAAAAGAAAGCTCTATTTGTGGGAAAAAAAGGACGCAAATTTCGTTTGGGAGCCACGTCGCACGACCGCGCAATTGTCATTCAAAGTGTGACAGCGCTGAAAGCTGAAAAATGGCTTGGGCAGGAAGGGGGTTTTCGTGCACAGTAGAGAAGTGGTTAAGGAGGCCCATGATTTATAACAGAAGCCCTGGACATATGCAAATGCTTAAACGTGCCTATATTGTAGAAATGGACTGTACACAGAAAGAAATAAGGCAATTTACAGCAATGGCACCACATTTGTTGCAGGTCATACACATCTTGAAGCAGAAGAGGGCGCTGTTTATCCACAAGGCACTTTCCAATAGTAATATTACAGATATTTACATACCGCAATGCCAGAGGAGCACTTCTCTAGGAGGGTCTATGATATTGCCTGTTCATATTGCGATCCCCAAATGTTCTTGCAGATATCCAGCTGCAAGTGGGAGACACCAGGAAACTGATGCAGGAGACATTGTGTAATAGTAAACCTATTCTTTCCCTCCTTGAAAGGTACCTCTACCTAAAATTATTCCTACTCTCTTCCTGATCAATATGGGCTCAGTCCCTATCTTATTTTAATACTGCGAGCACACCAAATGATGCAGTATACTACTATTTAAAGAATTCTTAGTCAAGAGGACTGCCCAAATCTCGTGGGACTTCAGTATTCAATAGACATTCAATTAATATTCGGACAAATTTTTCATTATTCGGATATATCCGAATACCCGAATTACAATATACCGTATATACTCGAGTATAAGCCGACCCGAATATAAGCCGAGGTACCTAATTTTACCACAAAAAACTGGGAAAACGTATTGACTCAAGTATAAGCCTAGGGTGTCCATGTGCATGCCTCACTGTGCCCATGCCTCACTGTGCCCATGCCTCACTGTGTTCATGACTAGACTGACGTTTAACATGGGAGTCTTAGGAAGGGGTGCCCGGATTTGAAAAATCAGTGTTCCCCGGCCGTAGGTCCCCCAGACAACAAACTTTGCACACTTGTAGAGAAGAAATGGGGCTACATGTGTGCTAAGTTCCGGGTCCAGGGGACTTACGACCGGCTGATACCGGGTCCCCAAAATCACTGGAGAAATTACCATTTAACATGGGCGTCTATGGAAGGGGTGCCGGGCTTTGAAAAATCGGTGCTCCCCGGTCATAGGT
Source organism: Rana muscosa (assembly GCA_029206835.1). Classification (NCBI taxonomy): domain Eukaryota; kingdom Metazoa; phylum Chordata; class Amphibia; order Anura; family Ranidae; genus Rana; species Rana muscosa. The sequence goes on along the minus strand of CM055120.1, from coordinate 320,959,004 downwards.
CCCCCAGAAAACAAACTTTGCACACTTCTAGAGAAGAAATGGGGCTACATGTGTGCCAAGTGCCGGACCTACGGCCAGCCGGTACCGGGTCCCCAAAGTCCAGGAGATCAGGCGCAAAAAGGTGACTTGAGTATAAGCCGAGGGGGCATTTTCAGCACCAAAAAATGTGCTGAAAAACTCGACTTATACTCAAGTATATAAATTAATTTCTGAATAATGTAACAAAATTTGTCAGAATTTTGGAAATTCAGACTGAAATTTGAATCGAATTTTACATTAAACTCCAGTCGAATTCTAACTACACATAAAATCAAAATCAAAATCATAAAATCTTAAATCAAAGACTGTGTGTTTTATTAGTGCACAATTTCGAAATAATGCTGTTTTTGTTAAGCCAAAGGTGATTTAAAGAGTCATTGTAATCATTTGGTGAAGATTTTTCTTTTTTTTATTCACTTTGCTGCATTCGAATAGAAAAAAAAATATAACATTTTCGCTTTGACCGATTTGAACATTTATAATTTTGATCGCTTCAAATCTAAAAAATCTGTAAATTCAAAGACAATTAGAAAATTCCAAATACGAATTACGAAAACTAATTCTGAAAAGGAATTGAACGAATCAACCGAATTTACCTAAACGAAATAACTAGATTAATGAATCAAAATGAAACGAAAAAAATATTTTCGTCATGCACATGTCTAGTATCCAATAGGATTGCTGTGCTCCTCAAGATGGTTGCCTGGCGCCCATAGCAGCAGACAATTAGTCTTCAATCGACTCCCACCAGCTTGAAGAAATGGCACAGTGCCCCCTTCAGGTTGGAGGGTATACTGCAGCCTCCAACTGCCTACATATTGGTGTGATGATAAGTGACTGCAGGCCACTGGCATTTGGCAGGTGACTCTCATCAGTCATTTCATCCCTCGCCTTTATGCCTCTTACAGCCGCTGCAAAGTGGCAGTTGTCATAGTGGATATATTCTGCTGACCTATTCTCTTCCTGGGTGACCCGGATCAGCAGCTTATCACATTAACTCCAACTCTAAAGGCAAAAAAAAAAGGTAAAGACTGCATTTTTTAGAAATATACAGGGATTGAGGGACAGGCTTTGTTCCTGGAACAAAAATGTTGATTTATTTGGATTCTAACCTGCTGGCGTAGTGCACTGATTTGGAAGTGCTACTGCAGTGTTTTGCATAATAATATCACTCGGAGGCGATAGCCAAAAACAGCACATTCCCGAGTCCAGAGTACATAAATGACAATGCACAACACACAATGCTAACACCCAGGGTGACATGCTGTTCAATTGAAACAGTTGTACAATTTCTATTGCGGTAAGCTACCTAGGCACTGCCATGTATGTGATTTCATGTTCTGCACTAATACAATAAGCAGTGTGATCTGTGTTTCTGGCAAAGAAACTAACTGCCTTTTAATGGACAGTCAAAGTAGCGAATTAAAGAAGAGATGAGGTGTAAAAAGGAAATTATGTTATAGCCTTTTTATGGTTTTATAAGCAAACATAACTTAAACCTAAAAACAGATTTGTGTCCATTCATGTGACAAAAAAATCCATCTATCTTTAAAAAAATGTACAGTAGGATGCTTGCAACCTCTCTCTCTTTCTGTGTATCTCTACCTCTTTTTATCCTTCCTGCGTCTTCCCACTATTACTCTCTTGCTGCACCCCTTCCCGAACCCCTCTTGTCCTTCTGCTACCTTTTCTTTTCTCTTTCTTCCCACTTTCACTGTCTCCTTAACCATCCCACCTTCTCTCTCTTTCCTCTCAGTCTGCTCCATTATTTTCTCTCTCATCTCACTATAACTGTGTGCCTTCCCCCTTCACGCTTTATTCTGTTCTCTTTCTCCTTCTTTCCTCTCTTTATCCTGTTCTCTTTTTCCTTCTTTCCTCTCTTTATCCTGTTCTCTTTCTCCCTCTCTTCTCTCTTTATCCTGTTCTCTTTCTCCTTCTCTTCTCTCTTTATCCTGTTCTCCTTCTCCCTCTCTTCTCTCTTTATCCTGTTCTCTTTCTCCTTCTCTTCTCTCTTTATCCGGTTCTCCTTCTCCTTCTCTTCTCTCTTTATCCGGTTCTCCTTCTCCTTCTCTTCTCTCTTTATCCTGTTCTCTTTCTCCTTCTCTTCTCTCTTTATCCGGTTCTCCTTCTCCTTCTCTTCTCTCTTTATCCTGTTCTCTTTCTCCTTCTCTTCTCTCTTTATCCGGTTCTCCTTCTCCTTCTCTTCTCTCTTTATCCGGTTCTCCTTCTCCTTCTCTTCTCTCTTTATCCTGTTCTCTTTCTCCTTCTCTTCTCTCTTTATCCGGTTCTCCTTCTCCTTCTCTTCTCTCTTTATCCTGTTCTCTTTCTCCTTCTCTTCTCTCTTTATCCTGTTCTCTTTCTTCCTCTCTTCTCTCTTTATCCTGTTCTCTTTCTCCTTCTCTTCTCTCTTTATCCTGTTCTCCTTCTCCCTCTCTTCTCTCTTTATCCTGTTCTCCTTCTCCCTCTCTTCTCTCTTTATCCTGTTCTCTTTCTCCTTCTCTTCTCTCTTTATCCTGTTCTCCTTCTCCCTCTCTTCTCTCTTTATCCTGTTCTCTTTCTCCCTCTCTTCTCTCTTTATCCTTTTCTCTTTCTCCCTCTCTTCTCTCTTTATTCTGTTCTCCTTCTCCTTCTCCATCTCTTCTCTCTTTATCCTGTTCTCTTTCTCCTTCTCTCCTCTCTTTATCCTGTTCTCTTTCTCCCTCTCTTCTCTCTTTATCCTGTTCTCTTTCTCCCTCTCTTCTCTCTTTATCCTTTTCTCTTTCTCCCTCTCTTCTCTCTTTATTCTGTTCTCCTTCTCCTTCTCCATCTCTTCTCTCTTTATCCTGTTCTCTTTCTCCTTCTCTCCTCTCTTTATCCTGTTCTCTTTCTCCCTCTCTTCTCTCTTTATCCTGTTCTCTTTCTCCCTCTCTTCTCTCTTTATCCTTTTCTCTTTCTCCCTCTCTTCTCTCTTTATCATGTTCTCTTTCTCCCTTGCCCTTCTCTCTTTATCCTGTTCTTTCTCTCTCCCTACTCTTTTTATCCTGTTCTCTTTCTCTCTCCCTACTCTTTTTATCCTGTTCTCTTTCTCTCTCCCTACTCTTTTTATCCTGTTCTCTTTCTCTCTCCCTACTCTTTTTATCCTGTTCTCTTTCTCTCTCCCTACTCTTTTTATCCTGTTCTCTTTTTCCCTCTCTCCTCTCTTTATCCTGTTCTTTGTCTCCCTCCCATCATCATTTTCTCTTTCTCCTTCTCTCCTCTCTTTATCCTGTTCTCTTCCTCCCTCTTGTCATCCTTTTCTCTTTCTCCCTCCCTCCTTTCTTTATCCTGTTCTCTTTCTTCCTCTCTTCTCTCTTCATCCTGTTCTCTTTCTCCATCTCTCCTCTCTTTATCCTGTTTTTTTTCTCCTCCTCTCCTCTCTTAATCCTTTCTCTGTCTCGTCATCCTTTTCTCTTTCACCCTCTCTCCTCTCTTTATCCTGTTCTTTTTCTCCTTCTCTCTTTCTTTTGCTATCTTGTTCTCTCATTCTCTTTCTACCTATCCCTCTTCTCTCACTATCCTGTTCGCTTTCTCTTTTCACTCTTCAGCTACCCAGTTATTTTTTTTCTCTGTCCTTCTCACGCTATCCTGTTCTCTTTTCAATGCTCATTCTCTCACTCTCTCTATTCTGTTCTCTTTCCTTCTCTATGCAGTTTCATTTCTCCCTATCTCTCTTCTTTTCTCTATATTCTGTTTTCTTTCTCCCCATATCTCTTTCTCACTATATCTTTCTCTCTCTAGCTCACTTTCTGCCTGTCTCTCTTTCCCTCTCAGCCTTGTCTCTTTCTCTCCCTCTCTATTTCTTATGCCTAGTACACACGGCCAAGAATCTCGTCGTAAAAAAACCCATCGTTTTTCTCAACGAGATACTTGTCAAGCTTGATGAGATTCTTTTCAAGCTTTCCTTGCATACACACTGCCAATTCCAAATCTCGTCGTTGTAAAGTGTGGTGACGTACAACACGTACAACGGCAGTATAAAGGGAAAGTTTGATTCCAATGGCGCCACCCCTTGGGCTGCTTTTGCTGATCTCGTGTTACTGCATGTTAGTAAAAGTTTGGGGAGAGACAATTTGCGCATTTCAGTCTTCGTGCTTTCATTTCGTTACAGCGTGACGAATGTGCTATCTCCATTACGAACGCTAGTTTTACCAGAAGGAGCGCTCCCGTCTCATACTTGATTCTGAGCATGCGTGTTTTTTTAACACTCAGAAAAGCATACACACAACTGGTTTTCTCGACGAGAATCCCGACGAGAAAAACGAGAATCCTGACGAGAAAATAGAGAGCAGGTTCTCTATTTCTCTCGTCGAGATTCCCGGCAGTTTTCTCGACGAGAAACCATACACACGAAAACCGGTCGTGTGTACGAGGCTTTACTCTATCTATACTTTTTTCTCTCTATCTCTGCCTTTCTCTCTCTATCCTGTTGTTCCTCTTTCTTCCTCTCTGTCATTCTTTCTCTATCCTATTCACATTCTCTCCTTCTATCTCTATAGCTGCCCCCCCTCCATCGCACACACACCAATTTGATGTGGTTGGCATGTTTTGCAGAAGTCCTCTTTTTAGTCTCTCTTATGGTTACATAAGACACCATGGCTTTGCTTTTCACAAAGTCAAGAAAAAATACACGCTGATTGCATTGTTCAACAGGCGTTGAATACGGTCATCCATTTACTTGAACAGCTTCTCCAGGCTTCCTTAATCGCCCTCCTGGTGCATTAACAGAACTTTCTTATAAGAAACCGGAAAAAACGGAATCCCGCTTCCTTGCAACCATGGCAACTAAGAATGTTTTGTACACTGTTTGTGTACACCATGCCCCAACAAATCTCATTTACTGCTCCTGCGATTGGCTTGCTGCCATCGAAAGCCTACACAGAGCTTGAGGTCAAGTCACAGACATTACCTGCGACTGGGGTTTCATTTTTGATGACACAACTTCAAATGCTTTCAGAAGAGATTCATACACAGCAGGAATTCTTATTACAACTCGGAGACTAAACAGGTGGTTACAGAGGTGGACCCTTCTACTTTGTAGTCTGGTGGTCATAATAGAGGCAAACCCTCCAATTTAGCAACCTTGTAGTTATAATAAAGGTAGATCCTCCCACTTAGCATCCTAATAATTTTAATGAAGGTGAACCCTCCCACCAGTGGCGTAGCGTGGATTGTCAGGGCCCTGGGCAAGGCAAGTAACTTGCCCCCCCCCCCTAATCCGTGGACTTTTAGCACTCCCTGAGTCTCTTCCACTAGTACAGTAGTATTGATCTACCTGATTCCTACACTGACTTACCTGATTTCTACATATACCTACCTGACCCCTTTACTGACCTACCTGATTCCTACAATGACCTACCTGACCCCTATACTGACCTACCTGATTCCCACAATGACCTACCTGAACCCTACACTGACCTACCTGATTCCTACAATGACCTACCTGACCACTATACTGACCTATCCGATTCCTACACTGACCTACCCAATTTCTACACTGATCTCCCCGATTTCTACACTGACCTACCTGACCACTACACTGACCTACCTAATTTCTACAATGACCTACCCGATTCCTACACTGACCTACCTGATTCCTACACCGACCTACCTGACCACTACACTGACCTACCCGACTCCTACACTGACTTATCTGATTCCTACCAACTCTGACTGGAAAGTGGTGTACATCTGCTGAGAAGAGATCTTCAGTCCTCAGTACAGCCCAACACTGCTCACACTCCCCCCCCCCGCCAGTGCATTGTAAATCGGTGGATTCTTCTCGCCTCTCCATGGCCTCCATCATCAGGCTCTCCCCAGCATCGGACAGACAGTACACTCTTTTGGGGTCCGCCACCTAGACGCTCCTTAGTACCCCCTGCCAGGAGGTCCACCAACAGCCACCGTACCTCCACCATCTCTGACACAGGAATAATTTTTCACCCCCACTAAATGTCGAGCCCCGGCGAGTGCACCGGCTGCCCACCCCCCCACCCCATACTATGCCACTGCCTCCCACTTAAGAGTTTGGTGGTTATAATGAAGACAGACTCTCCCACTTAGCAGCTTGGCTGTTATAATAAAGGTAAACCCTCCTACTTTGCAGCCTGGCCCTTATAATGAAGGTAGACCTTTCCACTTATCAGCCTGGTACTTATAATAAAGGAAGACCATCTCACTTAGCAGTCTAATGGTTATATAATGGAGACAGATACTCTTACTTAGCAGTCTAGTGCTTCTAATGAAGGTAGACCCTCTAACTTAGCAGCCTGATGGTTATAATGAAGACAGACCCTCCTACTTAGCACTAGTGCTTATTATGAAGGTCGATCCTCCCACTTAGCAGCCTGGTGCTTATAATAAAGGACGACAATCCCACCTATCACTTAGCAGCCTGATGGTTATAATGAAGGTAGACCTTCCCACTTAGAATCCTGGTGCTTATAATAAAGGAAGACCCTCCCACTTAGCAGCCTGATGGTTATAATGAAGACAGACCCTCCTACTTAGCAGTCTAGTGCTTTTACTGAAGGTAGACCTTCCCACTTAGCAGCCCGGTGCTTATAATACAGTTAGACCCTCCCACCTAGCAGCCTGATGGTCATAATGAAGGTAGTCCCCCCCACTAAGCAGCCTTGTGCTGATAATAAAGGTAGACCCACCCACTTAGCATCCTGATGGTTATATAATGAAGACAGACCTTCCCACGTAGCAGTCTAGTGGGTATAATGAAACTCCCACTAAGGCTTAGTGCTAGTAAGGATTGCATCAATATCTCCAAGGTGTGGAAAGGTAAAAATCTGCAAAAAAAACGTTTCTAGAAGCCATGTAATATATATGTAGTGACCTCACCCTTTCCCTCCTGTCTGTTTGGCTCACTCATGAGAGGAAAAGGCGCAAGGTGCCACCATGCCCATACCCTCTGGTTTGCAGAGGTTAAGCACACTTTTTTTCACTTACGAGTCTTGCAGCGAAGTTCTCCTCAAAGTTGGTTTCTGTTCTCAGTGTGCAAGGACAGAGTCTCTTTACCCCAAGTAACTCCAAGGTCCACACAAGTATATCACTCCAACGTAGAGCTTTATTTTTCTTTGCATGAAGAGGAAAAGGTGTTAGAAGGATAGACAGCATTCAGGCACTTCTGGCTTCGTCGCCACTCGGTCCTGAGTGGGTATAGCTCACCCGGATAGCCACCTATGGTGCTTGCAGCCGGCGTGCAGCTCAAACAGTCAATCTAGATCCCTAATAGATGCGTCTAGGTGATCCTCTGCCACAGGATCTATAGTGTCCCAAACCTCCTGATGGTCCAGATTGTTAGGCCCCTTGGTTCCGGATGGATGACATCCCCCTGGAGAGTTACTGGGCCCCTTCCTTCACTGTGATGGCTCACCAGTCCTTCGGAACGGTGCTCCCCCAGCCTCCTCATCCAAAAACGGGTCTCCTCGCAAGGCAGCGCCCTGAGATTCTTCCTTCAGAAGCAGGCTCCAGCTAAAGGTGCTGGGCCCAGGGCTGAAGTTGCAGTCCCAGGACTAAAGGTGCCTGGGACTGAGGCGTACGTGCCCCCATGGCCTGGAAGGCCATGTACTCGACTCCCGAACCCGCAGGTTCCCTCAGGTAGAGGTCCCCGGATCACTCTCCTGGATCTCTTCCTGAACAATGGCGTCCACCCCTTTTGTATCCTCTCCCAGCATGCACAGCAGGCCGACCCCACCCACCGCACGGCTGCCGAGAGAGGACACCAAATCGCCACTCCAACACCTGTGGTTCAACCCCGAGTACAAGTGACAGCGCCACCCATACTGCTTAGGGGAACTGCAAGCCAGGTGAAGCAGCAGCAAGGCAGAGTCCAGTAATTGAAAGACTTGAGCCAACTACCACTCAAGTCACCCCTAAATTTGGCATAACATAACCTCAATTTAGGACCCCGCTACATATAGTTCACACATTGGACATTTTCTTTAAAAAAATCAAATTTTACCTTAAATTTTCACTTTTAAGAGCTGGTGGGTGCCACATAAATCTATTGCATGGCCATATACCTCTAACAACTTGACATCTGGGCAACCTAGCTGTAGATTATAAAGGATGCAGGGAAAAAAGATTAATACACTGGTATGAATCAGGATGTACCTAAGACAACAGACATCGCAATATATTTAATCCAACATGAGATTAAAATGTAACCAGCAGAAACATATATAAACCTTCTGAGCTCTGCAGATGACAATAAGCAAGAAAGAGCGAAAGTGACTGTATAAAAGGTGTTTATACAGATGACTTGCAATAAAAGCCAAGGACAGCTCTGTCTTCCAGCTCCTGATACATTCATATTTAATCAACCATGATTCATCTGCTTGGTTTTGGTTTCCAAGCTGAAATGTCCCACATAAATCACAATGCAAATCTCACGGCTCCTACTCTAAACTACATCCCACTCCGTGTATCTGCAACTGCCAGCCTTCCGCAACTTCTACGTTTCTTTCCTTGTAAGATGTGTCCTTCAAGGGAAGCATAAAAGCTTAAAGTAAATAAAGTTTAGCGCACTTTATAACACATTCCCACCTACAGCTGTTCTTCAGCTTGTGGGAAATGTGACCTACAATAGCATAAAAAGCACCAATTTATTTTTTCTTGGAGGGAGGGTTTAGCCTCAGATCTCCCTGCCTTCCACTAGTAAAGATCCCATCCCCAAGTACAAATCTCCCCCTAGTACATTACCCCCCCTTCAGGTATAGATTCCCACATGCAGTACAAATCTCCCCCCAGTATTGATCTCCACCCAGTACAGATATCCCCATCCCCAGTACAGATCTCTCCCCACTACAGATCACCTCCCCCCAGTTCATAACCCCCCCTTCCCCTCCAGTATAGATTCCCTCCTACAGTACAGCTCTCCCCCCAGTACAGATATACCCCCGCTCCCCAGGTATAGATTCCCTCATGCAATACAGATCTTCCCCTAGTACAGATATCCCCATCCCCCAGTACAGATCTCTCCCCACTACAGATCACCTCCCCCCAGTTCATAATCCCCCCTTCCCCTCCAGTATAGATTCCCTCCTACAGTACAGCTCTCCCCCCAGTACAGATATACCCCCGCTCCCCAGGTATAGATTCCCTCATGCAATACAGATCTTCCCCTAGTACAGATATCCCCATCCCCCAGTACAGATCTCTCCCCACTACAGATCACCTCCCCCAAGTTCATAATCCCCCCTTCACCCCCAGTATAGATTCCCTCCTACAGTACAGATCTCTCCCCAGTACAAATATACCCAGCCCCCCAGGTATAGATTCCCTCATAGAAAAAACACACTACGCCAAAAAGAAGATAGGTAAAGAAAAGTGCCACTACATAGAGCCTCTGAGATATAGTGTATGGAAAAAATATATTAACTACAGTTATCAAAATTCTTTATTTATTACAGAGTTAATCAATGAACCAAGTACAATTCATAAAACCATCAATCCTTCACCAAACACCATCCATCGACAACGTTGTCTGGGGACAAACAGGACAAACAAAACAGACAAACAAACAGCACGTCTATACACTACACATATATCTGCAAAAGAAACCATGTAAAAATACTGCAAATCGCAAAAAGCAAAAATTGAGGGGACACCGCCAAATGCCCACAGTCCTAATATGGATACTGAAAAAAGCAAATGCAAAATTCAAAAAACAAACAAAAGTCCTGGGGACTGTGGTATATAGCTGAGATACACACGGGATGGAACACTGTACAGGAGACTTGTTGGTAGGTGGTGTAGATAAACCACGCCCACTGATCAGAGGAAACACGGAAAATATGTCAACAGCATGGACGGTCCTGACGAAGCTGGGGTTTCCCAGCGAAACACGTTGACGTCATCCTCCTGACACTCCATGTACCTTTGCATTACCGCCTAGGAGCCACGGTGCGAACGGACCGCTACACAGGAGCATGGGCTATAATGCCCAGTGGCCACTCTCAAGACGGCCTCACCATATGGAGTCACTCCCTGCACACAGTAGGTGATGGGACTCCTAGTATGATGTAGTGTGGTCCGCAACGAGGAAACGGCTGTATCTGAAGGGACTCTTCTCTTTTGGCTATCACAGTTATGGAATATCACGGCTACTCATATCCCAGCTGATGATAAAGCACGTTCACAGCTCACCATCTGTTTCCATCGGCAGAGCTTCACATCCTTACACCAAATCAAGGTACCCTATGCTCTAGAATAGATGGTCATCTCTGCTAAAACTGTGCTCATGCTGGGAATTGACTTTTGTTCTATGATTGACTTTCCATACTGTTTACATATTTCCTCTGTGTTTCCTCTGATCAGTGTGCATGGTTTATCTACACCAGGGGTGTCCAAACTTTTTTCAAAGAGGGCCAGATTTGATGAAGTGAACACGCGTGAGGGCCGACCATTTTGCCTGACATTCTTTGAACCATTAAAATTAAAAGCAAATTAGTTAATACACTGCCCAACAAGAATTCTCTTGCCTTTGTGGCTATAAATGTGTGTGAAGAATCTAAGGATGAGCTTGGGCGTGTTATTTGGATATACTGTATTTTTCAGCGTATAACACGCACCTTCACTTTAAAATTTTAAATAAAGAACTGTGAAGCAAAATAAGGGTCAGTGCCCATCTGTAGCCTCACCATTGCCATGAATGCAGCCTTACCATTGCCATCAATGCAGTCTCACCATTGCCATCAATGCAGCCTCTGAATGCAGCCTCACCATTGCCATGAATGCAGCCTGATCCATGCCCATCTGCAGCCTCGGAGGGGGCAGGACGAGCGCCAACAGATTACATACAGGAGAATCTCCTGTTTACTCTGCGGCCTCTTTAATACAAAGTCCCGCCTCCTATGATAGACAGAACAGTCCTCCAATGCCAGCCTAGGAGACAGGACTTCCTATTACAGAGGCCACCGAGTAAACAGGAGATTTTCCTGTATGAAATCTGACGGCACTCGTCCCGCCCCCTCCCTGTTCCCTCCGAGGAACGATAAATACAGTATATATATTTTGTGGCCCCCAACGAATCCCTGAGTATATATATCCAAAATACCAGTGGGGCCGTATAAAACCGGACCATGGGCCGCAATTGGCCCACGGGCCGGACTTTGGACATGCCTGATCTACACTATCCGCCAACAAGTCTCCTGTACAGTGTTCCATCCCGTGTGTATCTCAGCTATATACCACAGTCCCCAGGACTTTTGTTTGTTTTTTGAATTTTGCATTTGCTTTTTCATTATCCATATTAGGACTGTGGGCATTTGGCGGTGTCCCCTAAATTTTTGCTTTTTGCGATTTGCAGTATTTTTACATGGTTTCTATTGCAGATACATGTGTAGTGTATAGATGTACTGTTTGTCTGTTTGTTTGTCCTGTTTGTCCCCAGACAACCTTGTCTATGGATGTTTGGTGACGGATCGATGGTTTTATGAATTGAACTTGGTTCATTAACTCTGTAATAAATTCTATTTTTTGATAACTGTAGTTAATATATTTTTTCCAGACACTATATCTCAGAGGCTCTATGTAGTGGCACATCTTCTTTTTGGCGTAGTGTGTTTTTTCTATGTTATTTAGCCACTGAGCTCCACCTCTCTACTTCTTTGGTGAGTGGATGAGTGTCTGCCGTTAATTCCGTTTTATTTATATCGTTTGGTTTCCATAATCCTTCCATATTCCTATAGATTCCGTCATGCAATACAGCGCTTCCCCCAGTACAGATATCCCCACCCCCCAGCACAGATCTCTCCCCACTACAAATTACCTCCCCTCCAGTTCATTATCCCCTCTTCACTCAGTAAAGTCCCTCCTGCAGTGATGATCTCCCCCCTTCCTCCTGTAGTAAAGATCTTCACCCAGTACTGATCTCCGCCCAGTACCGATATCCCCATCCCCCAGTACAGATCTACCTCTACTACTGATCACCCCCATCCAGTTCATAATCCCCCCTTTCCTTGGTATAGGTTCCCTCCTTCAGTACAGATATCCACCCAGTACTGATCTCCCCCCAGTACAGATATCCCTATCCCCAGTACAGATCTCCCCCCTCTACAGATCACCACCTCCCAGTTCATAATCCCCCTTCCCTCGGTATAGGTTCCCTCCTGCAGTACAGATCTCCAACCAGTACTGATCTCCCCAGTACAGATATCCCCATCCCCCAGTACAGATCTCCCTCCACTACAGATCACCTACCCCCAGTTCATAATCCCCCATTCCCTCTGCATAGGTTCCCTCCTGCAGTACAGATCTCCAACCAGTACTAATCTCCCCCCAGTACAGATATCCTCAACCCCCAGTACAGATCTCTCCCCACTACAGATCACCTGCCCCCAGTTCATAATCCCCCCTTCCCCCAGTATAGGTTCCCTCCTGCAGTACAGATCTCCCCCAAGTACAGATATCCATACCCCCAAGTACAGATCCCCCCCCCACTACAGATCACCTCCCCCCAGTTTATTTACCCTTTAGTACAGCTATCTCCCCAAGTACAGTTTGTTACATTGTTTTATATTCTGATACATACAACTGGGGGAGTAGGAGCATCTCAAAATGGACAGCATCACCCACAAATACACAGACAGGAACTACAAGAAGGGGCATCTGGAGATCCCAAAAGAGAAAGAACCAGGAGCCAGTAGGTAAATCAGCTCACCAGACTCTTGCTGTTACTAAAATATTACCAAAGAGGGGAGAGATTATCTTTTAGTGGATGAGGAAATCAATGACAAGAAGAGTGTAAATATGTGAAGTTATTGGTGTTGTAATAGTAAAATGCTGCGCCATAGTAAATATAATTACTTGGAGGTAGATCGATTATCAGGAGAATCTTTGTTCTTGCCTCTGCTTTCTGGTGCGTCCAAACAGCTGCAAATATCTCATTTATATTCAAATTGCTTAGTATGGCAAGGTCACTGCATGGCTGCTGCGGGTTGCAGGAAAATGAGCTGAAGCTGTTTTCGGTCACAAATGCACAATGAATAGTTAATAGAGAGATGGAGAGAGAGTGAAAGAGATAGAGGGAGAGAGACAAAGAGATATAGAGGGAAAGGGAGAAAGAGATAGAGAGGAAAAGGGAGAGAGAGAGAGAGGAGAAATAGAAAAGGGAGAGAGAGGAGAAATAGAAAAGGGAGAGAGAGGAGAAATAGAAAAGGGAGAGAGAGGAGAAATAGAAAAGGGAGAGAGAGAGAGGAGAAATATAAAAGGGAGAGAGAGGAGAAATAGAAAAGGGAGAGAGAGGAGAAATAGAAAAGGGAGAGAGAGGAGAAATAGAAACGGGAGAGAGAGAGAGAGAGAGAGGAGAAATAGAAAAGGCAGAGAGAGAGAGGAGAAATAGAAAAGGGAGAGAGAGGAGAAATAGAAAAGGGAGAGATTGAGTGTAAGGGAGAAATAAAAGAAGGGAGAGAGAAAGGAAGAAAGAAAGAAAGAGAAAGAGACTGAATGAGGGAAAGAGTGAGAGAAAGTCAAACAGGCTGAGAGAGAGAAAGAAAGAAAGAAAGGGAGAAAGAGCAAGAGAGAGAGAGAGAGAGAGGAGAAACCGAAAAGGTAGAGATTGAGTGAAAGGGAGAAAGAAAGGAAGAAAGAGAGAAGAAAAGAGAGACTGAATGGGAGAAAGAGGGAGAGTGGGAGAAAGTCAGACAGGCTGAGCGAGAGAGAGAGAGAGAGAGAGGGAAAGAGAGAGAGAGAGAGAGAGAGAGGGAGGAAAAGACATAGAGAGATAAAGGCAAAGAGAAAGAGAGGATAAACAGAAAAGGGAGAGATTGAGTGAAAGGGAGGAAGAAAAGAAGGGAGAAGGAAAGAGAGAGAGAATGAATGGGGGAAAGATAGAGAGAGAGAGAACGAGAGATAGAAATAAAGGGAGAGAGATAGAGGAGAAACAGAAAAGGTTGAGTGAAAGGGATAAAGAAAGGAAGAGAGAGAGAGAGAAGGAAAGAGAGAGAGAGAGATAGAGAGAGACTGAATGGGGGAAAGAGAGAGAGAAATTCAGACAGGCTGAGCAAGAGAGAGAGAGAGACTGAATGGGGAAAGAGAGAGAGAGAAAGAGAGAGAGAGAGAGAGACTGAAAGGGGAAAAGAGAGAGAAAGTAAGACAGGCTGAGCGAAAGAGAGAGAGAGAGAGAGAGGGGAGAGAGGGGGAGAGAGAGAGGGGAGAGAGAGGGGGGGGAGAGAGAGAGGGGGGGGGGGGAGAGGGGCAGAAAGCCTGAGCGAGAGAAATAGAGGGAAAAGACGTGAGACTGAACAGTAGGGAGAGAGAGAAGACAGGAAAAGTGACTGAATGAGAGGGAGAAGAAGAGGAGGGAGGAGAGACTGAGTGAGAGAGAGTGAGAGATGGAATGAGAGAGAGAGATAAAGAGTATAAGTGAGAGTTTTAAATGTACCACCCAGCCTGACACCAACATCCCAGGAATTAGTAATTCTTAGAAACAACAATCAGAATGGGATTTTAAAGGTGTTAAAACACAGGTATGGTAAAAACATAAATTTTATTATAAATCGATATTAAAATATAAATACATATTAAGGTCAAGCAATGAAATATCATACTGTATACAGATTTTTAGGTTGATGACAAGTGCTCTTCGCTCAACATGTTTCGCCTATTGGCTTCTTCAGGAGCTAGCAAAGACTTACATATATTGTCAGAACCTCGATATTTCAAAGAGTGATTAAACAGCCGTCTATGAATGAATCGCTAATGTTCTCAAAGGCAAGGAGCCAACCCCATCGGTATTAATAGGTCATAGAGGGAACAGAATGGAGACCAGAAAGATCCCACCAGACACTTGAGGATCCCAAAGGGTATTTATGTTTAATGGTTTGATAGAAGTATTCAAGGGGAGAGAGATAGTGATTTTAATAATAAGACTTAGCTGATTCACAGGGTAGGGGGGCCTATCCTAAGCACAGCAAACAGCCCTTCCTGCATACGTAATAATCATCACATGATCAAACATATAGTATTAGTAACTGGCTCCTTGCAGACGCTGTGGAAGAGAGACAGTAAGAGAGTTTTGGATAGAGTAGAGATGCAATAGAACCCATGTCAGGTTTTTATTGCTGTCTGTGTCCCCATTAGCGAGATTCACCCTAACTATTTGTCCTGATGACCATTATAACCGAGACTAAAAGTAAAAGAACATCCTACATTTTGGGTTGTCACCAGAACAAGAATAAAGAGGAAATCTTCCACTTGGTGAACTTGCGCACAACCAGAGATTCCCTCACTGTGGATGGATTTTTTCTCACTTCCTGTTTTGGCTATGGGATCCGAAGGGAAGGGAATTCTCCCCAATGGGACACAAATGGCAAAAAAAAATAAAAAAAATCTGACAGGGGATATAACCCTCCCTTAGGCTGGCCATACACGATTCGAGCCGTAATTGGGCAGGCTGAATGCACCAAGTTGAAATCGATCAGCTTGAGTACTACCAGCCTGCTGGATTCTCTTATGATGATCGCTAGTAGCTGCTGTAGCCGCTAGCGATAATCACTGTCTTCCCCCGCCCGCCCCCGCTTACCTGCCGAAAGCAAATAATTGCTGTCTGTGCTGATGGGGGAATTGTGCTGATGGGGGAATCGTGCAAATTTATTTCCTGCAACCTATTGCAGGAAAGAAATTAGCACTGTGTATGGCCTTTAGTTCTACTTTAGAACAAATATCGCAGGGAAAAAGCATACAATGGCTGATTCTCCTGGGTTTGGAAAAAGCCTGGCATTAATTAGCAGAGAGCACCAGTGTTTTGGGAATGGCAGCCCTTTTTTTGGAAGGTGATATGAATAATAATGTACCTACAGCATATGTCCTGTCTGGTGTAGGTATGTAGCAGGGGGTAAAATGAGAGATACGGGAATTTTTTTTATGAATCACTTTCTATCTTCTCCTTTCCTATCATTATCCTATGAGTGCCATTGTGTACCCTGCTACGGGTTTTCCTATTTTAGTCCCAGCAATAAAGGCCCTGTACTTATCACTAAAACGCCCACACATATATATATATATATATATATATATATATATATATAAAAAAAGAAACATATATAACACCTGACTCATAGAGGAATGTGTCAGTCTTGTGATTAAATGTATTAGAAACTTTGATGTATAGTTACAAAGAAAACCCTAAGGCTCCATGTACACAGAAGCTCAAAAACGGTCATTTTGAACGCCAGATTTCTGGCAGAAAATATAGCTTTTATCAGCGTTTTTTACTAGCGTTTATTAGCGTTTTTCAGTGTAGCGTTCTTTAGCTTTTTTTTTTTTTCAATGGATCAAAAAACGCTGGCGACCAGCGTTTTTGAGCGTTTATTAGCGTTTTGCATTTTTTTTGCGTTTTTTCCCGCCGAAAAACGGCACTTTGAACGCAAATTTCTTGCGTTCAGAAAAAAGCCCATTAACTCCACTGCTCATTAACGCAAAAAAAAAAACGCTATGTGTACATGAACACATAGGCTAACATAGAGTGCAGTTAATGGGCTTTTTAAAAAAATGCCAATAAACTGCAGTTTATCAGCTTCAGCGTACATGGAGCCTAATAATATAAACCCTAACCGAACTACATCTAGTGTGCTAAACAATGTATAAACAATTGCCTTTTCAAAACATAGAAGATTTAATTTTTTCATTCTTTTTTGCATTTCAGTGCTGCTAATCTCCTGCAGCCTCTTTGCAGTCACTCCAGCAACGGCTGCATGGCATTTCTCTGGGTGGATTTCCTGATAGTGACAACAGCGGATTATGTCCGTGTTAAAATGGCCACTTGTAGTACCCACTGGACACTCTATAAAAGGAAGTGACTATGCAAGGCCCCCCATGGCAGGATCACTGGTTATTATTTTAATGAAAACTGCAGATTTTTATATATTAAAAATTATTATTGAAATTAGATTTGCATGTAAAAGGTTATATGAGATCTTAGTGATAGTGTGTAGAAGGTTTGGAGTGTATTGATACCTTTTTTGGCTAACTTAAATGATTAAAGATGAAAGTGATGGGGTTTATGTACATCTATTTTTATATAACTTGCTTTAAGTCAACAATCTTATTAAAGAGTAACTTCACTTTTGTTGAAAAAAAAAAAACCTTCCCCTCTGGGGATTTTAACTTTGTTGCAGATTCCTACTTTTTGTTAGTCTGAAGAAATCACTGTTTGTTTGTCTGTGTCCATGTGGGAAAGTGAATCTAATGGGAGTGGCTTCATAATTATCAATCAGCTGCAGCACCTGCAGGGCACTAATGAGGAAAGCTGCTGGGCCTGCATCCCTTTAGACGTGATTTCCTAGTGGGAGTATCTCACCAAAAATGAAAATTTTGTTGCAGGGGATGCCTGAAATCTGATTTGTATCTTAGTGCAGACTCCTGGGGAAATCATTGAGCCAATCACACAAGCAGGAAAGCTGCAGATTGAAAAGAAAAGGTAATTTTTAATAACATTTTAAATACCTTACAATATGACTTGTGTCGCAATTGTTTAAGCTATATACCGTATTTATCGGCGTATAACAGGCACTTTTTTCCCTCTAAAATCAGGGGGAAATCGTGGGTGCGTGTTATACGCCGATCCCTGCCGACCCCCCGCTGATTGTGAGGAAACGAGCGAGCGGAGCCGAGATACACAAAGCCGAAGTACACTCGGCTTTACTCGGCTCCTCTCGCAGTCACGCCCACCTCCACTGATTGCGAGAGGAGCGAGCGCCGCTGACATACAGAAAGCCGAGTGTACTTCGGCTAGTCTCGGCTCCTCTCGCAGTCCCGCCCCTGACTGTGAGCAGGCCCGAGTCTAGCGGAAGTACACTCGGCTTTCTGTATGTCAGCGGCGCTCGCTCCTCTCCTCTCGCAATCAGTGGAGATGGGCGGGACTGTGAGCAGAGCCGAGTCTAGCCGAAGTACACTCGGCTTTCTGTATCTCGGCTCCGCTCGCTCCTCTCCACTCACAGTCAGCGGAAATCGGCGCCGATTTTAAATCAGGGCAATTCTGCAAAGAGACTGGCAAGGCTGCAAAGGCACTGGGCAATGCTTAAAAGGTACTGGGCAAGGCTGCAAAGGCACTGGGCAAGGCTGCAGATGGATACTGGGCAAGGCTGCAATGATGGACAAGGCTGCAGATGGACACTGATAAGGCTGCATTGATGGGCATTTAAATGTAAGTTTTTTTCCTTAAACTTCCCCCCTAAAAGTTTTTTTCCTTAAAATTCCCTCCTAAACTTGGGGTGTGTGTTATACGCCAATAAATACGGTAATTTTTTCTTTATTTTCTATTAGTTAATCTTTCAATTTTGTTTATATTTTATAGACCCTGTTTCTGACTGTACTTTTTTGTAATGCTATATGTGCCTGGTGGCTGACATATGTGTTAATTATATACAGTATGCATGCTGTACACTGAGTTTAGTAGCTCATTAAATATTTTTTCCAGGAACCAACATGGCAGCATACATGGGGAAGTATGCTGTCATTGATTGGCACCAGACAAGGAAAATTACGGTAAATATTTGTTACAATTTTCCGTTTTCTTGGAGTCAACATGGCAGCCATGAATTGGTGCCAGGAAAATAAAATGACGGTAAGTATTTAATATAGTTGTCTGTTTTATTGTTCCTCTTTTCTCTGTGTTCAGGCACTAGACCAGGGGTCTCCAAACTACGACCTGTGAGCCATATCCAGCCGGCTACAAGATTTTATAGGGGCCACAGCTAGGGTCAGTGGTGTATCCTCAATGTGCAAAGATTGAGGATTATGGTCAGCAGAGGGTCTATATCTGTGATGGTGAACCTCGGGACCCCAGATGTTTTGGAACTACATTTCCCATGAAGCTCATGCACTCTGCAGTGTAGTGGAGCATCATGGGAAATGTAGTTCCAAAACATCTGGGGTCCCGAGGTTCGATATCACTGCTCTATATGGTCTTCACTTCTGCTATAAGGGGGATTCTGATGGGGACCCTGATGTAAAGGGGACACTGATTGGCAGCCTGATATAAGGGGGACACTGATTGGGAGCCTGATGTTGGGGGGGGCACTGATGGGGATTTTAATGTAAGGGGGGCACTGATTGGGATTTTGATGTAAGGGGGGCACTGATGGGGAGGGGCACTGATGAGGACTCTGATGTAAGGAGGGGCACTGATGGGGACCCTGAGGTAAAGGGGATGCTGATGAGGACCCTGATGTAGGGTGGGGGCACTGATGGGAACCATGATGTAAGGGGGGCACTCTGATGGAGACCCTGATGTAAGAAGGACTCTGATGTAACAGGGGACTCTGATGGGGACCCCGATGTGAGGGAGGACTCACACAGGGATTTTCTTCCCATGGATATTTGTAAAATATAGCCACAAAGTATAGTAATAGTGGAACCCTCTTGTGAGTACTTATATCACTCTTCAGGCACCATCACTTTTTCAGAACAACAAAATGATCCCTCCTGCCCAGAGCCAGAGGGCATTAGGAGAGAGAAAATATGGGACTTTAAATGTGTCACAAAGAAGTCATGCACATATATATGAATAAAACATTCACAATCTTTATTATACATTTAAAACAGCTTTAAAACAATGGGCAAGTTTATTATATATTATGTACAGAAGCATCCATGTATTGTATCTAGTGGTGTTTTGGATCGACACGTTTCGCAAGTAACTTGCTTCCTCAGGATCCAACGCCTTTTATACATGCAATTTTTCCATCTAAAAGCAATTCTGGATCAGAAACAAACCTGAAAAACATATACATCTAATCCAGCTGCAGAGTTCTTTCCTCAAATAGGGGAGTTATAGTGTCCAGCACCTTACCGTGCGCTGGGGCGCCATTTTGTTGGATGCAATGGATTGTTCAGAGTGAGTCACAGACTTCTTGCTAGGACTGGGCAAGCGGAACTCTTTATTATTTTAAACCATTCCAACCCCCCCCCCCCAAAAAAACAAAACATTTTTTTGCCTTTAGTTATACTTTAATGCCCTCTGGGCCAGAGGGACCATTTTGTTGATTTGAAAAAAATATACAATGTGGCCTCTGTATTGAAAGGTTTGGAGACCCCCTACACTAAACAATCCCTAAAGACAAAACCAGAGGCGGCTCTTTAATTAGGCAAATTAGGCGGTTTCCTAAGGCCTCGCACTCACAGGGGCCTCGCAGCCGCCTAACTTACCCAATGCATTACCCCAGTTTTGAGGGACAGAGGACCTTAACGCTGCTGTGCTCAGGCAGCGTTAAGAGCCCTGACTCAGGAGCGGGGCCGCCAGCGTCCCTAACAACCAGTGAATATCGGTGACACCACCCCTTGTGACGTCAATGACATCACAAGGGGGCGGGTTCACCAGGTGGCATCACCGGGTGGCCCCTGCCCCATAGTTATTAAAGAGCAGGATCTGGGGGATGCCTTGTTAAAAGGGGCTTCCAGATTCTGATAACCCCTCTGGCCGGTGGTTGTGGGGGAAGAGGCTCTTGTCCTTTAATTATTTTTCCCATCATGGGTGTGAGTGGGGCCCCATGTCAAGTTTTGCCTAAAGCCTCACAAAGCCTAGAGCCACCTCTGGACAAAACTAAAGACTATAAAGAATAATACTAAACTGTTTTTTCACTCATGCTGATTGCATTGTCTGACATGGATGTCACCATTAGAGGGCGCTCTCCCCAAGCTGTAAATGAAAAAGCATCACGAAAACGAGCAACATAAAAGTAGACTGATGACTACTTTCTGAAAACTCCTATAACAATAGGAACAGACCTACATCATGGCTCCGCCCTCAAAATGCATGGAGAACAGGCTCTCTTATTGGATGTAATGAAGCATCCAACCTCACTTTGTTTTGACCGCTTCCTCCAGGATTTATTTTTAATCTCCCTTTCTGCAGACCCTCTCCTCCCACCACCAAGACCCCGAAAGGAGAAAAAAACAAAAAAAAACTCTGAAGTTGGTTGATTCTGGATTCCGGTCGCCATGGAAACTATCTGCAGCAGTGGCGCTATGTAATCAGTGGTGCTCTCTGGATGTCTCCTGCTGCTCCCTCCTTCTCACCATTTATCTCCGGTCCACGTCTCTCCTCATTTTCCCTCTAACCCTGAGATTCTCTATTCGTTCCAATCCCATTGTCCTCATCCTTCCCCCCTCCTCATCTTATATACGATGATATGTGAGGTGCTATCAGTGTAACTGGTGCTATAAAAACAATATAGGAATGCATGCCTGACGCAATAAAAAAAAACCTGTGCTGAGAGGAATATGCGCGCTGACCGTCTTCAAAAAATGCCAACTGCCTAGCTGTCATGGTGATCAAAAGAGGTTTAGGGATTTTTTAGCTGACCATGCACGTCCATTCACTGTTTAGTGTGGAAGGGGGAATCCATTGATTTCCAGGGAAACATTTACCTGTATGGATAGCTTAAAGTGTTACTAAACCCACAACAGTAAAATCAGTCTGTATATGCAGTAAAGCAAGTTTGTTATACTCACTGTGGAACCTAAGGCTGTATGATCCTGTGTTCTCTGATCCTTCCCTTCTTCCACTGTCCCCAATCCATCTGCTGATAGAAGAGAGCCTTGGGGACAGGCTGCACATGCTCAGTTTGGTGTGTATTGCTAGATTTTTTATTTTTTTTTTCTTGGGAGTGTGCATGTGATCAGCACAGGGCCAATCAGAACTGTCCAGACAGAACGTCAGGGGTCATGCAGCCTCATAGGACAGTCAGAGGAGAATGAAAACTCCTCCTACAAGCTTTAACCCGGCACTGATAGAAGTCACAAGACTGCTATATACTGCTGATGAGAAAAGGTATTTAGCAGTTTATATTTACTAAAATAATTGCATTTCCATGATCTGTGTACTGTGGGGGACCAGATATAGTGAACTGTGTCCCTTTGCTTACCTCTACCTGGCCTTTTGGACAATATTCCTCCAACTGACACTAATGATGAGGCACCATTCCTCCCACTGACACCATCGATGGAGCAATACTCCTCCCACTGACACTGTAAATGGGGCACTATTTTTCCCATTGATGCCAATCATGGGGCACTATTCCTCTTGCTAAAACCAATGATGGGGTGATATTTACTCCCACTGATTCCAGGACATTTTCTACTCACACTACTCACACCCCAAAGCCTAGGGGACAGTAAACAGGCTCTTTGTTTAAAAATGTTTGGAGACCCCTGGCTTAAGTCACTGTCCAGACCCAAGCATGCAGATTGGGAGTTCTGAATGCTCCTCCGACTTTTCTAGATGCATGCTTGTTCCAACATGGATGGCTTTTTCAGAGGAGTGGCAGTCCCACATGTAAACAAGCCCTAAGAAATATGGACGCCGACTGTATGACACGGGAGCGCGCCCGCATGCTAACCCCCTTGGGAAAGAGCTTCCCAGTGGGGGTTAGCTTTAGCGGGGAGGAGCCGAGACAGCCGCCGTGGGACCCCAGAACAGCAGGATCGGGGCCACTCTGTGCAAAACGAACTGCACAGTGGAGGTAAGTATGACACGTTTTTTATAAAAAAATAAATAAAAAAAAATCAAACCTATACAACCCCTTTAACAAAGTGTGCCTTATTGCATGATAATACACTGTGTTACCACATGTGGGTCAACACAACAGCCTGAAAGGGACCTTCACATGTAGAACCAGAGAGATTCTGTGGCACAGTAGGTTAGGGCTGAGAACCAATGAAACAAATATGACAACCGCTGAGATTAATGAATAACTAGCAAAAGTAAAGGAGCTCATGGGCACGGAAATCCACAGAATAAAAAACTTTCAGCATGAAAAGCCTATTTATATTGTGTCAACATTTGAGGTTAAAAACATAGGTTTTTATTGCATACAGTATATCTGTAAATACTTGTGAAGCCAAGTTTCAGCCATTGGTGCATTACAGCAACTCTGAGCTAACGCAGCACCAAGGCACCCAAAGGCGCAGGCGCAGTGAAAATCCCATTCATAAAACCGGCAACGCCAGTTTTGACGGCTCCCACGCGCAGGCGCGGAGTGACGTCTTCGCCGCTCCGGCCAATCACAGCACTGGAGCGGCGATACCCGGAAGTAACCTTCCGGAGAGATGACTGCGGCCGGAGAGGGAGACGCGGGCGGCTTCGGGGGCTTCGATCTAAGGTAAGTACTGCATAATGAGCTAGTATGCTAGTCATACTAGCTCATTATGGCTTTGTCTTGCAGGTGGTTAGTTTAAAAAATAAATAAATTGGGGTTAACAACCATTTTAAGGAACTTCTGAGCCACCGCCCGGGTCAAGGCACCTCTAAGCCACCTCTGCATCAAGTCACATATGAGCCACCACTGCATAAAGACACCTGTAAACCTCCTCTGTGTCAAGGCACATATAAGCCACTGCAGTGTCAAGTATCTCTGAGCCAATGTTGCATCAAAGAACCTCTTAACCACCTCTGTGTCAAGTCACCTCTGATCCACTCCGGTGTAAAGTACCTCTGAGCCACAGCTGCATCATGGAACCTCTGAGCTACCACTGCATCAAGACAGCTCTGAGCCACCTCTTTGTCAAGGCACTTTTGAGCCACTGAGAAGTCAAGGCACCCTAAGCCACTGCTGCATCAAGGTACCTCTGAGTTACCACCGGATCAAGGCACCTCTGGGCCACCACTATGTCTAGGTACCTCTGAGCCACCACTATGTCAAGGCACCTCTGAGCCACCACTATGTCAAGGCACCTCTGAAGCACCTCTGTATAAAGCTACATATGAGCCACCACTGCATCAAGGCACCTCTGAACCACCACTGCATCAAAGCACCTCTGAGCTACCGCTGCATCAAGGCACCTTTCAGCCACCTCTGAGTGAAGGCACCTTTGAACAACCGCTGCATCAAAGCACCTCTGAGCCACATCTGCGACAAAGTACCTTTGAGCCACTGCGGCTTCAAGGCACCTCTGAGCCACCTCTACATCAATGCACCTCTGAGCCATAACTGTGTCAAGGTACCTATGAGCCAATGTGATGGCTAGGCACCCCTGAGCCACTGCTGCATCGAGGCACCTTTGAGCCACTGTGGCGTCAAGGCATCACTGAGCCACCTCTCCATCAAGGTACCTCTGAGTCACATCTATCTAAAGGTACTTTTGAGCCACTGCGGTGGCAAGACATCTCTGAACCACTGAGATGTCAAGGCACCCCCAAGCCACTGCGATCTCAAGGAACCCCTGAGCCACTGCCGAGTCAAGGCATCCCTGAGCCACCTCTGCATCAAGGCACCCCTGGGCCACTTCTGCATCAAGGCACCCCTGGGCCACTTCTGCATCAAAGCACCTCTGAGCTACCGCTGTGTCAAGGCACATTTAAAGCCAGTACTGTGCCAAGGCACCTCTCAGTCACTATGGCATCAAGTCACCCCTGTGCCACTACTGCATGAAGGCACCTCTGAGTCACCACCACTTTAAAGCACCTCTAAACCACCCCTGTGTCAAAGAACCTCTGAGCCAGCACTTCATCAAGGCACCTCTGAACAAAAACCGTGTCAAGGAACCTCTGAGCCATCACTGCACCAAGGCTCTTCTGAATCACAACCAGGTCAAGAAACCTTTGAGCCACCTCTGAATCAAGGCACCTGAGTCAGGGCCACATCAAGGCATTGCCATCTATGCTCAAAATTGAGAACAGGTATGTCTTCAAAGCTGGCCCTTCCACTGCCACGTCAAGGCACCCCTGAGCCACCTCTGCCTCAAGACACCTCTAAGCCATCGATGCATCAAGGCACCTCTGAGTTACCTCTGTGTTAAGGCACCTTTGAGTCAGCACTGTGCCAGGGCACCTCCCGGTCACCGTGGCATCAAGGCATCCCAGTGGCACTACTGCATAAAAGGCACATCTGAGTCACCACCAGTTCAAAGCACCTTTGAACCACCGGCTTGTCAAGGAAATCTCAGAGCCATCACTACATCAAGGCACCTCTGAACCTTCATTGTGTCAAGGAACCTCTGAGCCATTATTACATCAAGGCACCGCTGAACCACCGCCACCTCAAGGCACCTCTGAACCACCACCACGTCAAGGCACCTCTGAACCACCACCACGTCAAGGCACCTTTGAACCACCCCCATGTCAAGACACCTCTGAACCACTGCCAAATCAAGGCACCTCGGAACCAGCACCACGTCAAGGCACCTTTGAACCACCACGTCAAGGCACCTCTGAACCACCGCTGCATCAAGGCACCTCTGAACCACCACCGCACCAAGCCACCTTTGAAACACCCCCAACGTCGAGGCACCTTTGAATCACCGCTGCGTCAAGGCACATCTGAGCCATCTCTGCATCAAGGAATCTGTGAGCCACCTCTGTATCAAGGTACCTCTGAATCAATTCCACATCAAGGAGTTGCCATCTAAGCTCAAAATTGAGAGCAGGTATGTCTTCAAGGCTGGCTCTTGAAATTACTATTTCCAGGGACAAATCTCAAAATCCTGGAATCTGCACCAGAAATCTGGGATAGTTGGCATTGAAACCTTCCTGCTTGTTGCTATAATAAGTGTAAATCCTTTCTTCCTTTCCACGCCTAAACAGATAACAGCCCAGGGCAGATTAAAAGTTGATTAATGTGATACATTGTGTAAAGGGTTCTTCTAGCCATAAGTGATATCGTTTGAATACATCTCAATTTATCAGTGGCCTTCTGGGAATTTTCTCTTCCCGCATCTCAATGGAAAGACATAGAAGGGTATCTAAAGAACCCTTTTAAGTAGTGACTTATAGGTTGCCAAGCAACAGCACAGAGAGGTAAACAGCGTTTTGAAATTCCGGTGTTTGATGGTGGCGCGGCTCTTCTGCCTATCAGGTCCCATCTTCAAAGGTGTTTAAATGAAAAAAAAAAAAAACTGGTTAAACTGTGAAATTTGCACAGTTGGGTTTTTATTTTCGAATGAAATATGGCTGCTGGATTCTTTTTTTGGAACTTGGCCATTGTGATCGGGAACGTCTGTAGATGTATTATAGCATACAGATAATTTTACGCTTGTGTATTATGGTTCTGAGTAAAAACCCATCAAAACATATCCAGATGGCACAGTAACTTCAGAAAATAGTCTTAATACTTCTCCTGTATCCAGTACAAAAGAAGATAATCCATTCATACAGGGCTTAAATCTCTCATCAACATAATACATTTTTTAGGAAGGCTGTTCAGGGATAAGATAATGGTTCCAGCATCTTTTTCTTACACTTAAAGGGTATGTAAAGGTAAAATTTTAATTTTTTTAAAAATAACAAACACGTTATACTTACCTCCACTGTGCAGCTCGTTTTGCACAGAGTGGCCCCGAACCTGGTCTTCTGAGGTCCCTCGGCGGCTGTCTCGGCTCCCCCCCCCGCAATAACTCCTCACCTTCATGCGAGCTCGCTCGCATGGTGAGGAGTTCTTGCGGGCGCTCCCGTGATACAGCCGGCGGCCATAGCCATAGCCGCTCACTGTATCACTCGGCCCGCCCCCCGGCGCGCCGCATCATTGGATGTGATTGACAGCAGCCAATGACTGCGCTGCTTTCAATAAACCAATGAATGCGATGAGAAGCTGGCCGAGAAGCAAGCGCGTTCACGGTGCGGGACTTTCGAGGGGTCAGGTAAGTAAACAGGGGCTCGAGGGGGGCCGCTAATCCACAGATGTTTTTTCACCTTAATGCATAGAATGCATTAAGGTGAAAAAACTTTTACCTTTACAACCCCTTTAAAGCATAACTCCACTTTTGTTAAGAAAAAAACATTCCCCTCTGGGTGATCTGTGTGCATTGCAGGGATTTTAACAAACTTTGTTGCAGATTCCTACCTTTTGTTATTCTGAAGAAATCGCTGTTTGTTCCTCTGTGCCCCTGTGCATAGTAAGTCTAATGGGAGTGGTTTCATAATTATCAACCAGCTGCTGCACCTGCAGGGCTCTAATGAGGTAAACTGCTGGTTCTGCATCCTAAGACATGATTTCCTGTTGGGAGTATCTTATAAAAAATGAAAATTTTCTTGCAGAGGATGCCAAAAATCTAACTTGTATCTTAGTGCAGACTTCTGGGAAAATCAGTGAGCCAATCACATAAGCAGGAAATTATGTTTCTAGGGGGGGGCGTTCTGAACATCATCTGTGTACAGAACACCTCCAGGTAGCCATATTTATTGTATTTACAGAAAATTACAGAGCTGCAGATTGAAAAGGAAAGGTCATTTTTATTAACATTCAATTACAATATGACTCGTGTCGCAATTGTATATGATATATTATTATTTTTTTATTTGCTATTTTTTTTCCTCATGAAAGTGCAGTTACCCTTTAACCACTTGCCAACCAGCCGCCGTCGTTATACGGCAGCAGGTACGCACATTCCTGCAAATCGGCGTAGGTGTACGTCGGCTCCTTTAAGGAGCCGTAGCAGTCGTGTGCGCGTGCCCAATGTACGGCGGGGGACCCTATGCGCGTGGTAGTCCACCGACCACCCGCAATCGTGGGAACGAGAGCCAGAACGGGAATCTGTCAATGTAAAAAGACAGATTCCTGTTCTGACAGGGGAGTTAGAGAGAGATCTGCTGTTCCTAGTGATCAGGAACAGCGATCTCTCTCCTCCTCCAGTCAGCCCAGCCCCCATACAGTTAGAAACACCTCTCAGAAAACCCACTTAACCCCTTGATCGCCCCCTAGCGTTAACCCCTTCCCTGCCGGTGACATTTATACAGTAATCAGTGGCTATTTTTAGCTCTGATTGCTGTATAAATGTCAGTGGTCCCAAAAAAAGTGTCAAAAGTGTCCGAGCTGTCCGCCACAATGTCGCAGTCCCACTAAAAATCGCAGGTCACCGCCATTACTAATATAAAAAATAAAAAAAGCCATAAATCTATCCCCTATTTTGTAGACCCTATAACTTTTGTGAAAACCAATCAATATACGCTTATTGTGATTTTTTTTACCAAAAATATGTAGAAGAATACATATTGGCCTAAACTGATGAAGAAATTATTATTATTATTATTTTAAATTGGGGATATTTATTATAGCAAAAAGTAAAAAATATATATATATATATATATATTTTTTTTAATTGTCGCTCTTTTTTTGTTTATAGAGCAAAAAATAAAAACCACAGAGGTGATCAAATACCACCAAAAGAAAGCTCTATTTGTGGGGAAAAAAGTTGTCAATTTTGTTTGGGTACAGCGTCGCACGACCGCGCAATGGTCAGCTAAAGCGATGCAGTGCTGTATCGCAAAAAATGGCCTGGCCATTAAGGGGGGAAATCTTCCGGTCTGTAAGTGGTTAAAGAATGCCTGTCAGACTTGAAGAGACCCTGTCACCGACCTAAAAATATTACAGGTAAAAGCACAGAAAAATCAAGTATTTGCAGTGTTTTTCCTTTACATACTGTAGAAACATTTTTATTGGCTTACATTGCGCCTATAAACCTACTAGAAAATTTGACTTCTTCAGCAGAGTCCATTCCCTAGCACAGCCCTGCCTCCTTGTAGGTCATGAGAGTGTATAATAACTGTCTATGCTGGCCCAGCTCCACTGCCCCTCCCCTTACCTCCTTACCTAGGCATTTATGTAGCTGCCATAGGAAGAATGAAGGGGAACACTAAAGTTTGTTACTTGAGTGACAGCTCTAAGGCTTGGCTCACATCTGTGCGTGTCGGGAACTCATGCAAAAATTGCACACATTCTCTTCATGCACAGAAACACGCTGCTCTTTAGCAGATGTGTGGGGTGCCATTCATTCGTGGACTCCAGCTCTCTGACTGGCTGGACGCGTGGGAGCCGCAGGTCACAACAAGGGCCCTTTAGAAACGTCACAATCGTGCCCTTTTTTCAGTGCGCATGCGCCGATGACGTTGGCGTAAGCGTATATGGTAAAAACTCCTAAACAGGTTTAGGAGAAATTTATATTACAGGTAAGCCTTATTATAGACTAACCTGTAGGTAAAAGTGGTGTAACTAGGTTTACAAGTTTACAAGTTTAAGTGTTAACATGACGGTACTGCTTTAACCACCTGATTATTGTACTATAGTCGAAAGACAGCTACAGCTCTGGGAGGACATCAATAGACGTGCCCTGATGATCAGCGCGGCCCCATCAGTGCCAATTAGCGCCCATCAGTGCAGCCTATCAGTGCTGCCTATCAGTGGCCATCGGTGCTGCCTATCAGTGCCCATCAGTGCAGCCTCATCAGCGCACTCATCAGCGCACATCATTGAAGAAGTAAAATTACTTATTTGCTAAATTTTATAACAGAAACCAAGAAAAACTATTTTTTTTTAAATTTTCATCCTATTTTCATTTGTTTAACAAAAAAAAAAAAAAACACACTGGTGATTAAATACCACAAAAAGAAAGCTCTATGTGTCTCAAAATAAAAAAATTGTTTGGGTACAGTGTTGCAATTGTCATTCAAAGTGCGACAGCGCTGAAAGCTAAAAATTGGCCTGGACAGGAAGGACGGTAAAAGTAGGCAAGTGGTTAATGAGTTAGAACCCCTCATGGCCAGAGGCCCAATCTCTTCATCAGGCCCCACACTGGAGGGATAATGTCTTTTCACCTGGCACCTGTCCCCAAACTGACTACAGAGTAATTTTAAGGGAAATAGCATTGAACATTGATTTTCCCTTCACCAGTTCTTTTCACACGTTACACAATTCAATCTATTCTTCAGCCCGAAGGCATGAAAGGAAGCTACTGTATATTTCTGTATATTTTTGTATTATTATTTGAAGCCTCTCACTCCTGTGAATCAGTCCTTAGGAGGTTTCTGTTATGCAGCGGCCCCTAACCTAGGAACCCTGCCACTTAGAAGAGTAGACCATACAGCCACCAATTTACCCCTCTAACAGAAACGTCATCTCTCTTTCCTGCTCACCCAAATGGCTGCTCTTTCTTCCTTTTACTGTTTACTTCATTGCCCATAAGGTCAATATGAAGGTTTACACTTCATTCCCCATTCCCATTCACTGTAGGAGCACATTCTCACTCCCTCAGACCGGTCATTGTAAATATTTCAGATCTTTACTTGAATAAAAGCATGAACAACAATTCCTTTTCATCTCCACATTACAGTTCCCATTAGTCACACGGCAGTATACAGGTTACAAACACAATGATGTTCCTTCTTTCCCTCTTTGTTTACTATACTGGACCTGGGGGTATGTGGTGATGCTTAGAACTTTAGGTTGCAGTAGTTTCCAACGGGTGGTAACATGGCTCAACTTGTCATGGTCAGGGGTCAGGCTTGGAGGCGAGTAGCTATAGCAGGAGAGAGGCTCCCATCCACCAGCTGTATAAGTACACAAGCAGGTCACCCTTGCAGATGAGTTCCTGATGGCAGAGATTTTGTTGCATATTAGTACCAGGGCATGTTTCTCAGTGAGATATTGTCTGGAGAGAGCACAATAATCTGGCAAACAGGAAGTGCAAAGGCATGGCTCAGCAAGTAGAGACTTTGCCAGACACAGCAGAGGTTGCAGGTTCAGACCCGAGTTCTGATACAACCACACAGTCCCGTTTTAGGCTCCCACCAAGGGACAACCCCACTTAGGTGTAGCACGACATCTTCTTGTGCATGGTCCTTCCACCCACCAGCCCAATCCCTTCCTGCTTAAATATCCCCAGCTATGGGAAGCATCATGAGCCAACGGCGGACACACCACAACATTTTAACCCCAAGTCACCAGACAATAACCCCATAAGTGCAACTCAACAATAATATTTCATGCACCTGCCTAAAAATGCACAGAAAGAAATGGGATTAATACTAACTGCCCAGTCAGAGAGAACAGGTAGTTATCAGCTCACTGGATTTCTGGCAGAATAAACAGGTTTTGAACATACAGATGTATGAAAAATTATTTGCCCCCTTTCTGATTTTTTTGCATATTTGTCACACTTAAATGACTCAGATCATCAAAATAATTTTATTACACAAAGATAACCTGAGTAAATACAAAGTACAGTTTTTAAACAATGGTTTCATTTATTAAGGCAAAAAAGCTGTCCAAACCTGCCTGGCTTTATGTGAAAAAGTAATTGCCCCCTAAACCTAATAACTGGTTGTGCCACCCTTGGCGGCAACAATTTCAATCAAGCGTTTGCGATAACTGGCAATGAGTCTTTCACATCACTGTGGAGCAATTTTGGCCCACTCTTCTTTGCAGAACTCTTTTAATTCAGCCACATTGGAGGGTTTTCCAGCATGAACAGCCTGTATAAGGTCATGATAAAGCATCTGAATTGGATTTAAGTCCGGGCTTTGACTAGGCCACTCCAAAACCTAAATTTTGCTTTGTTTGAACCATCTGTTGTTTCAGATCGTTGTCCTGCTGCATAACCCAAGTGCACTTGAGCTTGAGGTCACGAACTGATGGCCGGACCTTCTCCTTTAGGATTTTCTGGTAGACCTCAGAATTCATGGTTCCCTCAATTATGGTAAGTCATCCAGGTCCTGAAGCTGCAAAGCAGCCCCAGACCATCACACTACCACCACCATGTCTGACTGTTGGTATGATGTTCTTGTTATGAAATGCTGTATTCGTTTTATGCCAGATGTAACGGGACGCACAACTTCCAAAAAGTTCAACTTTTGTCTCATCAGTCCACAAAATATTTGTCTTAAAGTCTTGGGGATAATCAAGATGTTTTTTGATAAATGTGAGATGAGCCTTTGTGTTCTTTTTGGTCAGCAGTGGCGTTGGCCTAGGAATTCTCCCATGGATGCCATTTTTTCCCAGTCTCTTTCTTATTGTTGAATCAGGAACACTGATCTTACCTGAGGCAAGTGAGGCCTGCAGTTCTTTAGATGTTATTCTGGGTTCTTTTATGACCTTCTGGATGAGTCGTTGTCATGCTCTTGGAGTAATTTTTGTAGGCCGGCCACTCCTGGGAAGGTTCACCACTGTTCCAAGTTATCTCCATTTGTGGATAATGACTCTCCCTGTGGTTTGCTGGATTTCCAAAGCCTTAGAAATGGCTTTGAAACGCTTCCTAGACCAATACATGTACATTACTTTATTTCTAATCTGTTCTTGAATTTTGTTAGATTGTGGCATGATGTGCCAGACAGCTTCTATTTATGTGATTTTTTGATTCAACAGGTCTGGCAGTAATCAAGTCTGGGTGTGGCAAGTGAAATTTAACTCAGCTTTCCAAAAAAT
This sequence comes from Rana muscosa, assembly GCA_029206835.1. Lineage (NCBI taxonomy): Eukaryota > Metazoa > Chordata > Amphibia > Anura > Ranidae > Rana > Rana muscosa. Next base: position 320,926,806 of record CM055120.1, on the reverse strand, counting down.
TTTGGTTAATCACAGTTCATTCATGATTCAGCATGGAAGGGGGCAATTACTTTTTCACATAGGACCAGGCAGGTTTGAACAGCTTTTGTCCCTTAATAAATTAAATTGGGTTATCTTCGTGTAATATTAAAATTTGTTTGATGATCTGAATCATTTAAGTGTGAGAGATATGCAAAAAAAAATAAAAAATCAGGAAGGGGGCAAATACTTTTTCACGCAACTGTATATAACAAAATACTCTCTATAGAAGACTCTATGATTTTTCCCCACATGGACAAATGCATTGTCTTTTACTATCTCAGCTCTACAGTCCGCTGATCCTGTGTGTGACTGGGAGCCATTTTCTTGTAGTCTAAGCTGAGCCTGACGAGCCTTCCACTGCAACCAGCACAAGCATGCAGTGTCACCAGCCACAGGACTTACCCTCTGCAGCCTTTGAGCGGTTTTCAGTTTAGCCTACATTATTAAAAAGCTCTCTATGTAATATTTTCAGATCAAAATGGAGCAAAGAAGAGAAGTCCATTGTGCTGCCGCGTACACATGACTGTTTTTCCTCTCATGCAAAAAAACGACGTTTTTCTCGACATGATTCGGCATGATTCCTCTCAAGCCTGCCTTGCATACACACGTTCAGGGAAAAAAAACGCTTGAGCAAAGCGCGGTGACGTACAACACGTACGACAACACATACGATGGCACTATAAAGGGGAAGTTCCATTCGATTGGCGCCACCCTTTGGGCTGCTTTTGCTGATCTCGTTTTAGTAAAGTTTGGTGAGAGACGATTCGCGCTTTTCAGCCTCGTGCTTTTCAGTCCATTACAGCGTGACGAATGTGCTATCTCCATTACAAACGCTAGTTTTACCAGAACGAGCGCTCCCGTCTCATCACTTGATTCTGAGCATACGCGTTTTTTTTCCCCCTCGGAAAAGCATACACACAAGCGGTTTTCGCAACGAGAAAAAGAACGACGGGAAAAACGACGAGAAAAAATAGAGCAGGTTCTAATTTTTTTGCAGGCAGTTTTCTTGTTGAGAAAACTGCTATGGAGCATACACACGACCGGTTTTCACGACCAATCTAAAAAATGTCAGTTTTCTCTTCATGAAAAATGGTCAAGTGTACACAGCATTAGGGTTCACACACACTTCAATCTGCATACATCACACCGGCCAGCCTGGGTTATGCACAATATCTTTTCATTAAGTGGTATCAACCTAATTAAGCTGGCATTATGGAATGTAGCCGTCCATTTTGTTTTTCAGAGTCGCCGATTTCTGCCATCGTGAATGTTCCTGCACACAGAGCTGTGACAATCACGATGACTGCTGTTGTTTATGCTCTGAAGGAGGATACCATATGTAAAGCAGAAGACAGTCTGCGGCACATGATATTGCCAAGGGGCCAGTCAGTCTGTGGGTGGATAAATATAGGTTCAGCTATCTCCACTTATAATAGCCCTTCCTCCCATATATTCATAGGAATAATTTCACTACTGAGAACAAGAATCTAAATTAGCATTTCTTTGTTGAAGTGGCATTGTCTCTTCTGGTTTTAATTGTCTTATTAACTGGAAGCCTCTCAGTGATAATAGAGTTGAATTCCACTAAGCCTTCATCTCTCAACATGGGAAATGATAGATTATTAAAACTGCTGGCCAGTACACAGGGCTAGAAAATATATACCCGGTTGTTCATGGAAATGCTTTCCTTTCTTGCCTAGTTTCTGGGCACCATCTGGTCATAATTCCCCTCTTTGGTCAATGGCATGGCTCCTGATTGTCCATCTTTTGGACTCATTTCCATTTGTCAATCTTCCTTCTTTAAGGTCCAAATACTGTACAATGGACAAAACGGATATTTTTCCCGTGGGATTTTTTAGCAGCAAAAAGTATTGAACAAAATAGGTTATGTAAAATGATTTTATTCCATGATCGAGCACATTAAAAGTTAATTAATCCAAATATTTTTATGAACTCCGGTATATACAAGGCCAGACAAATGTATACAAGGATGAGCAATATTGTACAGGTTGTAGACAATAAAGCCCTGTACACACGATCGGATATCCTATGGATTCTAATCCGATGTTTTTTTCCATTGGAAATCCGATGAAACTGTCTTCCATCAGTCTTGCCCACACACCATCAGTCAAAAAACGGACCGTTTCAAACGCGGTGACGTAAAACACTCCGATGAGCCGAGAAAAATTAAGTTCAATGCTTCTGAGCATGCGTTGACTTGATTCTGAGCATGCGTGGGTTTTTTATCCGATGGATTTCCACACAGACGATCGGATTTTGGTATCGTTTTTTTTCCCATCGGATAAATTTAAAACATGTTCTATTTTTTCACACCGATGGAAAAAAGACCGATGGGGCCCATACACGATCGGTTCGTCCGATGAAAACAGTCCATAAGGGTAAAGTCATACGTATAAATACATGTACTGTACAAAGGCATTAGCTTTTATTGTATCTTTGATTTATCTGTACTGCTTATTCTTTAAAACAAAAACGTAAAGGGTATTAATGAGCAAATAATAATTTTTCCCTTTGATCCAATGAACTTGCCAATTCTTTTAGATGATGGTTTATTTGCCATGGATCACCCCCCATTACTTAAGAATGTCTATAGTCTGGGCACAGGTTTACTTTAACTAAAAGTACACCTGTGCCCACTGACACCAACAATGGGGCACTAGTCCTCTCACTGACACCAAAGATAGAGCATTGTTCACTCCTACTGGATGCCAGGACATCTTCCACTCACACTGGCCCTAGTCCGGCCCCCCTAAGGTCTGAAAAAGAGTAAACTGGCCCCTTTGTTTAGAAAGTTTTGGAGATCCCTGCTCTAGAGTTGGAAATCACTGATGTAGACACCGCTTCTCCAGTGATCTCCACTAGTTTCCAGGTCCTGTGCTGAGCAGCTGTCCTGATGCATTCTAAACACAGGAGGTCGGCCACTCAGACAGGCGCCATTTAGAGTATGCTTTGCATTTGCATGCAAAGCGTTCTCTGCCATACCTGGAATTCTTCTTTAACCTTTTTTTTATCCATCTTTTTTTTTTTTAGAAATACCCTTTCTCATTTAATTGCCCTTATTCAGTGTCATCAATGGAAGTTTTAGAAAGCAACCATTTTTCTACTTTTTATAAAATAAATAAATTAATTAAAAATGATTTAGTACTTATTTTCAATTGTTTTTTTGTTCTACGTTTTAAAGTTGAACTCCAGGTATGGTTTGTATTGCATAGTTGCATTGGTCCAGCTTGGACCAATGTAAGTGTAGCGCACCCCCAACTAAGAGAGCCGCTGAATTTGGTCTCGGGCCCTGCACACAACACCGCCAACCCCCGGCAATTCACTCGACCCACTCTGGCACAGTTAGTCTAGGGTAATATCTCTTATACTCTATAATAGAATTCAGACACCAATGCAAAGCAATTAAACAATAACGAGTTTACTCTCTCTTGGTATAATAGATCAACAGTTATAACAAATCACACGTGCTTCTTGCAGAGCCCTGCAGCGAATAACATACTACACATTAGTGAAATACAGTAATGGCATACCACGTGTAACGGCCGTTAACTAAGCGCCCTGTGACGCAGCAACTCTGGGTGCCAAATGGGGTTCTGGGTAAGGTAGTCCTGAGAGTCTTAAAGGAGACCCCGCTACATAAGTATGCATATTCCATACCTATAGGACCACTGTAGATGATGAGAATCTCTGTAGTAGTTGCTGTCACTACAGTGATCCCCACAGCCTTCTGGGCCCTGTGATGAAACAACCCCAGCTCTTCACCTCGTCTAATCTAAGAACATTTTACATACATTGAGAAAAATACAGCGCAAACAACCACCTCTGGTTATTATGCAGCAGAGAAGCTGCACAAAGCCTCGAAGACTGTAGTAGCGGCAACTACTGCAGTGATCCTCTGCTTCCAAAGGTATGGACAATGCATACTTACATTGGTCCAAGCTGGACCAATGTAACTCTGTGATACAAACCATACTTGGAGTTTAGCTTTAAAACGCTAATCTGTAAATATTCATTACTTGAATGAGGTCAGTTGCTTACCTTATTGCTTGCTTCCGCAGGCTTCCACCCCACTGCACAACAGGTCCCCCGAAAACCACTTATTTTTTTCTGCTTTCTCCCGTTATCACATAAATGAAGGGACCACTTACATCCCGGAATTGTCAGCCTTTCTCAATCTTCTTACCCTAGAACAGGGGTCTACAAACTTTCTAAACAAAGGGCTAGATTACTGTATTTTAGACTTTAAGGGGACTGTGGTCACTGGGAGTAGAAAATTCCCTAGTGTAAGAAATGTATAGGCTTGGTTGTCAGTGGGAGGAGAAATAGTGTCCCATTATTGGTACTGGTAGGAGGAATACTGTTGGTATCAATGGCAGAAATAGTGCCACATCATTGGTGTCAGTAGGAGGAAAAGTGCCCCATTGTTGGAGTCAATTGGAGGAAAAGTGCCCCATCGTTGGAGGCAGTGGGAGGAAAAATGTCTTGTATCAGTGGGAGAAATAATGCCCCAAGGGTCAAATAAAGGCAAGCAAAGGGCCGCATCTTGCCTGCGAGCCAGAGTTTGGAGACCACTGCCCTAGCGGAACCCTTGAAATAATTTTCCGGTCTCAGGGCACCCTTGCTAAAACCAATTTGTCAGGCTCAGTGAGAACAATGCCCCCTACGTTGATAGCAGAATCAACTAGTATAGTTATACTGTAGTAATATTGTACTAGTTAGAATTCTATCCTTACAGACAGCTAAAAGGTCTGTTTGCTGAGAGGACAAGCTAGCTTCAATCTAGTCTCAATTCAGGCTTTCTATGTTATTTCATCCAGATTGATACACAAATCCTTATTCAATCCCTGAAGAAGGGATCCCTTTCCCCTGAAACACGTAGGCAGTATCTGATGTTGTTAACACATTTTGAATTTGTTTCAAGCAAAATAGAAGTTTGCTCCTAAGCACATACCCAGAAGATAGTTAAAATGATCATTAATGTCATACCTCTGGCTCTATCAAGTGGTGTTGGTCCTATAACTACTGTATGTCAACACCATCAGATAGGAGGTCAATTAGTCACAGCTCATGGAGCCCCTAGCAACCTCTGGAGTAACCCTGGGGCTCCATGCAACCCTGGTTGAGAATGGTTGCCTTAGATTAAACATGCATTTAACCTTTGCAGTGTGGATAAAGCAGAGTTCAGCTTTAGATTCATAATACATTGAGACATTGAACTGCATAAATGTTCTATCATGTTTGACCGGTAGTGTATATCATACTGCAGTCTGAGTTTATTTGAGTCTACACTGCAGGCTATGGCCTAATATTTCCCAGCTCAGCTTTGTACTGTCCTTAAAGTGATTTGTAAATAAAGGTAAATTTGAAGTTTCTTGAGCCAAAGTCAAGGAATGCAGATGCTCAGCAAGGCTAATCCGCAACCCCCAGAAACTCCCTTTCTCCAGATCTGCATTTTCCTTACGGCGCAGTCCTAGATCTCTCTTGTCAACCGCCACCTGGAACAATTGGGGCAATTGTCATTGGCTGCTGAGTAAAGAAACAATTGGCATCTGTGATTTATAGGTAAAGCTGGATAATGTGGCTAAATTTGCTCACGTAGAGAAAGGTCTTGGTGCCCCATAGACTGATTGTCATCCCATCTATTCTCTCTTGCTGCCTCCGCAGGCTAAAGTGCTGACTGCAGCAAATTTCCCTGCAAGGCGTTCTCTCCTCCTCCCTGGCTAAATTTAATGTAAAACAAGAATCTGCTAAACTATGCAAGTTGTTGATCCACAACTGCATACGAGGGCTCCCTGCGTGCTCTCCGGAGGGCTGTGACGCACAAGGAATTTCTTCCTCACCACAGCCATATATAAGCCTGCAGAGGCATCCCTGCACAAGGAGGGAAGATGAGATAGGAGACTCAGTAGCAGGAAAGGCTCCTCTGGGATTCAGATCAACACATACCCAGTCTAATTTAGTGAGACAAAGAGCAAAGTGCAAAATGCAGGAATCTATAACAACACGTCATCCTATTAATCCCCTGATTCCAATTAACCACTTCAGCCCCGGACCATTTGGCTGGCCAAAGACCAGGCCACTTTTTGCGATTCGGCACTGCGTCGCTTTAACTGACAATTGCGCGGTCGTGCGACGTGGCTCCCAAACAAAATTGACGTCCTTTTTTTTCCCACAAATAGAGCTTTCTTTTGTGGTATTTGATCACCTCTGTGGTTTTTATTTTTTGCGCTATAAACAAAAATAGAGCGACAATTTTGAAAAAAATGCAATATTTTTTACTTTTTGGTATCATAAATATCCCCAAAAAATATCTAAAAAAACATTTTTTTTCCTCAGTTTTACCCGATACGTATTCTTCTACATATTTTTGGTAAAAAAATCACAATAAGCGTTTATTGATTGGTTTGCGCAAAAGTTATAGCGTCTCCAAAATAGGGGGTAGTTTTATGGCATTTTTATTAATATATAATTTTTTTACTAGTAATGGCGGTGATCAGCGATTTTTATCGTGACTGCGACATTATGGTGGACACATCGGACACTTTTGACACCATTTTGGGACCATTGTCATTTTTACAGCGATCAGTGCTATAAAAATGCACTGTTTACTGTAAAAAATTACACTGGCAGTGAAGGGTTTAACCTGTAGGGAGCGCTGAAGGGGTTAAGTGTGACCTAGGGAGTGCTTCTAACTGTTAGGGGGTGTGGCTTACCGTGACACATCACTGATCGCTGTTCCCGATGACAGGGAACAGACGATCAGTGATATGTCACTATGCAGAACGGGGAGATGTGTGTACACTAAAGCCCCGTACACACGATCGGTTTGACTGATGAAAACTGTCCGATGGATGGTTTTCATCAGACCAACCGATCGTGTATGGTCAGGGCCGCCATCAGGAATTTTGGGGCCCCTTACACAGCTTCAGACATGGGGCCCCCCCTGGAGCAAATTGAGAAGCGGGGGGGGGGGGGTGCCACAAATTGAGAAGCAGGGGGTTTGGGTGCTGACGAACACAAAAAAAAACAAAAAATAGGGGGGTTGCCATCCAGGGCCCTGGGGACCTCCTGGGCCCCTTACAGAAAAAAAATAATTATAAAAAAAATAATAATAATAATAATTTTTATAAAAAAGAAAAAGGGGGAGGTTTCCATCCGGGGCCATGGGGACCTCCGGGCCTCTGGGGACCTCTGGGCCCCTTACAAAAAATAAATAAAATAAAATAAAATAAAATAAATAAATAAAAAAAAAATATATATATAATAATTTATTTTTATAAAAAATAAATAAAAAAGGGAGGTTTCCATCCGGGGCCCTGGGGACCTCCGGGCCTCTGGGGACCTCTGGGCTCCTTACAAAAAAAAAATAAAATAAAATAAAATAAATAAATAAAAAAAAAATGTAATAAAAAAATTAATAATAAAAAAAATTATAAAAAAAAATACAAAAAAGGGGGGTTGACATTCGGGGCCCTGGGGAACTCTGGGCCCCTGGGGACCTCTGGGCCCCTTATAAAAAAAAAAAAAAAAAAAGGGGGGCCATCCGGGCCCCTGGGGACCTCCGGGCCCCTTACAGGTGTACTGCCTGTACCCCCCTGATGGCGGCCCTGTGTATGGTACCCATCAGTCTTTTTTCCATCGGTTGGAAAAAATAGAACATGTTTTAAATTTTTTCGATGGATACAAAACCGATCGAAAACTCAGATCGTCTATGGGCAAGTCCATCGGATCAAAAACCCACGCGTGCTCAGAATCAAGTCGACGCATGCTCAGAAGCATTAAACTTCATTTTTCTCGGCTCATCGGAGTGTTTTACGTCACCGCGTTTGGAACGGTCGGTTTTTTGACTGATGGTGTGTGGGCAAGACTGATGAAAAACAGTTTCATCGGATTTCCGATGGACAAATCCATCGGACGAAAATCCATCGGTTATCCGATCGTGTGTACGGGGCTTTACATCTCCCCGATCTTCAGCTCTGTGACCCGATCGCGGGACACCGGCGGACATCAAGTCCGCGGGTCCTGCGGGTCCAGGGTCGTGAGCGCGACGTCGGCTTGGTCTGCGCGACCACACGGCTCGCAAATTAAAGGGGATGTATATATACGCCCATTTGCGCAGCCGTGCCATTCTGTCGACTTATATCCTCGTGCGGCGGTCGGGAAGCAGTTAAAGAGAATCCAATTGTTTGATTGGTGGGGAGGAACTTTAGTGTGAAAATAGCAAACATTCATTCACTACCGTCACACAACTGGGTGGGCTCGGAGCGCAGTGCTCTGTGCCCCGAGCCCACCATTTTTTGAAGCCTATTAGAGCCTCTGGCTCTAATCACGTGCTTAAAAAAAAAACAGCCCACCCCACTTTGGAATCCATAGTCCGGCGGCCTGATATTTAGATCAGGGGGCTGGACGCATGGATAGGGGGGGGGGGGGGCGGCGCCCGTGCGCCCTCTATGGATGGGCCACCACTTAGCACAAGTGCAGTGATCTTATTTAGAAGGAATGAGGGTTTTCACATTACTGCAAAGTAAACAAGATTAAACCAAATCTTGGGATAAACGTTCGATCCCACATCCCCAAAAAATCATAACGATTGGAATGAAACATTTCTTATAGCAATAAAGGGACTTTAAAGGTTTTGTACTCAAGGCAAAAACACAATCAGTTTCCATAAAAAATATAAACTTTTATTGCAAGGTGTTTTAAAAGGATCTGGCCTTTATGACCATATACACTATATTACCAAAAGTATTGGGACACCTGCCTTTACACCCACATGAACTTTAATGGCATCCCAGTCTTAGTCTGTAGGGTTCAATATTAAGTTGGCCCACCCTTTGCACCTATAACAGCTTCAACTATTCTGGGAAGGCTGCCCGCAAGGTTTAGGAGTGTCTATGGGAATGTTTGACCATTCTTCCAGAAGCGCATTTGTGAGGTCAAGCACTGATGTTGGATGAGAAGGCCTGGCTCGCAGTCTCCGCTCTAATTCATCCCAAAGGTGTTCTGTCTAGGTTGAGGTCAGTACTCAGTGCAGGCCAGTCAAGTTCCTCCACCAAAAACTCACTCCTCCATGTCTTTATGGACCTTGCTTTGTGCACTGGTGTGCAGTCATGTTGAGACAGGAAGGGGCCATCCCCAAACTGTTCCCACAAAGTTGGGAGCATGAAATTGTCCAAAATGTCTTGGTATGCTGAAGCCTAAGAGTTCCCTTTACTGGAACTAAGGGGCCAAGCCCAACCCCTGAAAAACAACCCCACATTATAATCCCCCCTCCACCAAATGATTTGGACCTGTGCACAAAGCAAGGTCTATATAGACATTGATGAGAATGTTTGGGGTAGAGGAACTTGACTGGCCTGCACAGAGTCCTGACCTCAACCTGATAGAACACCTTTGCCTTGGGATGAATTTGAGCGGAGACTGCGAGCCAACATCAGTGCCTGACGTCACAAATGCGCTTCTGGAAGAATGGTCAAACATTCCCATAGACACACTCCTAAACTTTGTGGACAGCCTTCCCAGAAAAGTTGAAGTTGTTATAGCTGCAAAGGGTGAGCCAACTCAATATTGAACCCTACGGACTAAGACTGGGATGCCATTAAAGTTCATGTGCGTGCAAAGGCAGGCGTCACAATACTTTTGGTAATATAGTGTATACTTCCACAATGTAACAAAACAACATAAAAACCATAAAGGGCTCTGCATAGATACAACACTAGATGCTTGTATGTTCCTGCTGACTTAGTCCAACATGTTTCACAGGGTGATTGCTGCTTCTTTGGGGATCTCACAGGAACATCTACAATTAAAATAATCATAAAGCAAAGTAATCTCACATAATATGAACATATAACATGCAGTACTGTACAGAGGCTTACCAATTCCTATGTACTGGGCATGCATTAACACTATAAACTCCATCCAGCTACCACCCGAGACGATGCACACACCAAAACACCCCACAAGACCAGGGGATGGCGTTAGAGGCAATGGAGCACACAGGGAGGAGATGGAGACCATAACCAGCCAACGCCTACCCCAACGCAGGTGGTCAGACACTATAGCTGGCTACTGTGCACTTCACCTATAGCAGCCCCCTTTCCCTTAAGGAAAGCAGGCCTATCGGTACCCTGTTGCTCCCAGGACTTAAACACAATGCTATAGAGTCTGGCCACCACGCCAGGGCAGATGTGAACTGAACTAAGCAAACAGGTACTTGCAGTTTAACAGATAGCGTGGTTCTAAGACGGTCCAGGTACAAAGGCAGCCGGAGTTCTGGGGTGGTCCGATATCCGATCTGGGTCATACACAGGGAAATCTAACAGTAGTGCAGGCAAATGGAAGGCTTGATCAGAACAATGCGGGTCTCTGTCTCTATCACAAGCGAGGGATATAGTGTTCAGTTTGCTTAAATCAGGTGACTGACCAGATCAATCAGTCAACAGGTGAACACAGACAGGGAAGCAAAGCAACAGCCAACACCCGGGTGCTGGAATGAGGAACAGGGGCACTAAGCGATCATGATAACCCCCCAATCAAAACAAAGACCTTTATTATCACCATCCTCCATAGTCCCCATACGTAGTAATGCCCATGTCCAACTTTTATCCTCAAATGACTAGGTCAAAAAGTGGCAAAAAGGCACGCCATCAGAGACCCACCATCTGACGTCACATCCATTGCGGGTGCCTGACTACTGTGCATGCGCCTGCACCAGAAGTGGTGTCAGAAGCCGGGTCTATGGCGCTGATGGCTGGCCCAGCAGGAGTATACAAGGAGGAGGTGGTGTCCGTTCTGGTAGGCTTTTTACATCTGGTGATCTGAGTACATGCTTCATAGGTATGGTCTATTAATGTTTTTGATCTGCGTGTAGCACTGCTTGTAGCGTATTTGTTTTTAAAACTTTTTGGCCTAGTCACCTGCGGATTCGTGGATAAAAGATGGACATGGGCATTACTACGTATAGGGACTATGGAGGATGGTGATATTAGGGGTTCATGCATGCCCAGTACAAAGGAATTATGTGGTAATCCTCTGTACTGTACTGTATGTTATATGTTCAAATTGTGTGAGGTTACTTTGCTTTATGATTATTTTTAAATGTAGATGCTCCTGTGAGGTTCCTAAAGAAGCAGCAACCATGTTGCAAAACTCGTTGGACTAAGCCAGCAGGAACATACAAGTCTCTATTTCATCTTTGCAAAACCCTTTATGGTTTTAATGTTGTTTTGCTACATTGTGGAAGTATTTATGCTCATAAAGGTCAGATCTTTTTAAAACATTTATATTTGCTGCAATAAAAGTTTATATTCTTTTATGGAAACTGATTGTGTTTTTGCCTTCAATATGAAGCCTTTAAAGCCCCTTTATTACCATTAGGAATGTTTTATTCCCATTGTTCTTTGTCACATTCACTGCAAAAAAATCGGTTCAACTGATAATTAGAAATGATTACATGTTCCATATATATTTGTACGCAATAAAGAGCATTTTTTTTTATATATTTGATCTAGTTAAATTTTTTCAGCTGCCTATAGGCCCTTGGGAGCATTTTTTTTTAAATTTTACAACTGATAATTAGCTTTCCCGCCCCCTCCTGTCTGTTTGCCTGCTGGAATCCAGTGAAATAGCCGAGGTGCAGGGGTCCTTTAGCCTTGAGTAAGCTCCAACTCATACATGACTCCGAACTTATTAAGGGCTTTTTCTCAGGGGAGGGTGGGAAAGGTAATTATGAGCAGATTATAGTTGCAGACTATCAAGTAAACATTTGACCTGAATCTTGAATGGGTCTAAGTTGACATTAAAGTGGAGTTCCACCCTAAAAAAAAAAAAAAGTACACGAAAATACTGCAAAAAAATTGAAAAAAATAAATAGAAAAAAAAAGGTTTTTTTTACTTAACAGAAAAGGCGGTTGCTATGCGGATGTTCCTAATCTGCCTCTTCCTAGTCCTCGGCAGGTCTTCTTCCTCGTCCTACTCGCGGTGTCTTCTGGTGAATGGGGCGCGCTGCCTTCTGGGTACTGTGTGTATCCGAGAGAGCAGCGCGACTCGCGCATGCGCAGTAGGAAACGGGCAGTGAAGCCGCAAGGCTCCACTGCCTGTTTCCCTTAGTGAGGATGGTGGCGCCGGGACCTGCCAGGATCGAGGGATTGGCCTCGGGGGACTGACATCATGGGCGAATAGGCAAGGTAAGTGTGCTTATTGAAGGCAGCAGCTACAGTGACTGACTTTTAAAAAAAAAAAAAAAATTGCGGGTGGAACCCCGCTTTAATATACCAAAACAATAAGTATGGGTTCACGGGCAAAAGGTATAGGTTCATATTATTATGCCAAAAAACAATCATGATCTAGTCATTGGAGTCGAGGCTCATATATATGTACATATATAAAGTAGACCCCATACTGCCTCCAATACAACACTTAGGCCCCTTTCACACTGGGATGGTTTGCAGGCGCTATTTTGCTAAAAATAGCGCCTGCAAACCGTCCCTAAACAGGGGCTGCTGTTTCTCCAGTGTGAAAGCCTGAGGGCTTTCACACTGGAGCGGTGCGCTAGCAGGACGGTAAAAAAAGTCCTGCTAGCCGCATCTTTGGAGCAGTGAGAGGAGCGGTGTGTTTACCACTCCTCCACTGCTCCTTCCCATTGAAAGCAATGGGAAACCGCGGTAATACCACCGGCAATGTGCCTCTGCAGAGGCGCATTGCCGGCGGTATTAACCCTTTTTCGGCCGCTGGGGGGGGGGTTAAAACCGCACCGCTAGCGTCCGAATACCTCCGCAATTCCGACGATATAGCGCCGCTAAAAATAGCGGCGCTATACCGCTACCGCACCCACCGCCCCAGTGTGAAACCAGCCTTAAGGAGTGAAGTTTTTTTTCCAAAATAATAATACAACAAAATAATGGTGCTTGTACAAAAAGGCATTGCCATTTTGGTGTGCCTACCACAGCATGATAGGATAGCTAAATGCAACCTTGAACAGTTTCCAAAATATGAAAGAAACTAGACATGTGCACTGCTGAAAAATTTGTTCATTTTCGTTTTTGTTTCATTTGTTTTTTTTCGTTTTTCGGGTCATTCGTTATGATCGCAATTAAAAAATTCGTAAATTCAAAATTCAAAAATAAGAAAGAAAATCCAAAAATTCGAAAGAATAACTAACTACTGTAACTAACTAATAATAACTAACTACTAAATTATAGGTACTGGAATTTCCTTTTAAATTTGGCTGTTAGCGAACGTAACGAATACAAATTTATCTGAAGCTAGAAATTATCCGAAATAACGAATGCCGCATCTAAAAAAATGGAACAGAACCAACTATTAATAAATAATAATAATAAAAAGTTTTTATTATTATTAGTGTTATTTATTCATATTAATTTGTTACATTCCATTCGTTTAGATACGGCATTCGTTATTTCGGATAATTCGTAACTTCGGATAAATTCGTATTTGTTATGTTCACCAACAGCCAAACTTAAAAGTAAATTCCAATACCTATTATTTAATTGTTAGTAATAGTTAAGTTATTATTAGTTAGTTATTATTTAGAAGTTTTCGGATTTTCAAATTTACGAGTTTGCAAATTTTTATGAATTTGCAAATTTACGAACTTCCGAATTTGCGAATTATCGATTTTTCAAATATTTATATTTACGAATATTCGGAAAATTAGTTAAACTGGTTTTTCGGTAATTTGTATACCGGTAATTCCGAATTAACAAATTTGTCGAAATTAGTTAAAAAACTAATTCGGAACAAAACTAATTGCACAATTGTCTAAAATAAACCAATGTGATTTAATTCTCCTGCATCCATGATAAAACTGAAGGTTGGCTGACCTTTTAAAGTGACCCTCTGGTAGTTTTAAATGGGCAGCAGATACTGAGAGATGTCTATATGCATGTCTATATGCATGCTTAGCTTGTGGGGTGTCATTTGTATTTCTGCTGTTGTATTCATTGCATTGTGTAGTTATACAGACAGTTACAGGCTGCCCAAGATGGGAAGGAGTTAACTGTCCAAACTTATTCCTGGGCTTTTTGAGTCCTGCCCCAGGGAATGTAAAGCACATATGGTGTGCAACCAAAAATTCGTGGGAAGTGTAAAGCAGCTGGTCATAAAGCGTGGTACCCTCTCTAGCGGTCAGTCCCCCCCAAAATTAGTGGGGACCGAACCCACGATATGGGAACTTCATATACCTAGCTGCATGGTACGGGAGAGCGAAGGAGTTAAGTTAGAGGACACATGAGGTCCGTGCTAGTGCTTGGCGGGACTCCATTCTGTCACTGAGAGTGAGGTGGTAGAGGCACGTTGGACTAGTGGAGAGGGCACGGGCTCAGCAGTGTCCCTTCTAAATGCAACATACATCGAGGAAGGTGTGTAGTAACATGGGATGGAATGCTTCACAGAGGAACTCTGTACTTTTAACTACTGCTCACAATGTATGGCTCACCTCTGGGGTACTGCCATAAAGTTTGACTTTCACATAAACGTGGCTCAGCCTGGAACGATGATTGCTACTGTCCAAAAACTCAAAAAAATTCACCAGCTGCTGAAGCAGAACATACCCCTTGATGAAGTGGGCATTGATGAGTGCGCACACTGCCGAAATGTACCCCCATAGGCGGCACAAGTAGGCCCCGTCCACAGAGTGACCCTAGAAAACGATACTTCACCAGTGGGGTGAAGAACTTGGTCCTGTTCTCTCCTGCCTCCATTGCCTCCTTATAAATCCACAAGGCTTACTATCATCACTATGGCCCATAGAGAGGCGCTAGTAGGTGTGGAGTCAAGTTGAAATTTAAATATCAAGAGCACTCTAGGCTTTAGGGCTCCATACATACAGTATGTGCAGACACCTTGATATGCCTGCTTTTTATCACCGCTGTCAATTTAAAAAAAATTAAACAACCAGTCAGAAAAGATCTCTCAACACTTCAGAAAATAGATACATGATATATTTATAGCAGCAAAAATCACTATAGCCAGATTTTGGAAAACAACAACCCTACCCTTTGACATCCTAAAAACGAAATTGTCGGGGGGGACGTGGCCTGACATAGCATGGAGTAGGACGTGCATGCTCTGAGCTCCGTCCATTACTCCTTTTCTAACCCATCCTGCTCTCCAGCAATATCCTGCACCAGCCTAGCGGGACCCCCTGAGGACCCTGCACACCTGCAGCCGCGGCTCCACTGTTCTCCGCCCGTACGGCGGCCTCCGCGGAGCAGAGATCCCACACGCGGCTACCGCATTCAGGAAAGACCGCTGGCTTCGGCCTAGTCCTTGAGGTCTGCGGCCATCTTGCTCCACCTGGCCTACCGACCAGTATTACCTCCCAGCCCTCCTGTCTCACAGCTCTCTACCCTCCAGGACAGCCTAATTATCCGGATACAGTGGGGGTAAGGACCACCGCTGATACTAGCCATAACTCCGCCGAAAACACCAAAAGCCACCCTGGCTAAACTGGATCACTATCGCCGCCAGGAGAAAGAAAGTGCTCGGGAAGATGACGGCGCCACGTGCAGCGAGCGGGACGCCCAGGGAGGCGACACAGCAAAAGTGCTTGAGGGGATCACATTCTGCCGGGCGTCTTTGACAGCTCAAATAGAGGAGGTCAAGGTTGACACCTTGCTTATACGACAGGACTTCCAAAAATTCAGTGAGTGGGTCACAACAGCCGAAACCCGCATAGGAGAGTTGGAGGACGCCATTACGCCGCTCCAGATCGGCTCGGAACGTATGCAGCTCCAAATCAATCAGATCCTGAGCAAGCAAGATGATATGGAGAATAGGCTCCGGAGGTGTAACCTCCGATTCATCGGGTTCCCCGAGGGAGCTGAGGGCAAAGATCCCACCACCTTCCTGGAGCAACTTCTTGGTAACACCTATGGCCGCAAGGCCTACTCACCTACCCTAGCGGTGGAAAGGGCCCACCGTATGCCTGCCAGACCTCCTCCCTAGGGGGATCCCCCCGCACGTTTTTAGTGAAGTTCTTGAACTACAAGGGCAGAGATGCGGCGCTGCAAATGGCTAGGGAAAAAGGTAACATCCACCTTGGAAACTCCAAGATTGCCATCTTCCCTGACTTTTCTGCCGAGATACCACGCCACCGCCAGGGCTTCATGGAGGCGAAGAGGAGGCTCCAGATACAACATCTTAAATACTCTATGCTATTTCCAGCTCGTCTTAGAGTCGAGAGGGATGGCCGGGTGTTCTTCTCTGAGGATCCTGAGGAAGTCCTTACCTGGTTGGAGCGCCCAGAGCCCTCCAGAAGGGTGGCGGAGTAACCTGGCCGAGCATGTCCATCGGCACTATTGATCGTTCATCGTCATCACCCACATATTACGCACCGCCGCGGGAGTCTGCAACTGCATCGAAACTGGTATGTTACCTTCTTGTTGTCCCCTCCTGGCTGCCCGTGGCACATGCCCTCTTGCTCCCCACCCCTGGGATCTAATCGTACCTTGCAGAGGGGGTCTTCTATACTCGGGGCCTCCTATTGATTGGTCGATCCCTAGACTTACTCTGGAGACTGTAATCGCGGAGCACAATCAGTCCTACACTCCGTATGCATAACACAGCAAATTCCCCCCCCCCCCCAGCAACCGGAACATACATCTCTCTATTATGTGACTACAGCGTTTTGGCTCCCATTGACCCCGCACTGTTCTTTTGGTTCACAGTACAAGAAGAGCCTGTTGCTCTTTTTTTGTGGGCCTCAAGTCACCTACACCATTCATGCGGACCAATCGCTGCAGATTTTTTACATAGCAGCAGGACTCTTTGTTTTTACCTGCTTCCGGTTGTCACTTACCTTTGGTTTTGGGCACAAACCCGCATCAGTTGGGTAAGATGCAGGGTGGGGAGGGGGAGGGGAGGTTAGTTTGTACTTGATGGAATGCAATACAGCGGAATGCATGCTGACACTGATACTGCATAGATGGCAAACCTTTTATTTATGTAATATGCATAATGTCTTTATACTAGACCAGGAATGTGGACCATATGTCCAATTGGGGGAGGGGCGGGCTGCTACTGTTTCACGATATGTCTTAATGTCTGATCTATGGCCTCGATAAAACTTCTCACTTGGAATGTGCGTGGGCTTGGGGACAAGGTAAAGAGATCTGCAGTTTTCAAATTTCTCAAAAAACAATGTGCCGACATTTTGGTGTTGGTAGAGACACACGTGGAGGGTCGGCTCCAAATGGCACTCCGTCGGCCATGGATCGGGTGGGCCTATCATTCATCCCACTCCTCTCATGCCCGTAGAGTCTCAGTCTTGATTGCCAAGACGGTACATTTTGAGTTATGTGATGTCCACTCTGACCCACAGGGGCGATATGTCTTTCTTTCTGTTAGATTGTATGGTGAACCTTTCCTACTGATGGCATTTTATGTACCTCCCCCATTTACCGTATTTTTCGCACCATAAGACGCACCTAGGTTTTAGAGGAGGAAAACAAGAAAAAAAATATTCTGAACCAAATTGTGTACTAAAATATTTTCCAGTGCCCATTAAATGCAGCCTGACCATTGCCATAGTAAACGCAGAGGGACCATGCCATAGTAAACACAGAGGGACCATGCCATAGTAAACACAGAGGGACCATGCCATAGTAAACACAGAGGGACCATGCCATAGTAAACGCAGAGGGACCATGCCATAGTAAACGCAGAGGGACCATGCCATAGTAAACGCAGAGGGACCATGCCACAGTAAACGCAGAGTGACCATGCCATCAGTGGTGTATTTAGGTTTTGTGCTGCCCTAGGCCTGACTAAACTTGTGCACCCCCTAATTTAAATATGACCCACCCCTTCCTGTCAAGGCCCGCCCTGTCATCTTCATGGGAAGAGGACAGAGGGGACGCTGTGGGAAGAGGACAGAGGGTTGCCGTGGGTGAAGGACAAAGGGACACCCTGGGAAGAGGACAGAGTAACGCCCTGGGAAGAGGACAGAGTAACGCCCTGGGAGAAGGACGCCGTGGGAAGAGGACAGAGGGGACGCAGTGGGAAGAGGACAGAGAGGGACGTTGTGGCGGTCAATAAGGCCTAGAGGATATCAGGTTAGGCACTTCCTAATGGCTCAGTCCCTGGGAACAGTAATGAATAATGGCCAACAGGCCCTCTTACCAGACCCAGCGAAATCGCAACAGTGATCCCTCTGGCTGGACGTTCGCTCACTCTGGGTTGCCTGGGGTGACTCTAGTCAGTAGTGTAGCATGTCTGTATCCTGGCAGTGGCTCGGTCTTTCTCCCTCTCTGGTGGTGCGGGTACAGCGGTTAAAGTGTGGCTCCCTCTCTGGTGGTGCGGGAACAGTGTGGCTCCCTCTCTGGCGGTGTGGGTACAGCGTGGCTCTCTGGCGGTGTGGGTACAGCATGGCTCTCTGGCGGTGTGGGTACAGCGTGGCTCTCTGGCGGTGTGGGTACAGTGTGGCTCTCTGGCAGTGTGGGTACAGCGTGGCTCTCTGGCGGTGTGGGTACAGCGTGCCTCTGGTGGTGCGGGGTACCGCGTGGCTCTCTGGCGGTGCGGGTACAGCGTGGCTCTCTGGCGGTGCGGGTACAGCGTGGCTCCCTGGTGGTGTGGGTACAGCGTGGCTCTCTGGCGGTGTGGGTACAGCGTGGCTCTCTGGCAGTGTGGGTACAGCGTGGCTCTCTGGCGGTGTGGGTACAGCGTGCCTCTGGTGGTGCGGGGTACAGCGTGGCTCTCTGGCGGTGCGGGTACAGCATGGCTCTCTGGCGGTGCGGGTACAGCGTGGCTCCCTGGTGGTGCAGGGTACAGCGTGGCTCCCTGGTGGTGCGGGGTACAGCGTGGCTCCCTGGTGGTGCGGGGTACAGCGTGGCTCTCTGGTGGTGCGGGGTACAGCGTGGCTCTCTGGTGGTGCGGGGTACAGCGTGGCTCTCTGGTGGTGCGGGGTACAGCGTGGCTCTCTGGTGGTGCCCCCCAGCAGAGTATTCTCTTTTGCTCCTCTTCAAGTTCTAACACCCCCTCCCTCCCCTCCAGCAGAGTGCTTGCATGCTGGGGAAACTGGATCAATAAACTCTGCAGGGACTTCATTTCCCATGATGCCCCCAGTGTCTTCTGATTGGCCCTCTGCTGTGGCCAATCATGGGGGGGGGGAAACAGTGGGCAGGAAGCTGGGTGGCGACCCAGCAAATCCAATTAGAGCCGCTCTCTCTTTCTCTTCTCCTTACAGAAAGGGAAGGGGGGCGGCGGGGGATATACAGACAGCCCGTAGCTCTCCTCTCCCTGTCACAGTGCCGCTGCTCTATTTGCCAGAGAACTCGGCAGCGGCGCTGTGACAGGGAGAGGAGAGCTGCGGATATCCCCCGCCGCCCCCCCTCCCTTTCTGTAAGCAAAAGAGAAAGAGAGAGAGAGCGGCTCTAATTCGATTCGCAAAGCCCCTGACACTGCGGCGGGGGGGCGGAGCCAGTGGCGGCGGTTGGGGGATTCCAGAGGCTGTGAGCGGATGGCAGGGGCGGTGCCAGCGACGGCGGGGGGCGGGGCCCCTGTTATGTATTCGGACCATAAGACGCAGGGACATTTTCCCCCATATTTCTGGGGGAAAAAAGTGCGTCTTATAGTCCGAAAAATACGGTAGTTCTGCTAAAGTTACAGAGGGCATGCTGTATTTGACTGGTCATCCTTCGATACAGGTAGTGTGGCTAGGGGATTTTACCGTTACGCTGAACCTACTGCAGCTCCAACCCACACTAGATTCTCCCGACTCATCACCTCCTTTAATCTCACTGACACCTGGCATCTTAAGTTCCCACTCAACCGAGCTTACTCCTGTTTCTCAGCTACCCATAACACCATGTCCCGCATAGACTTCATACTTATCTCCAACACCCTTGCCCCAAGATTACTGAGAGCTGAGTTCTCCCCTAGACTACTTTCAGACCATAGCCCATATTGGATTAGCCTCTCCATCCCGTTAGACAAACCTACATGGCGCCTGAATCCGTTTTGGCTCACCCTGCTGTCGGAGGATGACGAGCTGGGTAATAGTTGGAGAACCTACTTTTTAGAGAATGACGGATCAGCATCCCCAGATATAGTATGGGAATCCTTTAAATTACACGAATGCCTGACTCTGACCTCCTGTATCAACAGGCTGAAGGCTAATTCAGCAGCCCCACTGGACGGGGCAATGCGGGATCTGTCCTCCTCTGAACAGGGGTACATGTCAGTCCCCTCTCCTGCTGGGGCTGCCTAACTCAGGTTACAAACCAGGGTGGTCAACCAGCTACAGCATGAGACGGCCAGGAGAAAACTTTTCTTTGCCAGATGAAAACTTTTTGAACATGGGGAGAGAGCGGGCAAACTGTTGGCCTATCTAGAACATAGCGAGGATAGACCCCCTACTGTCATTTCACTCACTGGTCCTAATGGGGAAAAGATCACGGAACCCAGAGCTGTCACTACCAGATTTAGGAACTTTTTTTCTCAGCTTTACACCTCTCAGGTTTCCACCACTGAAGCTCCATTGGAGGATCTACTAGTGGGAATCACCTTCCCACAGCTAAGTGACACCCAAATGGCTATGCTAGACGCACCTCTTACACTCAAAGAAATAACTACGGTGACCGCGAGCTTTGCCAGATTCAAGGCCCAGAGAGATACTTACTCCCAAGTTATTGTCCCTCTATAACCATTTATTCAAAAGCTTCAACCTACCCCCATCAATGGGTGAGGCGGTTATCATCCTCATACCTAAACCGGGCAAGGACCAGGGCCTCCCAGAATCTTATAGACCCATATCGCTCCTGCAGGTAGACATAAAGATTTTGGCCAAAGTACTTGCCCTTCGCCTTAACCAAGTGATACTAACCCTGATCCATGCAGACCAAGCTGGATTTATGCCGGGACGTAACACCTCCTTCAACCTCAGAAAATTATATATCAACTTACAAGCGACACATACTAATGTCAGGTCCCGGGTGGTGGTGGCTTTGGACACCGCCAATGCCTTTGATTCAGTGGAGTGGCGGTACCTTTGGGGATGCCTACGTAGCTTTGGTTTCAGACCTAATTTCATCAAGTGGGTTCAATTATTATATCTGGCGCCCAAGGGTAAGGTAGTGGCCAACGGGAGGGCCTCCCAGATGTTTGACTTATCCAGGGGCACTAGGCAGGGCTGTCCACTGTCTCCGCTCCTCTACGCCCTGGCAGCGGAGCCCCTTGCAATTTCCATTAGAGAGGACCCCGAGTTTCAGGGTCTCTGCCTTGGATCCCTGACTGAAAGAATTAGCTTAAACGCAGACGACACGCTACTATATCTGGCCGACTCTACCACATCTCTTCAGAAGGCATTACATACATTCGAACATTTTGGTCTGTTCTCCGGCCTTAAAATAATTGGGAGAAATCCCAAATAATGCCCATGGATACTTTCCCCTCTCCCAAGCTACAGGAGCAGTTACCAATCCAGCGAGTAAACAGTGCACTATCAAATATCTTGGAGTATTGGTGAATAGAACACCGGCTGACTATATATCCCTGAACATAGAGCCAGTTTTCAATCTCATCAAGTTTAAAACTCAGGTGTGGGTGAGACTGCCGCTCGGTGGGGCCGCATTAATATCATTAAAATGATATTACTATCTAAAGTATTGTATATGCTTTGGCACACACCCGTATACTTACCCTTTAAATTTTTTAAATCAATGGAGGCCATACTCGAGCCATTCGTTTGGGGTACCAACAGACACAAGCTGGCCTGAAGAGTTCTTAAGAACCCTTCTGACCTGGATGGAACGGCCCTCCCTGACTTGAATCTCTATTACCTTGCATCCCAACTGTCTAAGCTATACCACATAGACAAAACCGACAGACTCAGATTCCTCACGCTTCTCTGTCCACAGTGGGCGCAACTAACCACGGATCCACTTACTGCAATCGCAGTGGGTCATAGTGGGAATAACTCCAAAAGAGACCGTGGGTACCAATATAGGCGCATATGGGACATTGGCACTAAAATGTTAACGACCCCTAAATACAACGACTATACCCCTTTATGGCACAATAAATTACTTTCAGAGTTTCTCTCGATCCCTGACACAGAAATATGGAGTGATCATGGGATATATTACCTGCACCACATCATTTCCGATGGCACACTTAAAAACTTTGAGGACCTCCAAAATGAGTTCCTGCTGCCCAATTCCATGCTTTTTAGATTCTTCCAAGTGTGCCATGCAGCTCAAACTCAGTTTCCCCAACCTTTACCACAGTCTACCCCCAATGTCATCATGGCAGTAGTTAAGGGTGTGGATCCACGAAGGCTGATTTCTGATTTTTATGTCATGCTCCTAACCCCATCATCTACCACGCTAGCTTACAGCCTTAAATCAAGATGGGAAAGAGAGGTGGGTCCGCTGGAGGATGAGTAGTGGAGTGAAGCACTTGATTCATGCAAGACTGTATCCCCTAAACTTTCTGACAGGTTGACCCAGTTGTATGTGGTGCACCGAGCATATCTTACCCCCCTAAGAATCGCCCGCTTTAGGCAACAGTCTTCTACCTCGTGCACAATGTGTAACCAGGCGACGGGCACATTTTTCCATTTAATTTGGGCGTGCCCGGTCCTTCAGGGTCTATGAAAGCAGATTGTGGATTTCCTCCAGGATGACATGGGATCCCCTTTGACCCTGGACCCCAAACAATGCCTACTGAGGATATTCCCTGATTCTGAGATAGACAAATTCACTAAAACATTCTTGCATGAAACATTGTTTCCTGCTAAAAAAATTATAGCCAGACAGTGGATGAGACCCATTCCCTCCAGCTTCAACGACGGGAAAATAGATATAAATAACACACTTCCCTACAAGAAGTTCATATACATTAACAGAGGTTGTCCAGATAAGTACAACAAAATCTGGGATAGCTGGCTTGCGTCTGCGGACACATGCACTGGTGGTTCGTAAAGTTATAACCCCTCTTAGCGTGGAATCTCATGAATAGCTTAGACATAAGGTTTTCCACCCATTTGATAGTCGCTGAGTCCATTGTTCTATCTGTATAAGTTCTTGACTAGTGATGAGCCGAACACCCCCGGGTTCGGTTCGCACCAGAACCCGCGAACGGACCGAAAGTTCGAACGAACATTAGAACCCTATTAAATACAATGGATGCGAACGTTCGAATTCTAAAGTGCTAATTATAACAACTATTATGCATGTTATTGTCATAAATAGGGTTTGGGAACCCGGGTTGTGCACCAGGGGACATGTATCAATGCAAAAAGAAGTTTTAAAAACGGTAGTTTTTCGGGAGCAGTCATTTTAATGATGCATAAAGTGAAAAAAAAAAAGTCAAATATTCCTTTAAATATCGTACCTGGGGGGTGTCTAAAGTATGCCTGTGAAGTGCCACGTGTTTCCCGTGTTTAGAACTGTCCCTGCACAAAATGACACTTCTAAAGGAAAAAAAAGCCATTTAAAACTGCTTGCGGCTTTAATGTAATGTCTGGTCCCGGTAATATGGATGAAATTCTTTAAGAAAAATGGCATAGCTACCCCATGACCCCCCCCCCCCTACCCCAGCCCATTACCAGCCCCTTTGGGTCTTGTATGGATATTAAGGGGAACCCCGCACATAAAATAAAAAAGGCCCTATATACTCTGAACAGCCGTATACAGGCGGTGCATACAAGACAGGGACTGTAGGTTTGTTCTTATGTAGAATCTGTTTGTAATTTTGAACAGGTACATTGTTGAAGTGTAGCTCCAGCCCAAAAATCTATTTTTAAACTTTTTGGGAAACATAGGTAAGGGTTATCACCCCTGTAACATTTGTTTTGCTGTCTGTGCCCCTGTTCAGAACATTTCACCTCACTTTCCGTCCCAATGACAACTGTTTTTGAAATGTGGTGTTTTTCTTGAAACAAGGATTGCTGATAAAGCATCAGTACAGATGAGACCCCTTTCTCCCATATTTATTCTTACAGGAGAGAATTTTCCTTTCTAGGTGTAGATTTCCTCTCACTTCCTGTTGTCTTCTTTCGTTTGCAAGTAGGAGTCGTTTGTAAGTTGGATGTTTGAAAGTAGGGACCTGCCGTATATACTCTGCAGAAATAGGCCCCTTAGTTGTTGGTGTTGGCACAACACTGTAAGCACTCAGTTACTCTTGGTTGGTGCTGGAACGCCCTGCTGTCAACTATTATATCAGGAATTTTAATTACATATAATTGTTGAACAGTGGTAGTAAAAATTGGGGCTTTGATGGTGGTGCTGGTGCCACAACACTGTAAGCCCTGACAGTTACTCTTGGTGGGTGCAGCAATGGGCCCTGCTGTGAATTATTAGATCAAGAATTGTAATTACATGCCCCTTTTGAACAGGGGCTGAAAAATTGGGCCTTTCGTGGTGATGGTGGTGGTGGCGTTGCCACAAGACTGTAAGCCCTCAGAGTTACTCTTGGTGGGTGCAGCAATGGACCCTGCTGTGAATTATTAGATCAAGAATTGTAATTGCATGCCCCTGTTGAACAGGGGCTGAAAAATTGGGCCTTAGGCACTGGTGGCACAACACTACAACCCCTCACAGATACTGTACTTGGAGCACAGCAATGAGCCCTGTTGCAAAGTATTGCTTCAAAAATTGTAATGACACGCCCCTGTTAAACAGGGGCTGAAAAATTGGGCCTTAGGCACTGGTGCCACAACACTCCAACCCCTCACAGATACTGTACTTGGAGCACAGCAATGAGCCCTATGGCAAATTATTGCTAAAAAAATTGTAATTACACGCCCCTGTAAAACAGGGGCTGAAAAATTGGGCCTTAGCCACTGGTGGCGGCACCCATAAACAAAAATGATCTTCCAAGCTATCATCATCAATCGTATCATTGAGGACTCGGAGGAGGAGGATAGCCAGTCAACATAACAGCACAGGCACTCAGCATCAGCATCAGTCTTGAAGGGATGTGACATGTTAAAATCAATTAGTCTGTTATATCAGCATCAGGTGTGTGGTAGCTGGTGGTGATCCAAGACTGGTTCATCTTGATGAAAGTCAGTCGATCAACCGAGTCGGTGGACAGGCGCACCCTGTGATCCGTGACAAATCCTCCAGCAGCACTGAATGTGCGTTCCGAAAGAACGCTGGATGCAGGACAGGCCAGTAGCTCAATTGCATACTGTGCAAGCTCTGGCCAGTGATCCATCCTCAAGACCCAGTAAGCCAGAGGATTTTCGGTGGGAAAGGTGTCCAAGTCTGACCTTGCCCCTAGATATTCCTGCACCATGTTTATCAGACGCTGGCGATGGTTGCTGGAACCGATCATACTTTGGGGCTGCGGACTAAAGAATTGTCTGAACGCATCGGTCAGACGGCCACCTTCCCCACCGCTCCTTCTTTGACTGCCCGAAGCCTCAGCAACTCGTTGTCCAGGACCAGGAGTTTGTAACCTCCCAGTCTCTGGGAACGCGTTGCACAGACCTTTCTGCAAGGCCTCCCGGAGTTGTCTCATCCTCTGCTCCCTCTGCGACGGTAACATAAGGTCCGCAACCTTACCCTTGTACCGTGGATCAAGGAGAGTGGCCAGCCAGTAATGGTCCCTCTCCTTGATCCGAAGAATACGAGGATCCTTCCGCAGACTTTGCAGGATCAGGGAGGCCATGCAGCGTAGGTTTGCTGAGGCATTCGCTCCGGAGTCCTCTGGGTCACTAAGGACGACATGATCCGCAGCCACCTCCTCCCAGCCACGTACAAGTCCACTGGTTTCTTGGGACTGTAAATCATCCCTAAAAGACTGCTGCTGATGATGCTGAGTGCCAGCCTCCACCTCCATGCTGACACAATCCTCCTCCTCCTCCTCCTCCTCCTCCTCCTCTTCCTGTGCGATGGGTGGGACAGAAGGAACACTGTCTGGGTAAAGGGGGCCTTGAGAGGCAAGGAAGTCCTCCTCTTCCTGCCTCTGTTCTGCCTCAAGTGCCCTGTCCATTATTCCACGCAGCGTGTGCTCCAACAGGTGGACAAGAGGTACAGTGTCACTGATGCATGCACTGTCACTGCTCACCATCCTCGTGGCCTCCTCAAATGGTGCCAGGACAGTGCATGCATCCCTGATCATGCCCCACTGGCGTGGAGAAAAAAAAACAAGCTCCCCTGACCCTGTCCTGGTGCCGTAGTCGCACAGGTACTCATTGATGGCCCTCTGCTGCGTGTGCAGCCGCTGCAGCATGGCCAACGTTGAGTTCCACCTGGTGGGCATGTCACATATAAGGCGGTTCTTGGGCAGGTTCAACTCCTTTTGCAGCTCAGCCAGGCGAGCACTGGCATTATAAGATCTGCGGAAATGCACACAGACTTTCCTGGCCTGCCTCAGGACATCCTGTAAGCCCGGGTACCTGCCCAAGAACCGCTGCACCACCAGGTTAAGGACGTGAGCCACACAGGGCACATGGGTCAGTTGTCCCTGTCGGAGGGCGGAGAGGAGGTTGGTGCCATTGTCGCAAACCACCATTCCTGGCTTAAGCTGGCGTGGCGTCAACCACCTCTCGGCCTGGCCCTGCAGAGCAGACAGGACCTCTGCCCCAGTGTGGCTTCTGTCCCCCAAACACACCAGTGCAAGCACGGCATGGCATCTTTTTGCCTGCGTACTTGCGTAGCCCCGTGAACGGCTACGGAGCACCGCTGGTTCATAGGACAAACCACAGGAAGAGGCCATGGAGGAAGAAGAAGAGGAGGGGGTGGAGGAGAGAGGTGTGTCACAACCAGTAGTAGCATTTTGGAGGCGTGGCGGTGGGACAACCTCCAACACTACTGCACCTTGTCCTGCATCCTTCCCAGCTGCCAAAAGAGTGACCCAATGGGCCGTGAAAGAAAGGTAACGTCCCTGTCCATGCCTGCTGGACCATGAGTCAGCGGTAATATGCACCTTACCGCTGACCGCCCTGTCCAGCGAGGCCAAGACATTGCCTTCCACATGCCGGTAGAGAGCCGGAATAGCCTTCCGTGAGAAAAAGTGGCGTTTGGGAACCTGCCACTGAGGAACCGCACATTGCACAAACTCACGGAAGGGGGCCGAGTCTACCAACTGAAAAGGCAGCAGTTGAAGCGCTAGCAATTTAGCCAAGCTAGCATTCAACCGCTGGGCATGTGGATGGCTGGGAGTGAACTTCTTTCGACGGTCCAGCAGCTGGGGCAGGGAAATTTGCCTGCTAGAATCGGACGTCGGTGTACTGCTAGCAGAGTGGCCGCAAGTACTTGGCTGTGACACACCTAATTCTACACCTTCATTCCTCTCAGTGCATGTTTCAGAGAGGACTGAAGTTATAGTGGGGTTGGAGATCCCAGCTGATGCGGTGCAAGGAGAGGTCCGCTTTGTTCTTTGGTGTGGGTCTTTGAGGTAGGCTTGCCAACGAGCTGCATGGCAGGTCAACATATGTCTGGTCAGGCATGTGGTACCCAAGCGGCTGATGTTTTGGCCACGCGATATACGCTTGAGACATATGTTGCAAACAGCAGCTGTGCGATCTGATGCACTAGCCTCAAAAAAGGCCCACACCAAAGAACTTTTTGAATGACGGGCAGAGGCAGCGCCCTGCACAGGCGGAGCTCTGCGGTGTGATTCCGTCGGTGTACTGCCCTTACGCTGGCCACCAAAGGGCATCCTGCCTCGTTGGAGATGTGCCTCCTCCTCATCCTCCTCCTCCTCCTCTCTCCTATTAGGCACCCACGTGGAGTCAGTGACCTCATCATCCCCTCCCTCCTCATCACTGGAGCCAATCTGGCAGTATGCTGCAGCTGCTGGAACATGACTGCCAGATTGGTGTCCTTCTTGAGCATCCCCTCTGTCTGCTCTCACGCTACTGCCTTCCTCTAGCTGGGTTTCATCATCAGACCCTTCGAAACGCTGGGCATCCTCCTGGAGCATGTACCCAACACTGTGCTGAAACAGTTCGGGGGACTCCTCAGGAGGAGGACATGGTGGGTCTAGGGAAGGAGTGACTGATGATTTGTCTGACATTGATACCAGGGAAGACGACGCTTTGGCAGCTGCTTTTCCAGTACCCTGAGCCTGGGTGAGAGAGGATGAGGAGGAGGAGGAGGGCTTGGTCATCCACTCTACCAAGTCTTCGGCATGATGTGGCTCAACATGTCCAGCTGCCGAAAAGAAGGACAAGCGTGTCCCATGGCCATGTGCTGATGACAATGCACCGCGTCCACGACCAGCACTGTTGCCCCCAGACACAGAGCCTGCTTGCCCTCTTTTATTGCCTCCTGACTGTCTGCCTCTCCTTGTTTGCCTTCCAGACATTCTAATAGATGGCCTGCAGGGAGATGGGAAAAAAGCAATAAGGGCTACCTTCAGGTGTCCTTCTCTGTCCCTTGAAACAAGGACTTTCACAGTGAAAGAAACTGACACTCTCCCTACCTACAGTTTTCTGTCCCTAGAATAAATGTTTTTTTTAAGCACAATATAGCACAAGGACAATTCACTCACTGTCCTTACAGGTCCCTGGAAACAAGGACTTGCAGAGTGAAAGAAAAAAAACACTCTCCCTACCTACAGTTTTCTGTCCCTAGAAAAAATGTTTTTTTTAATCACAATATAGCACAAGGACAATTCACTCACTGTCCTTACAGGTCCCTGGAAACAAGGACTTGCAGAGTGAAAGAAAAAAAACACTCTCCCTACCTACAGTTTTCTGTCCCTAGAAAAAATGTTTTTTTTAATCACAATATAGCACAAGGACAATTCACTCACTGTCCTTACAGGTCCCTGGAAACAAGGACTTGCAGAGTGAAATAAACTGACACTCTCCCTACCTACAGTTTTCTGTCCCTAGAATAAATGTTTTTTTTAATCACAATATAGCACAAGGACAATTCACTCACTGTCCTTACAGGTCCCTGGAAACAAGGACTTGCAGAGTGAAAGAAAATAAACACTCTCCCTACCTACAGTTTTCTGTCCCTAGAATAAATGTTTTTTTTAAGCACAATATAGCACAAGGACAATTCACTCACTGTCCTTACAGGTCCCTGGAAACAAGGACTTGCAGAGTGAAATAAACTGACACTCTCCCTACCTACAGTTTTCTGTCCCTAGAATAAATGTTTTTTTTAATCACAATATAGCACAAGGACAATTCACTCACTGTCCTTACAGGTCCCTGGAAACAAGGACTTGCAGAGTGAAAGAAAATAAACACTCTCCCTACCTACAGTTTTCTGTCCCTAGAATAAATGTTTTTTTTAAGCACAATATAGCACAAGGACAATTCACTCACTGTCCTTACAGGTCCCTGGAAACAAGGACTTGCAGAGTGAAATAAACTGACACTCTCCCTACCTACAGTTTTCTGTCCCTAGAATAAATGTTTTTTTTAAGCACAATATAGCACAAGGACAATTCACTCACTGTCCTTCCAGGTCCCTGGAAACAAGGACTTGCAGAGTGAAAGAAAAAAAACACTCTCCCTACCTACAGTTTTCTGTCCCTAGAAAAAATGTTTTTTTTAATCACAATATAGCACAAGGACAATTCACTCACTGTCCTTACAGGTCCCTGGAAACAAGGACTTGCAGAGTGAAATAAACTGACACTCTCCCTACCTACAGTTTTCTGTCCCTAGAATAAATGTTTTTTTTAAGCACAATATAGCACAAGGACAATTCACTCACTGTCCTTACAGGTCCCTGGAAACAAGGACTTGCAGAGTGAAAGAAAAAAAACACTCTCCCTACCTACAGTTTTCTGTCCCTAGAATAAATGTTTTTTTTAAGCACAATATAGCACAAGGACAATTCACTCACTGTCCTTACAGGTCCCTGGAAACAAGGACTTGCAGAGTGAAATAAACTGACACTCTCCCTACCTACAGTTTTCTGTCCCTAGAATAAATGTTTTTTTTAAGCACAATATAGCACAAGGACAATTCACTCACTGTCCTTCCAGGTCCCTGGAAACAAGGACTTGCAGAGTGAAAGAAAAAAAACACTCTCCCTACCTACAGTTTTCTGTCCCTAGAAAAAATGTTTTTTTTAATCACAATATAGCACAAGGACAATTCACTCACTGTCCTTACAGGTCCCTGGAAACAAGGACTTGCAGAGTGAAATAAACTGACACTCTCCCTACCTACAGTTTTCTGTCCCTAGAATAAATGTTTTTTTTAAGCACAATATAGCACAAGGACAATTCACTCACTGTCCTTACAGGTCCCTGGAAACAAGGACTTGCAGAGTGAAAGAAAAAAAACACTCTCCCTACCTACTCACCTACCTACCTACTCAGTTTTCTGTCCCTAGAATAAATGTTTTTTTTAAGCACACTATAGCACAAGCACAAAACACACTGACACTCTCCCTACCTATCCTTCTCTTTCCCTAAACTAAAGGAATCCAGGTTAAGCAAGAAAGAAATAACAGTCACTGTCCCTGCCTATGCTGCTCTATCCCTGCTCCGGAACACACTACACTAGGCCGCCGTGCTGGCGGCCTTTTATAGTGTGGGGCGTGTACTAAACACCCTCAGCAATAATTGGCCACAGGCATCCTGCCTGTGGCCAATCATTGCTCTCCTCGCTGCCGGCGCTGTGATTGGCCAAGCATGCGGGGTCACAGTGCATGCTTGGCCAATCACAGCGCCTGGATGACACTGCGATGGCGTAGTGCATTGTGGGCCGTTCGCGTCACTCGAATTTGGCGCGAACGGCCCAAATCGTTCGATCTTCGTCGAACGATCGAACAGCCGATGTTCGAGTCGAACGTATGTTCGACTCGAACACGAAGCTCATCCCTATTCTTGACATGTTGTGTTTACATGTATATAAGCCACATTTCTTTGTTGTATGCATTTCTCTAGTATTGCTATATAACTTGCAGAAATATGTTCAAAAGTTAAATTGTTCAATAATAACTTAAAAAAAAAAACGAAATTGTCCTGGATTATGATTAATGAACATCTTTCAGCCATATTAAATGATAAGGTTCAATTATTTGAGAAATCCTGGGATCCATGCACTTAATATCAAATTGATGGTTCTAGAACTATTTCCACTTGAAATTACTTCAAAAATAGAAAAGGCACAAGACACCTTATATCTTTAACCTTTTTCCTTTCTTATCTCTTTTCTCTCTTTCCTTTCCTTTTTTTATTTTGGCCTCATAAGGTGTCTGTTGGACCTATTGTAATATTCACCTACAATATTAGGATGACAAAATATATCTATTAGATTTCCATGTTACAGTATATTATTTTACTTGCAAAATTTGAAAACATTTATTTATTTATTTATTTTTAGTGTTTAAAATATATTTGTATAAACTATTAGATATTGTACCCTTGCTGTACTATTCAATGAATTTCATTATTTATACAATCTTTATTTGAAAAAATCTGAATAAAATATATATATTAAAAAAAAAGTCCCTTTAAGGAGGCTCTTAAAGGGTTAATCAAGAACGTTTAGCGGAGGCAGTGCATGTTTGTCTAAATGAGACAGTGTTTTCAGACATGACCTTTGTCAAATGTCGAGCAGGCGCTCCTGTAAAAAAAAAAAAAACGGAGAGCATGTATTTAAAGGTCACACATGTAGTGACAGTGGCAGCTCTCAGCCAGCTATGTTCACACACGTGACCTCCCAGAGTGTCTTAAAATCATATTAAGGCCCAATCAGAGTCACACAGGCGCTGTGATATCCTTTCTGGCTGTCTTTTAAAACTGAACCTTGTGTCCATCCCTGCTAAATCGGACAGACAATGCAGGAGATTGGGCCTTTAAATGAGGTGGTTGACTCGTGTAGCGAGATGTAATCAAATTTTATTGTTGGAATAAAAAGTATGTGAATACATGACAATGGTATAATTCATGTGAAAAAATCAAGTAAATGTTAGCACATTTGTGATATGCATAATAGTAGTACCATCATATTCACAATTATATACATGGTCAGCACATAGCAATAAAAATTGGCATGGTTAATTCACATAACAGCTGGCAGCCTGATAGGTAATTAAATAGATTAAAAAGTTTGACGTATCCAGATATATATCCTAGTAGGGCACATAGCTACAGCCTTAAAGACTGACGCGTTTCTGTCTGAAAACACTTCTTCAGGGGCGGATGTTGTAGATATACATATACATATATATTGGGGTATCTGTATGGTGCCTTCAGGTCCCGCATATCTATTTTTTTCATGTGAACTCTAAGCAGCACCATTCATGTTCATCATCTATTTGTTCTTTATCATTGTGGTACAGATGTTTTTAACAAGTATGTTAATACATTTTTCATATTCTTATATCTAGTGACTGAGGTGTGACTCTTTGAAAGTCCCGTGGGCAAAATGTTTTTTTCTGTGTTATACAACTCATACTCATCACCTCAGTTCTGCCATTTACCTCTAATTTTGGTAGCTAGACCAAAAGCAGACCAAAGCAGACACATTATCCATTGGGATGCAAGTAGAAAGGTCACTTAAAGTGGATCTCTCAGTATCTTTTTAAATGTATACAAATAAATTTCCTTGAGATTGTAGATTTAATGGCGCTGGGACCCTAGTGGTTACCTATGATTGGTACTGTCAAAAAACTCCACTGCCAGTGAAATGTGACCTTGGAAAACTAATCTCCACCAATATCTGGGGTGAAGAACTTGGTCCTGTTCTCTCCTGCCTCCATTGTCTCCTTATGAATCCACAAGGCTTACTATCATCGCTATGGCCCATAGAGAGGCGCTAGTGGGTGTGGAGTCAAGTCATCAAGCAAAGACACTAGTCGAAATATAAATATCGAGAGCACTATAGGCTTTAGGGCTTCATACATACAGTATGTGCAGACACCTTGATATGCCTGCTTTTTATCACTGCTGTCCATTTTAGAATTTTGGGGCATCTGGGTGATGTTTAGGCTGCTTTCATACGCAGGCTTGCAGCATTCACCAGCTGCTGAAGCAGACAGAGATTTTAAACATACCCTTTGAGGAAGTGGGCAGAGTGAGGCCCTCGAAATGCGTTTGATATTGAGGTTGCTACATATTAACCTCCTGTTTGCATTTCAGCCTTTCGATGCGGAGCTCCTATTCTTTGATCCAACCAATACACCTAATTAATTTCCTGACATTTCACATAGAAACAGTGTAGTAAAAAGACATAAAAACTCAAACTTTTATCATTCACCTGTCCTTGAGCCAACAATCAGTGATTAATGGGTAATCTACTGAGTATGTGTGACCCAGCCTGGATACTTTCCACAGAGATGTTGTGCAGCAACAAGCAGCCCTACAGCAAAGATCTCACTGGAATTATGAAAACGTAGCAGTCTAGGAGGTTATTGGGGGTGGGAAGAACTATGTAAGGATAATTGTACTAAAATTACAGTTATTTTTTAAGTATCGTATATACTCGAGTATAAGCCGATCCAAATATAAGCCGAGGCACCTTTTTTACCACAAAAAAATGGGAAAACGTATTGACTCGAGTATAAGCCTAGGGTGTCCATCTGCATGCCTCACTGTGCCTCACTTTGCCTCACTGTGTCCATGTGCCTGCCTCACTGTGTCCATGCCTCACTGTGTCCATGTGCATGCCTCACTGTGTCCATGTGCATGCCTCACTGTGTCCATGCCTCACTGTGTCCATGCCTCACTGTGTCCATGCCTCACTGTGTCCATGCCTCACTGTGCCCAATCTCCCTAACTGATCTCCTGCCTGTGTGACTAGACTGACGTTTATCATGGGAGTCTATGGAAGGAGTGCCCGGCTTTGAAAAATCGGTGCTCCCCGGCCGTAGGTCCCCTGGACAACAAACTTTGCACACTTGTAGATGAAGAGTGGGGCTACATGTGTGCCAAGTTTGGGGTCCAGGGAACCTACAGCTGGCCAGGATCAGGCGCACAAACATGAAGATGGACACAGACTCGAGTATAAGCCGAGGGGGGGCATTTTCAGCACATAAAAATGTGCTGAAAAACTTGGCTTATACTCGAGTATATACGGTAGATCTAAACCGTAATTGGGTGACATTTATTGTGCTAAAGATTTAAGTATCATCATTTTTTTTTTTTTATGGTTTTCCCCTTTTTTTTAAATAATTTTTATCATTTCAGTGCTGCTGATCTCTTGGACCCTTTTCAACCACTTCTTGTCTACATGCACCCGTTCCAGCCTTGGCTGAACAACATTGCTTCCTCCAGTTGGAGAAAATTGGACCTCACTTTATAAGTTCAATCGTGCGCCTTCATCACCTTGGCCATGTTGACACTCAGCATTGATTGGGAGCAGGTAGAACAGGCTCCCAATCACATGATCACTATGGCAGCCAATCACAGTGTGCACATGATTGGTAAGCCAAGGAAAAATTGGGTATTTTGTTTTTCCTAAATTATAACGAATATCATTTTTTAGGCTTTGGCTCTCTACTTGTCTTGGTGACCATTATCACCAAGAGTAAAAGTGCAAGAAAATTCCAAATTTTGAATTGTCACCAGAACATGAATAGAGGCAAAATCTTCCTCTTGTGGCTATGGGACAGGAAGTGAAGGGAAATCCTCCCAATGGGATACAAATGACAACAAACTGAATGGGGTTATAAATCTCCCTTAGTCTATCCATAATGAACTTTAAAGGGCTGTCGGGAGCCGGAAACGGGGAGGGGGGGGGGGGGTAAATTTATTTATGTGTACTGTAGACTAAACTAGATGGACAGGTCTTCATTTCAACCTATGTAACCTCCACAAGAGATGGAGATGGAAAAGGAAGTTGTCAACCCATAACAGGAAGTGCCTGAGTAAGGGCCTTCATGGCAGGATCACCAGATGATCTACATATTTAAAAATATTGCAAACAACTTTAGAAATGACTTTAATGTATCAAGCTCATATTGGGTTTTAGGGGTTTACATCTTGTTTAGGTAACCAACCCTGTTGATTCTCCAAAAACATTATAATTGCACTGATGTCAGTTTATGGCATTTGTTCTTTCATTTCTGGAACCTGGCTCATTAAATATGGTTGCTTCCTAAGTTGTGTTTAGGTGACAGTTTCCAGAATGACGATTTCTCATTTGAAAGAGCAATTAAGTCCCATTTTCTCGATTTTCTGAACAAGTATTAGACACAGGGAATTCCACGTCTGATAATTACATCTTGCGGACTCTAGGTACTTAATACTGTAACATTATCATGTAGAATCCAAGCTATCTAATAACTGTCTATGAATTATTAGCTAGGGCAGAATGATTAGCGCTATCATTTTTGTATATCCTTTAAATCAGTCGCTTCCACTTAGCCAGAGCAAGGTATATTGATGAAGTAATGGAGTGAAAGAGGCACTTTTCGAAAGCAGGCGCTGCCCAATTATAAAACATTTATTTCATAATTTAATCGCTGTCTGCTTAGTCTAACAGCTCAGCACAAAATGTCCTCTTTGAAGACTAACCCGCCTATGGAGCTTCGAATCATAAAGGAGACCTGTACTGGGAATATTTGCAATACAATCTGATCAGCATTCATGCCCTGCTAGTGGGAATAACCTACAGTTTTCCTTAGCTGGCTTCTGTTGGAAAAAACATTAGTGTATCTATAGCCCAGACTTTCTTTTTGTTTTATTTTATATTGAGTGAGAAAGGGTTAGAGCAGGCCTTGGCAACCACTGGCCTGCTTGCCTGGCGCACAGTGCTGTTTGTGTGGCACTTACTGCTATTATCTGTAATTGACAGCACACCAGCCTGTCAATTACAAAACCTGGTCTATCCACCTTACTGAAGCCACAAAAAGCCTGCTGCAGCTGAGGAAATTGAGGTGCTGTGCTGAAGAAGGCCTCCGGCAAGCCTACAGCAGTACCCTGCATTCCTAATGGTAAAGGGCTTGGGATTGATCCAGTGGCGGCCCGTCCATCAGGGGCGCGGAGTGCCGCCCCTTTATCCATGGCCGCCACCCCTATGCTCTGTCCATGGCCGCTATTTTGACAGGACATCGCCACCCCCTATTCATGCGTCAGGCCCCTTTCAGGACACCGGGCGCGTGAATTACAGCGGCAGGGGTGCTTTTTTTAAGCACCCGATTAGAGCCAGAGGCTCTAAAAAGCTTCAAAATAGGGTGGGTTTGTGGTGCAGAGCATTGGGCCAGGAGCCCACCCAGGTGTTACAACAGCGAATGAATATTCGCTATTGAAACACTGATCCTCAATCCAGCCAATCAGAAGCAGGTCTGAGACCCGTTTTCCAATTGGCCGAAAAGAGAAGAGTCCCAATTGGTCACTGAGGAGGAGGGAGGAAACAGAAGCCGTTGCGATGCCCGTGGAGAGCAGGGGAAGGGAAAGCAGTTGCTGCCGCCGAGCAAGGGAAGCCCCCGGTGAAGCCTGGGAGAAGCGCTGCCCACATAGATGGGTAAGTGCAGCAGACCCACCCAACTGACGGGCCGACCTGTGTCTGTTTGCCGCCCCCCCCCCAAAAAAATCATTATCACCGGCCGTCACTGGATTGATCTGAGGTCTGACGTTTATGCATTGGGTCTGATCAGGGATGAGCCGAACACCCCCAGAATGTTCGTGTAAACTTTAGAACCCTATTAAATACAATGGACTCGAACGTTCGAAATCTAAAGTGCTAATTTTAAAGGCTTATATGCAAATTATTGTCCTAAAAAGTGTTTGGGGACCCGGGTCCTGCCCCAGGGGACATGTATCAGTGCAAAAAAAAGTTTTAAAAACGGCCGTTTTTTTGGGAGCAGTGATTTTAATAATGCTTAAAGTGAAACAATAAAAGTGAAATATTCCTTTAAATTTCGTACCTGGGGGGTGTGTATGATATGCATGTAAAGTGGTGCATGTTTCCCGTGCTTAGAACTGTCCCTGCATAAAATGTCATTTTTGAAGGAAAAAAAGTCATTTAAAACTCACTCGCGGCTATTAATGAATTGTCGGCTCCCGGCAATACATACAAAAGTCATTGATAAAAAAAAAAAAAAAAAAGCGTGGGGGTCCCCCCAAATTCAATTACCAGGCCCTTCAGGTCTGGTATAGATATTAAGGGGAACTCTACCCCAAATAAAAAAAAATGGCGTGGAGTCCCCCCAAAAATCCATACCAGACCCTTATCCGAGCACGCAACCTGGCAGGCCGCAGGAAAAGAGGGGGGGACGAGAGAGCGCCCCCCCTCCTTAACCGTACCAGGCCACATGTCCTCAACATGGGGAGGATGTCCCCATGTTGATGGGGACAAGGGCCTCATCCCCACAACCCTTGCCCGGTGGTTGTGGGGGTCTGCGGGCGGGGGGCTTATCGGAATCTGGAAGACCCCTTTAACAAAGGGGACCCCCAGATCCCGGCCCCCCCTATGTGAATTGGTAAGGGGTACATTGTACCCCTACCATTTCACGAAGAAAGTGTCAAAAAATGTAAAAAAAAAACACACCAGGGACTGGCTAACGCGTTTCACATCGTGAGATGCTTACTCATAGCTCATAACTCAAGGAACCACTTAACCCCTTGGAAGAACCCTGGTTGAGATTGACTGTCGTGGATTATTCATAATGCTTAATGGCATGGGCGTCCGCTGAACTTTTTTCAGGGGGGGGCATCATTTTAAGGTCATCCATGCTCGGTCCCTTTTTGACAGTGTCATGAAGGGGAGGGGCTTAGTCATTATGACATAAATCGCAGGCATGCAAAGGTTTGAGAAACCTGATGCAAAAGCTTAATAGAAGGATCAAGCTGCCATAGTCTGATTAGCAATTTTTTTTTTAAACCCCCCCCCCCCAGCGGCCGAATAGCACCACTAAAACGATGGTAAAGAGGCTGCTAAAACTAGCGGCGCTTTACCGATAACGTGGCCAGCTGGCAGTGTGAAATAGCTCTTGAGGATAATTCTGCTTCACTCCATGTCCATATAAATATAGTGTGTCTCCAGGGGGGGGGGGGCAATTGACCCCCCTTGCCCTATGGAGCGGACGCCCATGCTTAATGGCACTGTCTTTTATTAATTCCTGGGGATTTTACCGTTTTTGTCAGTATGCCACCTCTAAACACAGCTAAAAAGATCACTGCTGTCACCCTGTGCTGCTCTGCCAAGTGATGTTGGATCTGGAAGTTTACAGGTACCATGAAATCAGAGGTCAATCAACTACAACCCCTAGAGATCTCTGGAGGGTTCCATAGAACCCTGGTTTGAGAATTGCTTCTTTAATGTGCACCTTTATTGATCTATGACCCTAATCGGGCACTAGCAGGTAAAATGCAAACACCTGTAGACTGTCACATGAGATGAGTGATCCAGTTTCAGTAAGAATTCACCAGCTCCATGGTTTTGGAAAGACAAACCCATCAAGATGGTCAGGTTTCCACAAGCATTTGCCTATAAAGTGTACTTTTTCAAAAGCACAGCACAAAACACTTTGCAGTAAAGAAAAAAGATGAACAAAGCAGTCCTATATCTGTCTACTTATTTCAACTGTGTTACATTGACTAATTGCAATGTTAAAAAAAAAAAAAAAGTAAAATAAAATGTCTAACTTCAAACGGCTCACACTTCAAACAACACCCTGTAGCTTCTCCCGAACAGTGTAAGGTCCTGCCAGGTGGGCTTTCTGGACACATAGAGGCTGCCTATTATTCTCAGCTCACAATAATAGATCTGTAACCTCAATGCTGTGGCTCTAATTAGACTCAAGCCCAAGAGCACTCCACAAGGTTCCCATTCAAGTCTGTGACCTTTTCTGCACCAGCTTCCCCTCACATCCTGTAATCAGCGTGTGGACCCCTGGGGAGAAGAATTCATGAACTTTTTGCAAGAAGACATTATGATACCTTCCAACAGAAAACCTATTAGAACATATTTTGGAAAAGCAATCATTAAAAGTGCACTTTTCATGTTAAATAGGGTCTGTCATTTATGTAAGAAGTAATGATCGAAAAAAAAAATTGCAATGCCTTAAATCACTCGTAATAGATTTCTCAGTGCGCTTTCTGGTGCAAGGCAGGGTCCTTTGGCCTGTATACCTGCTAAGTTTACACAACACTGTGCAACAGTGAAACATACTAGCTCTACCACTGCAGCAAACGCCAAAAATATTTTAAAAAGCGGAGATCGAAATTGAGTTTTTAGTTTCCTGAAATTTCAGTAAAAACCGAGAGATTTTGGCAAAAGTTTGCCATTCTATTGAAACTGTATTGCAGTCCACCTAGTAGGGTGACCAGACATCCCTGGTTTCAGGGGACAGTCCCCAGATTGAGGACACTGTCCCCGGACCAAGTCTGTCCCCGGATTGGAATTGAACAGGGGCTGGGGCAATTTCAAAGACAGTCAGTGCAGAATTAAAGAAAAAAAAATTCTGAATTACACACCCCCGCTCCTACTAGCTTAGGGGGGTGTATTTTTTTCCATTATATGTGCTCCTTTCTGATGATCATGTGCTGGTCGGAGCGGAGGGAATATTTCTTCCGTTTCGGGTGCCCATTCAGCTCCACTCGCATGTTCTTCTGCCTTGGCTCAAGTCCCGGCCAGCCGCCTGCCTGCTTATCTCCTTGCCTTCCCTGGTGGAGTGATCTCCCTCCGCTTCCCACCCAGTAGTAGCCGGGGCCCGGAGAGTAAGGTTTGACAGGCTATGAGGCAGGCGGCGACGGTCAGAGAGTCGCTGATTGCCGCCATTACTAGTAAAAAAAAAAAAATGTCCCCGGATTTCATTTTAAAGATCTGGTCACCTTACCTAGAAGGCAAAGTTAAGGTTTTTTTGGTGTTTCTTTTTTTTTTGGTCAGGCACACAGGGTTGTCACTCTCTTGGCATCTCCGCCATTCATAGATCACTTTGTATTTTTTTCAGCGAACAGATGCCATTCTCTGATTGGACGAGGTGGAAATTGTGATGTCATTCCCATCCTCTCCACCTCATCCAAAAAGAGAACACCTTGGGGTTGATTTACTAAAACTGGAGAGTGCAAATCTGGTTCAGCTCTGCACAGAAACCAATCGGATTCCAGTTTTCTTTTTTCATAGCTTAAAGTGGATGTTAACTCACTCTAATTCTTTCTAAACTACTGCCATAGTGGTTATTTACAGTCATGGCCGAAATTGTTGGCACCCCAGAAATTTTTCCAGAAAATCAAGTATTTCTCACAGAAAAGTATTGCAGCAACACATGTTTTGCTATACTCATGTTTATTCCCTTTTTGTGTATTGGAACAAAACAAAAAAAGGGAGGAAAAAAAGCAAATTGGACATAATGTTACACAAAACTCCAAAAATGGTCTGGAAAAATTTCTGGGGTGCTAATAATTTTGGCCATGACTGTATAAGGATATACATGCCTCCTGTATGTATTCTTACATGACAAATGTCTCCCCTCTGTCTGTTATGAGACCCAAAAAACTGCAGATTCTGGGTGGGTTTGTTGTCCGGAGCTCGTGGGTGGAGTCGTGATGTCAGTAAACTCCCCGTCCACCTCTACACTCCCCTTGTCAACATGCATTTTCTCCTGTGTATTTCTTACACTGAACTTCTGCTATGATCACTAACATCCAGTCAAAACCCAGAACAGTCACCACATGACTTCAGCATGTCCAATCATGCTGAGGTGTGGAGCAGCCAATCCTGAGAGAGCTGGAGAATAAAGGAGGAGGGGATCTGAAGTGCACAGAATGACTCTCTCAGGCACGTGCATGAGATATGTAAATCACCTGTCACGCACAGCAAGGGGGAAGAACTGACTACTATTTCTCTGTGTGTCAGTTTTTATCTCACTGAAAAAAGATAAGAGGATTGCTCAGAGCTGGATTAACTCTTTGTGGCAAGACTGGGCACAGATGGCATGAAATACTATACTGTACAAAGTGCAAGCCTTAATTTAAGAAAACAAATTCGGGTTTACATCCACTTTACCTGAACAAGCTGAAGTTAGAAGCTGATTGGCTACCATGTACAGCTGCATCAGAT
Source organism: Rana muscosa (assembly GCA_029206835.1). Lineage (NCBI taxonomy): Eukaryota > Metazoa > Chordata > Amphibia > Anura > Ranidae > Rana > Rana muscosa. The sequence goes on along the minus strand of CM055120.1, from coordinate 320,885,867 downwards.
TTTGCACTATCCAGTTTTAGTAAATAAACCCCCTTGTGTTCACAAAAAAAAATACAAGATGATCTCTAAATGTGAGCAACCCTCTGTCATCATGGGGAGGTCGCTTGCACAGAACCCAGAAGACAGTGGCTATCGCTGTATGTAGTACGGACACAACAGTAAAATCAGTCTGTATATGCAGTAAATCATGCTTGTTATATACACTGTTGAACCTAAGGGGTTAATCCTCTGCATTGTGTAAAAAAAGCTTGAGGATTCATTTTGCACCTAATCATAGTTACATAGTAGGTGAGGTTGAAAAAAGACACAAGTCCATCAAGTCCAACCTATGTGTGTGATTATATGTCAGTATTACATTGTATATCCCTGTATGTTGCGGTCGTTCAGGTGCTTATCTATTCGTTTTTTGAAACTATTGATGCCCCCCGCTGAGACCCCTGCCTGTGGAAGGGAATTCCACATCCTTGCCGCTCTTACAGTAAAGAACCCTCAACGCAGTTTAAGGTTAAACCTCTTTTCTTCTAATTTTAATGAGTGGCCACATGTCTTATTAAACTCCCTTCTGCTGAAAAGTTTTATCCCTATTGTGGGGTCACCAGTACGGTATTTGTAAATTGAAATCATATCCCCTCTCAAGCGTCTCTTCTCCCGAGAGAATAAGTTCAGTGCTTGCAACCTTTCCTCATAACTAATATCCTCCAGACCCTTTATTAGCTTTGTTGCCCTTCATTGTACTCGCTCCATTTCCAGTACATCCTTCCTGAGGACTGGTGCCCAGAACTGGACGGCATACTCCAGGTGCGGCTGGACCAGAGTCTTGTAGAGCGGGAAAATTATCGTTTTATCTCTGGAGTTAATACCCTTTTTAATGCATGCCAATATTCTTTTTGCTTTGTTAGCAGCAGCTTATTGCTGAGCCTGTCATCTACTAGGACCCCCAGGTTCTTTTTCCATCCTAGATTCCCCCAGAGGTTCTCCCCCCAGTGAGTAGATTGCATTCATATTCTTGCCACCCGAATGCATTATTTTACATTTTTGCACATTAAACCTTATTTGCCATGTAGTTGCCCACCCCAATAATTTGTTCAGATCTACTTGCAAGGTTCCCACATCAGTTTTTTGGATGCATCTGTTGGTGTAGAGGAGCCAGGAAAGGCCTCCCCGGTTAAGCTGCAGCAGGTTCCTGTGGACCTACTTAGAGCAGTAACTATTCGTGTGATCTAGCTGCTGAGATAAAGCTGCAGAGACAGAAGAATGATGACCTTTGGGATCTGGTGTCCAGATATTGTCTTTCTTTCTTTCTTTCTTTCTTTCTTTCTTTCTTCCTTTCTTCGCCTCCCTCTCTCTTCCCTTCTGTCTTCCAGAACACCATTGCCAATTGTGAACTTATCTCCTGCTACCATGGTAATATGCATACACAATGGAGCCTTCTGCCTAAGCAGCACGGGAATAAGGCTTAAAGAAACTCTATAATAATAAAAAAAAAACACCAATCGATTGCTGCTGAAGATAAATCAGACCTAGCACCACATACATTTTTTCATGTCAAGCGCATGCATGCAAAGTTATCTGATTTCCAGGTATGTATTACCTCTCACAGAGATCACAATGACAATGCCTTCATCTGCCTTTTTCATTAGAGCAGGGGTCTCCAAACTATGGCTCTCCAGTTGTTCAGGAACTACAATTCCCATCATGCCTAGTCATGTCTGTGAATGTCAGAGTTTTACAATGCCTCATGGGATGTGAAGTTCCGCAACAGCTGGGGGGCCGTAGTTTGGAGATCCCTGCATTAGAGGGACAGAGCCATATTTTTTTCAGGCATCATCAAGGGCCAGCATCTTCTTCCTTCCAAAATCATTACAATCCCGGTGCTTGTGTAGTTCTTGGGTGTGTTTACTAATGACTGACACATATCAGTGCCTGCTGCAGCCTCTCACTTTGGGATTGGTAGAAAGTTACAATGTTGCAGTCATTTCACTATAGGAGAGGGGATCAGTGGCGGTAGGTGCTGGAGAATTTTGGGGGGGGCAAGTACGGGCCCCTCCAGGTCCGCCCTTACCCTGTGGGTGGAGCACTCCCCTGGTGCACGGAGCCATGGCTTCTGTATTGACCCAGTCTTCTTTCCAGGTTCTGGGTCTTCAGCCTCCTATCCTGCTTGGCTGGGGCGGGAAGCCGGAAGCCGATGGTGAGTGTTGATTCGCCAGTCTCTGACCATCTCTTGCATTATATCCACATTCCCATAGTTTTGACTCTATCCTGTTGTATGTCTGCTGTCTCTGACACGAAATATTTACAGAATTTTATGTGCAGCCATTTGGTTATGTTGAGGGTCCCACTTGAGGTCCCCCATAACAAGAAAGTTGACCACCACTTTTCTAGATTAATGGATCCCCCAGGTATGGTATATGTACATAGTTACATTGGTTCAAACTGGACCAATCTAACTATATAAAAATATCCATACCTGGAATTCTGCTTTAAATTGAGTGGACTTTCTGACTTGGCGGTAACATTTCTTGGACATTTGGGAAAGCTGGAAGATTCAACAATACAGCATAAAGAAATAAGTTTAAAACTCTTTCCCTAATCTCATGAGGCCTGGAAAATGACAATGGAAAAACAATGCAGAACAAATATTTGCAGATACCGGGTGGCTGGCACAGCGTACAGTAATGAGTACAGAAGGGGACGGGATACTGATATGCGTCTCCTGATGATGGCAGCCTAGGTCTCCGCAGTGCCGGGTATGTCATTAATATTCCTCCTGCTGCTTATGTTTCTTTGTGCATATTTTGTGCCACCCCACACACAGCTAATGAGTTGCAATCTATTCCCACCAGGGAGAACAGATACAGAAGCAGCTTCAATGGAGAGTCAATACGTTCCAAGTTTTCATGTACGCAGAATGAGATTCTGGCGACTGAGATACGTGCAGTATTTGTGGCGTGACATCTGGGGAATTTCAAGAGTGGTAAATGGAATTTTAAATATTTTAATGTGAAGTAATGCATCTTCATAAAGTAGAGGGAATTGCATTACCGGACTAATAATAAGGTATAAGTTTCAACTTAAAGCGTACCTGCTGTAAAACCAGCTCATTAAAACCGAGCTGAGATGTTGAGATCAGGCATGTACCGGCATTCATCTTCTACAGCGCACAGGTCTTGACTTTCTTCGCCAGCGCACCCAGTCCTTTCTTCAGTCATATAGGCCGTATGATGAGCTGAAAGTTGACCTTTCAGTAACTTTTCAAGTTCGCATGAATAAGTTCCTGACGTGTCATAATATACATATAGAAAAATCAGCCCATCAGTTCCAGTCCAGGAACTTTACCTAAGCTGGGAATTCAACCTCTCTATGGTCTTTTTAACACTGGGGGTAAGGCTTGTGGTATAGCAGCAGCAGGCAGGCTGACTGTTTTTTTATTTATTTTTATTTACTTGCTGAATGGCAATTTTTCACTGTGGGACCGTGTGCCAAGTGGTTGTGGTGCGACCCCATTGATCTCAATTAGGGTTGTCCTGATACCACTTTTTTAAGTACAAGTACCGATACTTTTTTCAAGTACACGCCAATACCGATTAACGATACTTTTTTTAATGTCATATGACAGTTTGACTGCTGGGCACTGATAGGTGGCACTGACTGATGACTGGCACTGATAGATGGCACTGACAGATGGGCATTGATAGATGGCACTGATAGGCAGCACTTATGGGCACTGATAGATGGCACTGATAGGCGGCACTTATGGGCACTGATAGGCGGCACTTATGGGCACTGATAGGTGGCACTGACTGGTGGCTGGCACTGACTGATGGGCACTGATAGATGGCACCGATAGGCGTCACTTATGGGCACTGATAGGTGGCACTGACAGGTGGCTGGCAGTAATGGCTGGCACTGACTGATGGGCACTGATTGCTGGCACTGATAGATGGCACTGACAGATGGGCACTGATAGATGGCACTGATAGGCAGCACTTATGGGAACTGATAGATGGCACTGATAGGCAACACTTATGGGCACTGATAGGTGGCACTTATGGGCACTTATAGGTGGCACTGACTGGTGGCTGGCACTGATGGCTGGCACTGACTGAGGGGCACTGATAGATGGCACCGATAGGTGGCACTCATGGGCACTGATAGGTGGCACCGACAGTTGGCTGGCAGTAATGGCTGGCACTGACTGATGGGCACTGATAGGTGACACTGATAGATGGCACTGATAGGCGGCACTTATGGACACTGATAGATGGCACTTATGGGTACTGATAGGCGGCACTTATGGGCAGGCACTGATGGGCACAGAAATGCAGCACTGATTGGCAATTGCATAATGAATTACATGAATGATGAGAGGCAAGGATGGATTTTGTAATGCTATATGGCATATAACATTGCAAAATCCTTCCTTGCCTCTCATCATTCATGTCATTTAACATTTATCATCATTTATCATCTAGTAAATATGCTGCGACGCCCATCTTGGTACACCCTGCACTCGGCTGCAGTAAGCCAGCAGCGGACATCTTGTTACATCCAGCCCGAACTATATAGGCTGGGTGTAACAAGATGTCCGCTGCTGGCTTAATGCAGCCGAGTTCCAGGTGTATGATGTTTACCTTCCGACTGAGACACGGAACGTCACTTCCTTTACCAAATGTGATGGCTCCGGTCACTGTTTTGGACAGAATATGCGGTGGCGCCCTGCATCCCTGCCCCGGCCAGCTTACCTGTAGTTCTACTGATGCCAGACCGATCTTCGCTCCGCCCTCTCCGCCCACCAACTTCCGGTTGCAGGTATCGGATTAGGCATCAGGAGCATTTGTGTGAGTACCATACAGATACTAGTATCATTATTGGGACAACCATAATCTCAATGGGTGAGTTCGCCTGTCAAAATCTGACCGCTGCCCAAGGATTCTTGCTCCAGGGTGGCTCCTTTCTCTTGCAGTGTCCTATGGAGCCACTCTTGCATGCAGGGACTAGAATTGTCTTCCTACTCTGTGTGCATCAATAGAAACACATCTCTGTAGCCTAGGATGGTAGGACCCTCCTCTGCTCCTCCCTCCTTTCTTTCACAAGCTAACAGATTGACAAGAGACTGCACTCTCCACTGTTAAAGTGTAAGTCCACCCTAAAGCCTCGTACACACGATCCGATTATTGGCCAACCGAGCGTCTGATTTTTGTCAAAAGGACGTGTGCCAGGAACTTGTCTTGCATACTAACGGTACACAATTGTCGGGCAACAAACACGAACGTAGTGACGTACTATGAAGAATTTCAGCTCTTTAGCGCCACCCTTTGGGCCCCTTCTGCTAATTTCGTGTTTGGTGAGCATTGATTCCGAGCATGCGTGTTTGTACTTTCGACTTTTATGTGACGGATTTGTGTACTGACCATCAGAAAATCTGACAACAAACCGGTGTCCGCAGAAAATTTAATAGCCTGTCATCCAACATTTGTTGGCCGAAAGTTGGACAACAATTGTCAAAAGGAGCGTACTAATGGTAAGATTTTAGGACAACAGATGCAGATTTTGGTGTTTTGATTACTTTGAAGTGCAGAGGAGGGGTTGGGGTATTTTAGACCCCAGATCCCTCCATAAAGAATACCTGTCACTGCATATTGCTGTCACAAGGGATGTTTGCATTCCTTGTGACAGCAATAAAAGCGATTAGATTATTATTTTTTAAACCACTTCAGTACCCGCCCATAGTCATATGACGTCCGCAGATGGGATCCCCCATCCTGGGCGGGTGTCATATGATGTCCACGGCTTCCCGGCGGTATAGGGGCCGCAATGCCTGCCGAGCACCAGTGATCGCTGGTGACAGAGCAGGAACGTGGATCTGTGTGTGAAAACACACAGATCCACGTCCTGTCAGGGGAGAGGAGACAGATCGTGTGTGCCTAGTATATAGGAACACCGATCGGTCTCTCCTCCCCTTTACCCCCAAAAAATTGCGTTTCAAAGACCACTGCGCAAATACCATGTGACATAAAATATTGCAATGACCGCCATTTTATTCTCTAGGGTCTTTGCTAAAAAATGATATGGGTTTTAAGTAAATTTCTAGCAAAAAATACAGATTTTAACTTGTAAACAACAAGTGTCAGAAATAGGCTTGGTCTTGACGTGGTTAAATCTATATAAAAAAATGTAAAAATTAATTACATTTTTGAAATCTTATTGAATACTGTTTATTTTAATTAAAAAATGTTAGAGAAAGCAATACAGAAAGAAAGCAAATCTCTGTATGCACCCTTCGGTGGTTGTATTGTCTCTAAACATATCTGTCAAAGCCGTGACACAAATAAAGATAACTGCCCGTTGCCTTCTGTCTTCAGAATATAAAAAATAATTTCTTTCTCTGACACACCAAGAAAAAATATAAATCATCAATAAGCCAGATAAAGAAAAACTGCATTTTTATTGCCCTCTCTGTATTAAATTGAATTAGAAGCACACACGCATACAGCCGAGAGAATCCAGGGGCCTTTGCGCCATCGTCGTGATGTTTTAATGCAATGAAGTGGGAGCCAATTCAATTATCCCGATCGTTCAAGATGAATAAATGTATTTCATTTCTCATAAGACAATAAACATATCCCCCAAATTTTCTGGCCTTTGGGAATCATGTTATGAATATTGAAATCTCTTTTTTTGCTCTGGGCTTGAATCAATCCATTGAATGTGTCAGCCGACTCGGTTTGGTGTACCAATGAAGATGTGACCTTTTCTTATAGCGCACTGTACTATATGTGCAAGAACAGGAAGGTGACTCTGTCAGTGGATGAAATATCGGTTCAGGCTCCAAAATGGCTGCTTTAACCACTTCAGCTCCGGAAGATTTACCCCCCTTCGTGACCAAGCCATTTTTTGCGTTATTTTAACTGACAATTGCGCGGTCGTGCAGCTCTGTACCCAAAAAAAAAATGTATGTCCTTTTTTTTCCCCACAAATAGAGCTTTCTTTTGGTGGTACTTGATCACCTCTGCGGGTTTTTCCCCTTTAACCTCCCTGGCGGTATTCCCGAGTCGGGCTCGGGGTGAGTTTTTACTACCAAGAGCGGTAACTCCGAACCAGACTTGGGATTGCATCGCAGTATCCAGGAAAAGTTACTTACCGTACCTTGTCCCTGATTCCTGCGATGTCTCACCGCTGTGTCTGCGAGCTGTCTCCTCGCTCGATTCACTGTGCCGAGTGCCGAGCTCCATTCCCTGCGAGCGTTGTGACGCACGGGGACGGAGCACGGAGCCTAATTCAAAAAGTGAAAAACACACAATACATACAGTACACTGTACTGTATAAAATAATTACACATCCCCTTTGTCCCTAGTGTTTTGTCCAGTGCCCTGCATGCACTTTTCTATTATAAATACTGTTCTTTCTGCCTGGAAACTGGAGATTGTCCATAGCAACCAAAAAGTGTCCCTTTACGTCAAAAGTGGTTTTAGACCGGCTAGAAAACAGCGATAATAAATTAGAATCACTTGCAGAACTGAGCGATAGCGATTTGTGGGGAAATTCGTCATCAAACACTAAGGGCCCTTTCACACTGAGCTGCCTATAGCGTCGGCGGTAAAACGCCACTATTTTTACCGCCGACGCATTTCAGCCGCTAGCGGGACACATTTAACCCCCGCTAGCGGCCGAGAAAGGGTTAAAACCGCCCGCAATGCGCTACTGAAGCAGCGCATTGCGGCCGGTAGAGCCGCGCTGTCCCATTGATTTCAATGGGCAGGAGCAGTGGAGGAGCGGTAAACACACCGCTCCTTCACCGCTCCAAAGATGCGGCTAGCAGGACTTTTTTTACCGTCCTGCTAGCGCACCGCTCCAGTGTGAAAGCCCTCGGGCTTTCACACTGGAGACAATGGAGCACCTGGTTGAGGGCGGATTGCAGGCGCTATTTTTAACGCTATAGCGCCTGCAATACGATCCAGTGTGAAAGGGGTCTAAAAGTAATGACAGCGACAATTCTGCAACTGAGCAAATTTCAGTGTTTTTGATTTGATTACATTATTGAATACATTTTATTATTATTATATTATTATTTATTATATTTATTTATAGTTATTTATTATATTATAATTTATGATTTTGTGTTTCAAACTTTATCATACCCGGGATGTCTACTAGACTCTGGTTTGGACAGATTTAAGTGAGTTATTCCTAATGCCGCGTACACACGACCGTTTTTCATGACGTTAAAAATGCAATTTTTTAAATTGGCCATTAAAAACGATCGTGTGTGGGCTCCAGAGCATTTTTAACGACGTGAAAAATGGCCTAAAAAAAAAATAGAATCTGCTCTATTTTTTCACGTCGTTCTTTTTAACGTCGTGAAAAACGGTAGTGTGCATGCTTTTATGAGGGGAAAAAAAACGCGCATGCTCAGAATTAAGTATGAGACGGGAGCGCTCGTTCTGGTAAAACTAGCGTTCGTAATGGAGATAGCACATTCGTCACGCTGTAACAGACTGGAGAGCACGAGGCTGAAAAGCGCAAATCGTCTCTCACCAAACTTTTACTTACACGAGGATCAGCAAAAGCAGCCCAAAGGGTGGCGCCGTTGGAGTGGAACTTCCCCTTTATAGTGCCGTTGTACGTGTTGTACGTCACCGCGCTTTGGACGGGCGGACTTTTGTCTAAGCGTGTGTATGCAAGGCAGGCTGAGAGGAATTCTGTCGGGAAAACCGGTCGTGTGTACTAGGCATCTGTGGTATTTAAAAGTACTGCTGCCTTTGACTGCTAGTCTCAGGATATTTGGAGTGAAACTTGGCAATGTGACTTCTCTGCTGCTCATTGTTCTCCTTGCTGAAGATTCTGGCATGCGGAAGCAAAGTCCTTCTTTTGTCAAGATGGCTGCCCCCATACAGGGACACGATGCAGAGCAAGGCATGTTAAGTCAGTAATGGAGAAAAAGATAAGCTGCAGGAAGACCAAAAGCAATACTGGGGACTAGTTGTTTGACGTCTGCCTACATTTATTTTGGGGTAAAGCTTCAGTTCCTCTACTATTCCCCAAAAAATGGCTGAAAAAAGATTTTGGCAAAATATCACCATTTTTCTGAAATGCATTGCAGTCCATGGGGAAGGTAGTGTTTGCTCTTTTTTTTTTTTTTTTTAAAGCTTCAGTTTTTTTTTGTTCTTTTTTTACTCAAGAGGCCAGCATTATTTCAAATAAAAAAGTAAAATTTGCTACAATACTCAGAATCTGAACCTGTCCCCTGTAGTAATTCCTGCTACTAGATGTCTTCAGTCTTCCAGTTGAATGACAGCCATTCCACCTACCTCCTACCTCCGCTGTGCTCTGGCCTTTAATGGACTTCCCCCCCTGGGATGGTTTCAATGCACAGCTTGGGCTTAAAGTACTACTGCACCGAATACAGTGCAGGAGTAAAGACCTCCCCCGCCATGTAAAAGGAATAACCTGTGATGTCACCAGACTGGCCAGAAGACAGATATATACATATACTGTATATAGTGATCAGTCATAACTTTATGACCACTGACAGGTTAAAGGGATTGTAAAGGTAAAAAAAAAATTCACCTTAATGCATTTTATGCATTAAGGTGAAAAAACATCTGCGGATCAGCGCCCCCCCCCCCCAGCCACCCGTTTACTTACCTGACCCCTCGAAAGTCTTGCGCCGTGAACGCGCTTGCTTCTCGGCCAGGCTTCTCGGAGCATTCATTTATTGATTAAAAACAGCGCAGCCATTGGCTCGCGCTGCTGTCAATCACATTTAATGATGCGGCGCGCCAGGGGGGGCGGGGCCGAGTGATACAGTGAGCGGCTATGGCCGCCGGCTGTATCACGGGAGCGTGACCGCAAGAACTCCTCACCATGCGAGCTTGCATGAAGGTGAGGAGTTCTTGCTGGGGGAGCCGAGACAGCCGCCGAGGGACCCCAGAAGACCAGGTTTGGGGCCACTCTGTGCAAAACGAGCTGCACAGTGGAGGTAAGTATAACATGTTTGTTATTTAAAAATAAAAATAAAATCCTCTTTAGTGTTCCTTTAAATGAATAACATTTGATCTTGTTACAATGGCATCTGAAAATCTTTTATTCCATTTTTATTGTATTTTAGGCAGCAAGTGAACATGTTGTCCCTGAAATTGAAGTGTTAAAAGCAGAAAAAATGGGCATCGCAGTTTGTTGTGTATGGGGCTGTGTAGCCGCAGACCGGTCAGGGTGCTCATGCTGATCCATGTCCACAACCAAAAGTGCCTACAATGGGCATGTGAGCATCAGAACTGGACCATGGAGCAATGGAAGAAGGTGGCCTTGTCTGATGAATCATCTTTTCTGTTACATCATGTGGATGGCCAGGTGTGTGTGCATCGCATACCTGGAGAAGAGATGGCACCAAGATGCAGTATGGGAAGAAGGTAAGCAGATAGAGGCAGTGTAATGCTTTGGCCAATGTTCGGTTGGGAAACCTTGGCTCCTGCCATTCATGTGGATGTCACTTGACACGTACCACCTACCTAAACATTGTTGCTGACCATGTACATGTAGGTAGGTGCACCGTGGTGTGGAAGGCAGAAAACACTGAAGCCTCGTACACACGACCGAGAATCTCATCGTAAAAAAAAAACGTTGTTTTTCTCGACGAGATTCTTGTCAAGCTTTCCTTGCATACACACTGTCAATTCCAAATCTCGTTGTTGTAAAGCGCGTTGACGTACAACACGTACGACAGCAGTATAAAGGGGAAGTTCTATTCCAATGGCGCCACCCCTTGGGCTGCTTTTGCTGATCTCGTGTTACCGCGTGTTAGTAAAAGTTTGGGGAGAGACGATTCGCGCTTTTCAGTCTTCGTGCTTTCAGTTCGTTTTAGCGTGACGAATGTGCTATCTCCATTACGAACAATATTTTTACCAGAAGGAGCGCTCCCGTCTTATACTTGATTCTGAGCATGCGCGATTTTTTTAAGACTCGGAAAAGCATACACACGACCGGTTTTCTCGTCGGGAAACAGGCCGACGAGAAAAACGAGAATCCTGACGAAAAAATAGAGAGCAGGTTCTCTATTTTTCTCGTCGAGATTCCCGGCAGTTTTCTCGACGAGAAACCATACACACGAACGGTTTTCTCGGCAAGAAAGCTCTCCCAACAGTTTTCTTGTCGTTTCTTGATGAGAAAACCGGTCGTGTGTACGAGGCTTCAGAGTCCAAGTGCAAAAATAGGAATTTATTGTAACAGAAGTTTAGCATCACACAACAGACCCAGCGGGAGCACTCAAATAAAGTAGCAGCAATGTGACAGAAGATGGTAGTCACAGGGAAGTTGACAGCCTCTGTCTCGAGGAATGGAATGCGGCCTGGCCGATCTGTACCTGAATGGGGAAGTTTCCAGGAAGGATGGTGTGTCCATACATTTTCCCTATTCCTCTGGAACCTCTCCCTGATGCTAAGCAATGTCCCTGACAGGTGGGTGACCTGTCCCTACTCTAGCCACTGGCAAAATGCGTACCAAACCCGGGAGCCAGGGTCCTAAATAGGCTCTGCCTAACCCAAGATAGCCGCCAGTCACATGGGGTGCCAACATCCAATCTGATGCTGCCTCTCTGTGACCGAAGAAACCATAGAGCAGGGGTGCCCAACCTTTTGAAGAGCGAGGGCCACTTAAGCGACTTAGTAACCAGTCGCGGGCCACAATGAGCCGATGACAAGTCCGCGTCCACTCTACGTATGCAAAGCTGACACAGACACAGCCCTCTCTACTCTATGGGCCCTCTCATCTGATCAAATGGAAGGGAACAGATCCACTTCAGTTTTTTTGGCAGATCGGATTGGAAATAGGCAGGTGTAAACAGACACAAGTCTGTTTACATCTGCTGCTCCATAGAGGTTAATGGAGTGTCCGATTGGGTCGGACAGATCATGTTAAAGGGGCCTTATGCCATGTACACACGATCGATTTTCTCGACGGTGAAAACACCGCCGAGAAATTCGACATGAAAAACGAGGACCGGCTTGTTCCCCTACACACGGCCGGTTTTCACGTCATTTTTCCTCTTGGTCGAGAAAACCGACCGTGTGTAGGCTCCCCGGCAGTGTTTCCCTATGGGAAAACTGCAGCGGAAAAAAATGCCGTGAATCACGACGAGAAAAATTAGAGCATGTTCTAATTTTTCTTGTCGTGATTCTTGCCGTTTTTCTCGTCGGGAAAAATGCTGGAAAGCCCACACACGGGCGTTTTTCTCATCAAAGAGAAAAAATTTAATTTTTCCCCGACGAGAAAAATGGTCGTGTGTACGCGGCATAAGGCTACTTTTGCACTGATGGTCTGCGGTCTACCCACACCTGTGGCTTTCCTGCAGGTTAGCAGTACTTTGCCATAGAATTCTATTATATCCTGCATGTGTGGTGCACTTTCTGAAAGTGCACCAAACCCACAGGTAAAACCAGAAGTCTATGGCTCAGTGCAGGTAAGCCGCAGGTGCACTGCACTACACCTGTGGATCAGTTTGAAAGCAGCCCAGTAACCACTGCAGAACAGATATGTCCATATATACACTGTGATTTTAGTAATAAACTTGCTGTCCCAGGCAGAGTGCATTTGGTATCACTCCACCAATGACAGGAGCCGGTGCTATACAGGAAGCATTGACTTATGCGGCTCTGCTCCGTAGCTGTATGTATTCTCTACCGCTGGCTTCACTCACAACACTGATGCTCTGGCATGGCAGGTAGGCAACCTGCAATCGGGGCTTACCAACCCGCCACCCCAGAGCAGGAGGTCGTGGGCCACATCAGAGGGCTTCGCGGGCCACATGTGGCCCCCGGGCCACTGGTTGGGCACCCCTGCCATAGAGGAACTAGGTGCATCTCGACTTCCTCCTTCACCTGCATTGCTACTGTGAATGAGCACCACCTGCAGTGGAGAAAATAAACAGCACCTGCCTACATACACCCCTTAAAGTGGTTGTAAACCCACTTTGACAACATGCATCTACAGGTAAGCCTAGATTAAGGCTTACCTGTTGGTGCATGAAATATCTCCTTAACCTACACGGTTAAGGAGATATTTGCTTTACAATATAGCGCAGATGACGTCACTCGCATGCGCACTAGCAGGCCATGGTCATTGCCGGTTTTCTGAATGGGACCTTGCCAGCCTGCGTGTGACGTCATTGCCGCTCCGGCCAATCAGAGCGGCAGAGCGGCGATACCCGGAACTAGCGAGAGGGGACAAGGCGGCGGTGGATGGACCGAGGCGGACTTCGGGGGCTTTGATCTCAGGTAAGTGACACATAATGAGCTAGTATGCTGTGCATACTAGCTCATTATGCCTTTCTCTTGCAGGTTAGTTTTAAAAAAAAAATATTTACGAGGGTTTACTTCCTCTTTAATGTAAACGGTATTCCCTGATGGCAGTGACCTTTTACAGCAGGTTAATACGCCCTGCCACACTGCAAAAATGGTTTAAGAATAGTGTGAGGAACACAACAACAAGTTTGAGGTGTTGACCTGGCCTCCAAACTCTCCAGATCTCAATCCAATGGAGCATCTGTGGGGAGTGCTGGAAAAACAAGTCCAATCCATGAAGGCCCTACCTCGCAATTTACAGGAATTAAAGGATCTACTACTGACAGTTTGGTGTCAGATACCACAGCATACCTCCAGAGGTCTAGTGACATCCATGTCTTGATGGGTAAGGACTGTTTCGGTGGCAAAAGGGGGACCTACTCAATATTAGGTGGGTGGTCATGGTCAAAAAGTTATGGCTGATCAGTGTGTGTGTGTATATATATATATATATGTAGCACTCACCACCCTGTTTCTGCTTTTCTGCCACTCTTCAGTCAGGGCACACCTGCTACTTGCCCGATATCAAACTCCATGTATGGAGAGGCGAGCGGTGTTAGATTTTGGGCCTTGCGGCGAGTTACCTCTCCAGAGTGAATCCCCGGTCTCCGTTGTCTAGGTGGAAGCCCCTTTGTAATAAAGCCAATGTCCACACAGGTGTAAAACCTAAGCAGCAAGGTTTTATTCTTTTCTTATGGTAAAACTTGGAAGAGAGAGAGTAGAAACGACAGAGTAGGGAAAGGTTCAGGCACGCAACACTCAGAGAACACTTTCGTCGCCACTCAAGCCTGAGTGGGTATTGCTCACCCGGATAGTCCCTTTGAGAGCGGTCCTAGCAACCGGACTGGAGCACAGATGTCAGAGATGATGGATCCCCCTTTAGGTAGGCCTCCAGGCCTCTCCCCGATATAGCAGTACCGTCGCTATCTCCGCCGGGACTGATCTTCCCCTAAAACTCCTTCCCTAAAGATGGGATCCTGGGATCCTTCTCCGAAGCGTAGGCCCTCAATAGGAGAGCTGGGCCTACTATGCAGCAGCAGAGCCCCGGGCTAAAGGTGCCCGAGACCAAACACACGCATCCCGTGCCATGAGGGCCACGAGACACGCTCACTGGACCAGAGGTCCCCCCGAACGCCTTGGGGGTCCCCCTGGAATCGCCTCACGCCTTTTGTACCCTCTCCCAGCATGCACCGTGTGTAGACCACACCCACTGCACGGCTGCCGAGAGAAGACACCCAATAGTGCTGCGATACCTCCTGTGGTTCAACCTGAGCCCGAAGTGACAGCGCCACCCCCAGGCAACAGGGGACTGTACTACCAGGCAGCATCGTACCCACAGCAGAAGCACAATTTGTTCTAATCAACAGGTCCGAGCCCAACTATTGACCACCCCTAAATTTACACATATAGCGTCCCATAAATTGGGATGGGCGCTACACATATATATATAGCCAGTGAAATTTTGGGGGGTCATTCAAACCAGGAGAGGACCAGTGCTGGATGGGAAGGAGCATTTCAGTGCAACCGATTTGGCAACCGATTAAAAAATAAATAATAGGAATTGGAATTGTGCTTTAAATACTATGGAACAGAATAAATATTCAACAATTATTTATTTTTTTTTAAATTTAGTTCTCACTGCTGCTTATGTCTAGAGGAGATATAAAAAAAATATATGACTATGCCACTAATTAATTCACCTGCATTCAAGCAGGATTATCTGCATTCTCCTGGCCTCTGAGGGGCCCTTGAGAACCATATCTGAGAGCCACAGGAAAGCTAAGCTAGTGAGATTGATCTTGCATTCAATAGCTTCATTTACGCCGCTGCTTAATTGCCATTACCTTCAAATTAAAAGCAATATGCTTTCTGTAATTAGCTACCGCCTCTATTCCCTTGGCCGTGTTTTCATGTTTTTTTTTTCTCTTGCACTTCGAGTTTTCGATTTCATTGGAAAAAAAAAAAAAAAAAGGTTATTTTTCAAAACTTTTCAAAACTTTTCTCATTCCGATTGACTCCTCTCTGTTCTGTCTGGAGATTTATGTTTCATCCCGGATGGCCCGTCTGACCTTCTCTCGAAAATAGTCGATATCATCATTTATCCCACAGGACAGTGTGTGGCTCATTACACCCTTTGCCTCTCCCGATCGCTCTACTTTACTGGCAGGTATGTGCCGAAATGTAATTCATCTGGTTGTTCATTACCCAAGTTCCCGTATCGTTCCTCTCTATCAGAATGTGTGCAAAGAAGAGGCACTTAAAATGCCAAGACCAATTAAGAACGAGTGTCGGAAAAGGCTTGATTAACATATTCCGTGATACGTTTGTGACTAACGAATAATGCCGGCATCCCGCAAGGGAAGAGGTGGGGGAGGGGGGATTGGAGCTCGATCGTCAGCAATCTATAATAACATGGACAAGATTTATCTATATTCAGATCGATTGGTTGTAAACAAGATTTCCTGAGTTGCTAACATCTCAGTAACATGTCCGATATTAAAGGAGATCTCCAAAGCACTATATTCATCTACAATGGCAACACCATTTTAGCTGCACTATAAAGCAGTGGCGGCTGGTACTCAATATTTTTTGGGGGGGGGGGGTGGCAAACTAACGCCACCCCCTTGCGGCGGATGAACGGGAAGGTGGCGATCCGACCACCCCTCGTGTGAGACGGACGAGAAGGCGGCAATCACCCCCCCCCCCCCCCTCCACTAGGGTGACCACGTGTCTCGGATTGCCCGGGACAGTCCCGCATTTTGCAGGTCTGTCCTGGGTACCTTTTTTCCGGAACAATACAGTGTCCCGGAATGAAACTGACACAGCCACCCCCCCCCCCTGGGTTGATCTGATGGCCCCAAAAAAGGCCACCACATCACCACTTTACTCTCTGACAGTACTTGTCCTGGCTGGGAATGTCTGGAGAGGCACAATCCCGCACCCTGCTTGTGATTGGAGAAATCATAAATCCCGCCTCTTGTGTCCAATCACTGTGCTGTGATTCGTTACAGCACAAGCTGATTTTTGGGAAGGGGGGGGGGTGTCCCTGAATGGTAGTTTGGAAATGTGGTCACCCTACCCCCCACGGGAGACAGACGATCAGAGGCCTCCTTATCTTGGGAGCCAGATGACAAGGATCCGGGGTAGGGCTGCTGCTCCTCGCTGCTACTCCTCGCTCCGGGGCTGTTGCTTCTCCTCCCAGCCAAACAGGAAGTGGGTCCTGAGAGTGGGTCTCAGGACCCGCTACCTGATTGGCCGGGAGGAAAATCAGGAAGCCTTAGGCTCTAATCACGTTTAAAAAAAAAAAAAACCTCATTGAAATCCATGCGTCCGGCACCCTGCATGTAGATTAGGGGCTGGACGCATGGATTGGGGGGGGGATGACAGCGCCCCTATGCCCTGTATGGAGGGGCCACCACTGCTATAAAGGAAGAGGTACTTTCTATGGCAGTGCCATCTGACAGTCAGGAGTACAAAGGCAAGTTTAAAAAAAAATATTTAGCTGTTTTACTTTCCTAGTCCTTAAATTAAAGCGGACCTTCAATATTTTTTTCATCTTTCCATCTATTAAATCCTCTGCCCTTGTTGTTTTAACTTTGGTGAGAGTTTGCCAGGAAGGGAGGGGGTGAGTTATAAAAGGGCCAATGAGAGCTGCAGGGCTGCAGAGCTGGAGGTGTGCCTCCTGTCTGTTTGTGTAAATCCAGGAAGTGAACTGGTAGCTTCAGCTGCCCACAGTTAAAATGGTTGCAGCCAGACTCAGTGGAGGGAGATTTCTGCAGCATTTTTGGCAAGTACAGAATCTCAGTATATATAAAATAATATGCAAAGCGGTTGGAGGGAAGCTTTAGAATGGTAAAGATGTTTTTAATACAAATTATGTAAGCAGACTGCAGTTCCTCTTTAACAGGCAGCACAGCCTGCTGCCAGCAACAGGACGTATCATGGCGCTTCCAAACAGGACTACTGTTAGAAATCACGGGGCCCCATATAGCCTACCTGACAGGCCCCCCACCGGCCAAAAGTGACTGAGGACATAGATTTATCAGTCCCTTTCTGTGCAATCTCAGCTGCACAGATGAATGAATAGTAAGCGCACTGAGGCTTCCTGCTCATTCACAAACTGAAGCATATTAAATGCAGTTTACTATGCTTTGGTGATAAATGGACACATGCGTGATTGGTACTGATTGCTCACTGTGTTCATTCAGGAAAGGAAGGCGCCAAAAAATTACATATTTACCGGCCCCTTTCCCCACTCTCCATCCTGAAACATCCCCCTGTGTGCATGCAGCAGCAGCTGGCAGGAGAGGGGAGGAGAGAAGTCAGCAGTACTGCGGGGGGAAAGGGGCACACAGGGGGGCCCAGACAGTGGATGGATCCCTTGATACTTAGCTAATGATATCTGTATCTGGCTATATGAACACGGTGGAGGTTATTTACAAAAGGCAAATCCACTTTGCACTTTCAAGTGCAGTCGCTGTAGATCTGAGGGGGACATGCAAGGAATATAAAAAACAGCATTTTAGCTTGCACATGATTGGATAATAAAATCAGCAGAGCTTCCCCTAATTTCAGATCTTCCCCTCAGATCTACAGCGACTGCAATTCCAAGTGCACTTGTAGTGCAAAGTGGATTTGCCTTTCGTAAATAACCCCCAATATGCCTAAACTTTATGGACCATCATACCTACATGAGCTAGTTGGCAATCCTATTTAGGAGTACGCCATTAAATGCAAACGGGTGCTTGCCTTGTGCACATAACAAATAAATAAGCAAACAATCAAATATTTAAAATCTCAAATATATAAACCAAAACTTCACAGATGAGTGTATATTACCAATCACTAATATAAAAATGTCTCTACATAAAAATAAATGTAGCACTACCCCGTAGGAGCTGCTGGTTTAAAGTTTTGGGCCTACCGTTTCCTTTTTCTGTTCACCGCACTCGTCTTAGGGGCCCCTCTTGAAGAGCCTTTATGAACGTTCACACCAACACCTGGATACATTCTCTTCAAGAGCTTTATTTTAGCAGTTCCAACAGAGGGGTAGAGGGATAGGGGAGATTCAGGTACCTTGCTTTGCGGATCACGGGCACAATCTCAGATCCAGAGGACAAAACAGTTCCATGCTGGATTCAGCAACCACCGGATAGGCCTACTCTCAGTGGCCTAGCAACCGGTGCGAAGCTTGTTCAAAAGTTTCTGCCACAGACTTGATGAGTGTCGTACAGTCGTTCCACAACCTTTCGCCACAAGATCGTGTAACCACACTGACACTTTGCAAAAAAAGTTCCTTCAAGAATACACAGCTCACGGTGCCAGAATCTTTCAGCGGTCCGGCAGCACCGCGAGGCAAACTGGCCAGGATGCGTCCTTTAATTGAGTCCCCACTTGTTCCGCTTCTTCCCACAGGCAAGACCGCGTAAGACCATCCCTGGACTAGTAGGCCCCAGAAACTCCTGGGCCTACTTCTCAGTTGCAGAGCCTCGGGCCAGCAGGCCCCAAGGCCGAAAATGGCTCGCACATCCCTGAGGCCAGGAGGGCCCTCAGGTCAGGATCCGGAAACGACTCCCGGCAACGAACCCCGATAGAGCGGTCTCTGCCTCTTAAGTAACCCCCTCCCAGAATGCACAGCGGATTAACCACGCCCCTGCCCTGAGCCACTTCTGGGAAAGGAATACTCAATACACCTAGCCTGCTGCATTTCCAACCCTGACCTGTGGTGACAGTGACACCTACTGTCAGGTGGAAAACGCGCAGCCCAGCTAGACTGAAACAGAGCCAACAATTTACATACCGGTAATTCTTTCTGAGCTGAACTACAGCTTAGATAACGAAATTTTACTTATATCGCCTACCCAACAGGAGCAGGGCGCTACATAAATATAAATGTTATCCTTATGCATTGTAGATAATTAATATCCCATGTGCTAAAACATTTCAACATTAAATTAAATTCTCATGCTTAAATCATCAAGTCCATAAATAAATGTGTTTTGCCAATCACCATATCGATAAATGTTTAAAATAAATGAAGTTAAATGTCTCTTCTCCAATGGAAAAAGGTGCTCCACCAATACTGCACTCAGCAGATCAGTAATGCCTTGTATACACAATCGGAATTTCCGATGAAAAAAGTCTGACGGAATTTTTTCATTGGATATTCCAACCGTGTGTGGGCCCCATCGGACTTTTTTTCATTGGAGTTTAGAAATAGAACATGTTTTATTTTTTTCCGATAAAAAAAAATCCTATCGGAAATTCCGATCGTCTGTGTGGAACTCCGACGGAGAAAAAAACACGCATGCTCAGAATAAAGTCGAAGCATGCTCGGAAGCATTAAACTTAATTTTTCTCGGCTCGTCGTAGTGTTGTACGTCACCGCGTTCTTGACGGTCGGAATTTGGTCTGACAGTGTGTATGCAAGGCAGCTTGAACGGAATTCCGACGGAAAATTCCATTAGATTTTAGCCCATCGGAAATTCCGATCGTGTGTACAGGGCTTAAAGCTGACCAGCAGCCTACAAGCAAACAAACTTAGATCCAAATTTTCAAAGAGCAACCATCCAATCTTCTCCTGATACTCATTAGCCGTTCTCATATGATAGGTATGAAAAATAAAGTGCGATACTCCTGGACATAGTGAGCTATTTGTATCAGTGCCTTTCCAAAAGGCATCTTTAATGTGAGTGTAAACATATAGTTTTAATTAATTTTAATTAATTCCTTTTAAGAAAATTACTATACTATATTTACACTACAGTACTTCCATTCTTTGGGGCTCTTTTATTAACTCCCTTTTGGAACCCGGATATTTTGATATTTTTTTTGTCTAGTTATTATAGGTTTGTTAACCTATGCTTCCATATACAGTACAACATACACTATATTGCCAAAAGTATTGGGTCGCCTGCCTTTACACACACGATCGGAAATTCCGACAACAATTGTCCGATGTGAGCTTTTTGTCGGAAATGTATGCTCCATTGGACATTTGCTGTTGGAATTTCCGACCACAAAAAATTGAGAGCTGGTTCTCAAATTTTCCAACAAGAATAGTTCTTGTCGGAAATTCCAATTGTCTGTATGTCATTCCGACACACAAAAAAAACACGCATGCTCAGAATCAAGCAGAAGAGCCTAAATTCCTATTAAACTTCATTGATCTTGTACGTCACTGCGTTCGGAATTTCTGACAAGATTTGTGTGACCGTGTGTATGCAACACAAGTTGGAAAAAAATCCACGGTTTTGTTGTCGGAATTTCCGATCGTGTGTACGCGGCATTAGTCCGTAGGGTTCAATATTGAGTTGGCCCACCCTTTGCAGCTATAACAGCTTCAACTCTTCTGGGAAGGCTGTCCACAAGGTTTAGGAGTGTGTCTATGGGAATGTTTGACCATTCGTCTAGAAGTGCATTTGTGAGGTCAGGCACTGATGTTGGAGTAGAAGGCCTGGCTCGCAGTGTCCGCTCTAATTCAGACCAAAGGTGTTCTATCAGGTTGAGGTCAGGACTCTGTGCAGCAGGACTCTGTGCAGGCCAGTCAAGTTTCTCCACCCCAAACCCACTCATCCATGTCTTTATGAACCTTGCTTTGTGCACTGGTGCACAGTCATGTTGGAACAGGAAGGGGCCATCCCCAAACTGTTCCCAAAAAGTTGGGAGCATGAAATTGCCCAAAATGTCTTGGTATACTGACACCTTAAGACAGGGGTGCCCAACCAGTGGCCCACAGGCCACATGTGGCCCACGGAGCCCTCTGATGTGGCCCGTGACCTCCTGCTCTGGGATGGAATAGAATAGAATACTGTTATTAAAGGTAAGTTTATTACTAAATTCACAATGTATATATGGGCATATCTGTTCTGCAGTGGTTACTGGGCTTTCAAACTGATCTGCAGGTGCAGAGCAGTGCGGGTTATCTGCACTGAGCCATAGACTTCTATTACCTGTGAGTTTGGTGCACTTTCTGAAAGTGCACCACACCTACAGGATATAATAGAAGTCTATGGCAAAGTGCAGATAACCTGCAGGAAAGCTACAGGTGAACTGTGCTGCACCCCTGCATCAGTGTGAAAGCAGCCTTAGGCCCCTTTCACACGGTCAGTCCGACCCAATTGGACCCTCCATTTACCTCTAAGGAGTAGCAAATGTAAATGGACTTGTGTCCATTCACAAACGCCTACCTCTAATCCGATCCGCTAAAAAATAAAAAAATAAATAAAGAGTAGAGTGGGCTCCGCTCATTGTGGCCCGCGACCGGTTACCAAGTCGCTTAAGTGGCCCTCACTCTTCAAAAGGTTGGGCACCCCTGCCTTAAGAGTTCCCTTTACTGGAACTAAGGGGCCAAGCCCAACCCCTGAAAAACCACCATAATCCCCCCTCCACCAAATGATTTGGTCCAGTGCACTAAGCAAGGTCCATAAAGACAGCTGACGCTGTTATAGCTTCAAAGGCTGTGCCAACTCAATATTGAACCCTTAAGGACTTAGACTGGGATGCCATTAAAGTTCATGTGTGTGTAAAGGCAGGCGTCCCAATACTTTTACTTCCAATCGTTTTTTATTAACGTATCAGCCAAGGTGTCAAAACAAGGTACAGGTAAGACATTCTCTTTACATCAGGTGTAGAAATACAAAATATGATACAATTCCTACATAAGCTTAAAAGGTCTTGTGTACCCTCAGAGTGACGTCCCAATACTTTTGACAATATAGTGTATACTTTTGACAAATTTCAATAAAACTTATTATTGAAAAAAAAGAACTGGCTTGGAGATAAACACCAACACCTTACCCTTCAGAAGACCGACTGAATTTATTTATTTCCCACTGGGTATCTGACATTGGAGTGCGTTGTGGCTGAGCATGGACGTTTTTGTATGTATAGCATGTACCCATCACGGTGTTCCTCGGCCATAGACTAAGAATTAAAGAGATTGATTTACTAAGCCAAGTGTTAGAACCCCTGTCAGACTTTTATTAAGCAAAAAAAACTGGACTAGCACAAGTGCAGTGATCTCTCCTGTTGTGCCTATGTGTTCTGACAGGGGGACTCCCCCCCCTAAAGAAAATCTTCCAATAGGGATACCTGTTCCAGCCACAACTGTTTTAGCATACCTCCCAACATTTTGAGATGGGAACGAGATGCAGTACACCTATTAGCAAAAGTATATAGACAAAAGACACCACCCTGCCACGCCCCCTTAAAGTAGAATTATATAAAAAAAAGTAAAAAAAATGATACAAAAAAAAAAAAGATTAGTTAGACCCCAAAAAAAAACTATTATTCATTTATAAAAATAGTATAAAAAACCTAAAAAAAGTTCAAATCTGTGTCAGTCATATGCTACAAACAGCGCTGATGTTGAGTGTAAATGTTAAGTGGCCAACTCCACAAAGAAAGTCTTTAGACAGATGATAAAAAACAGTGTTTCAGAAAGCGTCCATAGGTGATCCTAAAGTAATTGCAGTGTGCACCTTCCACCGAACTCTCCAGATCCACCACGTGAGAACACACTCCCCTTAGGGGTTTAAACTCACCAGAGCAAGATAAATAACCAGCCTTAAACAGGGGATAATCATCAGAACCATACACTGCAGTCAGCATCAGTCAGGGAGACACATGGATGTTGGAGGCTCCAGATATGGCAAATAAACAAAAGAAAGCACAAAAGCGTAATAACGTTTATTAAATTAAAAAACAGCCCCTCAGATCACATATCCCCTCATAAATTGCACGTACATCAAACAATCATCAATGAGCATAGAAAGCAAACTCTGGCACTTCACCATCTCCGCCGTCCGGAGAAGTGGGGATATGACAAAACGCGTCAGGACCAGGGGCGGATCCAGAGTCTTTTCTCGGGAGGGGCACTGCCAAAAAATATGTTTTTTTTGTGGGAAATGTATCGGGGAAATGGCTGGTGTCGGCGCTTCAATCATCCCGGCACCATGGTTGTTATGGTGTCAGGATGATTGAAGCGCATTATTTCTATTATTACATTGTAATCTAAAATTAAATAGTTCAATGCAGAATCAGTGGGAGCCCCGAGTGTGTCACTTGCCACCGTCGCCTGCAATTAGTGGGAGCCCCGAGTGTGTCACTTGCCACCGTAGCCTGCAATTAGTGGGAGCCCTGAGCGTGTCACTTGCCACCGTCGCCTGCAATTAGTGGGAGCCCCGAGTGTGTCACTTGCCACCGTCGCCTGCAATTAGTGGGAGCCCTGAGCGTGTCACTTGCCACACGTTGTGGATTGTCACTTGCCACGTCACCGGCCACACCTTGCTGATTGTCACTTGCCTGCCACCAGATGCAGATTGTCACTTGCCACGTCGCCTGCCACACCTTGCGGATTGTCACTAACTTGCCTGCTAAGGTGTAGTTTTGGTTGTCTCTTGCTGTGTCCCAGACTCCCAGAGTCAGGCAGCAGAGAGATAATGTAATCTCTCTGCTGCCTGCACAGTGAGGGCGGAAGTCACTGCAGGAATGCAGGGCAGGCACGGGCGGTGAGAGATGATCTCATCTCTCTGCTCCCCTGCTCCCGGCTAGCTGATTGGCCAGCTGCCACACTGAGCCTGCTCTCTCACTCTCACCTGCGCTGCCAACACACTGAGCAGCACGGTCAGCCCACAAACCGCAACGCCCGCCCGCAAACCACGCCGCAAGCGGAGCCGCCCGCTTTCTTACCCGTCTGTGGAGCCGCACGCTATCGCACCTGCCCGCAGAGCGGCCCGACGTGACTCACTGACGTCACTCGTTGCTAGACGCCAAGCGGCCCAGGTTTTAGCAACGAGTGCAGGGAAGAGGCTCCACCCACCTCCTCCTCCGCTCCTGGTATCGTGTCAGTGCGCCGCGTAACTACATTAGAAGAGTCTCTCTCTCGGCGCCACTGATCGGCTGATGTGAGAAACTGAGAGAGAGACCCAGAGAGGCAGCGGCAGCCGCAGAACAAGTACTGTATATACTCGAGTATAAGCCGACCCGAATATAAGCTGAGGCACCTAATTTTACCCCAAAAAACTGGGAAAACGTATTGACTCGAGTATAAGCCTAGGGTGTCCATCTGCATGCCTCACTGTGCCTCACTTTGCCTCACTGTGCCCATGCCTCACTGTGCTCATGCTTCACTGTGCCCATGACTAGACTGATGTTTAACATGGGAGTCTATGGAAGGAGTGCCTAGATTTGAAAAATCGGTTCTCTCCGGCCGTAGGTCTACCAGACACCAAACTTTGTACACTTGTAGAGGAGACATGGGGCTACATGTGTGCCACGTTTGGGGTCCAGGGGACCTACGGCCGGCCGGTACCGGGTCTGCAAAGTCACCGGAGAAATGACCGTTTAACATTGGAGTCTATAGAAGGGGTGCCCGGAATTAAAAAATCAGTGCTCCCCGGCCGTAGGTCCCCCAGACACCAAACTTTGCACACTTGTAGAGGAGACATGTGACTATATGTGTGCCACGTTCGGGGTCCAGCGGACCTATGGCCGGCCAGTACCGGGTCCCCAAAATCCGGGAGATCAGGCGCAAAAAAAAAAAAAACTGAGCAAGCAAGTGAGTGTGACAGATGGTCTCGGGGGGGGGGGCAATTGCCCTGTTGCCCCCCCCCCGGATCCGCCCCTGGTCAGGACGTGACCCACACGACACGCCGGAAGTGACCTGTGCACTGTGCGCTCCACCGCAGCTGAACCCGGAATAGGAAGCAACTGGATTCCATCTTGTGGTTACAGCGTTATACTCCGGACGGCGGAGACGGTGAAGTGCCAGAGTTTGCTTTCTATGCTCATTGATGATTGTTTGATGTACGTGCAATTTATGGGGGTATATGTGATGTGAGGGGCTGTTTTTTAATTTAATAAACAGGATTACGCTATTGCACTTTCTTTTGTTTTTTTTACCATATCTGGAGCCTCCAACATCCATGTGTCTCCCTGACTGATGCTGACTGCAGTGTATGGTTCTGATGATTATCCCCTGTTTATGGCTAGTTATTTATCTTGCTCTGGTGAGTTTAAACCCCTAAGGGGAGTGTGTTCTCACGTGGTGGATCTGGAGAGTTCGGTGGAAGGTGCACACTGCAATTACTTTAGGATCACCTATAGTAAGGTGACCAGATTTTTAAAATGAAATCTGAGGACCTTTTTTTTTTTTTTACTAGTAATGGCGGCAATCAGCGACTCTCTGCCCATCGCCGCTGCCGCCCGCCTCACAGCCGGTCAAGTCTCACTCTCCAGGCCCCGGGTACTACTGGGTGGGGAGCGGAGGAAGATCACTCCGCCAGGGAAGGCAAGGAGATAAGCAGGTAGGCGGCTGGCCGGGACTTGAGCCAAGGCAGAAGAACATGTGAGCGGAGCTGAATGGGCATGCGCCCGAAACTGAAGAAATATTCCCTCCGCTCCGACCAGCACATGATCATCAGATAGGGGCACAGTAAATGGAAAAAAATACACCCCCCTAAGCTAGTAGGAGCGGGGGGGGGTGTAATTCAGATTTTTTTTTTTATTCTGCACTGACTGTCTTTGAAATTGCCCCAGCCCCTGTTCAAATCCAATCCGGGGACAAAACAGGGGACAGACTTGGTCTGGGGACAGTGTCCTCAATCCGGGGACTGTCCCCTGAAACCGGGGATGTCTGGTCACCCTAACCTATGGACACTTTCTGAAACACTGTTTTTTATCATCTGTCTAAAGACTTTCTTTGTGGAGTTGGCCACTTAACATTTACACTCAACATCAGCGCTGTTTGTAGCATATGACTGACACAGATTTGAACTGTTTTTAGGTTTTTTATACCATTTTTATATTTTGCTATTTTTTAAACAGCTGCTCAGATAGGATTTTCCTTTGTGTTTGATAAAGCTATAAGGAACACTTTGTCAATATTTATGTTTCTCTCTGGATGACCCCTTTTTGGTCTCATTTTTGGATCAGCAATTTTCTTTTCCTTTTTGGCGCTGAGTGGTGTATTGGAGGCCTTGATTATACACCTTTGTTTTGATCTATTATTCATTCATACTGGCTTTTGACATTTACAAATGCAGTAGTTTAGAAATTGGTTAAAAGATTTAGCACTGGGAAACACTATTTGAAAGATAAAAATTGCATTTTATATACAACTATATAGATAAGACCAAAATGAGGGACAAATGAGGAGAAAAAGGGACAGAGGGACTTTGTTCTCAAAATCAGGGACAGTTGGGAGCTATGGTTTTAGGACTCTTTCACAATCGTTCTCTGAAGAACGATCTGCATTCTTCAGAGACGATTTTACAAACACTAAGGAGGCACTGGGGGAATCAATGGTGGGGGTTTTGGTAGATCATAAGCTCAATAATAGCATGCGATGCCAAGCTGCGGTTTCCAAAGCGAGCAAAGTCCTTTCTTGTATTAGGAGAGGTATGGACTCCAGAGAGAGAGATATCATTTTGCCCCCCTGTACAAATCATTAGTAAGACCTCATCTGGAATATGCAGTTCAGTTTTGGCCCCTAGTTCTCAAAAAGGATATCGGGGAACTGGAGAAAGTGCAGAGAAGGGCAACCAAACTGATAAGAGGCATGGAGGAGCTCAGCTATGAGGAAAGATTAGAGGAACTGAATTTATATAGAAGAGGAGATTAAGGGGGGATATGATCAACATATACAAATACATAAGGGGTCCATATAGTGAACTTGGTGGTGAGTTATTCACTTTAAGGTCATCACAGAGGACAAGGGGGCACTCTTTATGTCTAGAACAGGGATCTCCAAACTACGGCCTTCCAGCTGTTGCGGAACTACATGTCCCATGAGACATTTTAAAACTCTGACATTCACAGACATGACTAGGCATGATGGGAATTGTAGTTCCTGATCAACTGGAGGGCCATAGTTTGGAGACCCCTGGTCTAGAGGAAGAGATTTCATCTCCAAATACGGAAATGTTTCTTCACAGTAAGAGCTGTGAAAATGTGGAATAGACTCCCTCCAGAGGTGGTTCTGGCCAGCTCAGTAGATTGCTTTAAAAAAGGACTGGATTCTTCCTAAATGTACATAATATAACTGGGTACTAACATTTATAGGTGAAGAATTTACAGAGAAAATTGCTAAATGTCTGAGAATCATCAGCACCACATCCCTTGTTTGAAAATTACACAACAAAGAACCAAGATATGGGATTTTTAAGGTGCCAAAACACGACCACACATATTAATTAAAATATATCAAAATTTTAATAGAAACATTTAAAAGATCAACATGTTATTATCCAAAATAACCAAACAATACATAGAACAGATGCAACTGATTGGATCTATACATGTTTCGCCATAATGATGGCTTCCTCAGGAGAACTTTTATCAGGCACTGTATGTATGATCCCTGAATGTTGATAAGTATTAAAATCCAATAGATATTTGGCTCCAAAACCACAGGGATTGACAGATATGGATAACTGGTGAAATCACAGAGAAAGGCACAAAGACGCCCCCTACTGTCCCATCTGTAGAAACCGTTTCACTTCCTAGTGTCTCAAGACTGGAAATTAAGAAAAAATCACCCTAACTGAACAGTAGAAAAAAAACACTTCCTACTCACTCCAAAACAAAAAGTTTTAGATATACTTTGTGAGTGGAATATATTATACAGTGTGTCTATTTGTCTTTTATGAATGATGGGTTCACTTTAATCCTTAGGAAGAGTGTAATATTTCAGACATTCACAAGTAGTTGCATCAATGTGTTGAAGAGACACAACACTCAATTATATAAAAAAAAAAAACACAGGCAATCTCATAACAGAGATAATTAGTACCTGCTAAATATTCCATAAAGCTGCATTGTTTTTCTCTAACAAAATGTAATTAGAATCTGCATTTGCAAATACGTCTATGATTCATAATGTGTCAACAAAGGTTATGATACACGTACATTGCTAGAGATACACCGTGAATGTGTGGATTGCATCTTAAATATATCTGAAGCACAGACTCGTTACTTCATCGCAATCCGGGGGGCCAAACAAATATACATCATAGAA
Source organism: Rana muscosa (assembly GCA_029206835.1). Classification (NCBI taxonomy): domain Eukaryota; kingdom Metazoa; phylum Chordata; class Amphibia; order Anura; family Ranidae; genus Rana; species Rana muscosa. The sequence continues at coordinate 320,857,514 of CM055120.1, read as the reverse complement.
CTGTAAAGAGCAGTGAAAATCAATAAACGACAGCAGCCAATCAGGAATCGGCTGTCAAAAGCCTGTCCATGCTTGACTGCTAAAAGCTGATATCAGATTACGGTAGTTACCATGGGCTTCTGCCTTTTGCCCAATTGGTGTTAGTAAAGCGGTAGTAAACCGCTGAAAAAACAAAACAAAACAAAAACCCTGCAAGACAATAGCATAATGTGCTAGTATGCATCACATAGAAACGAAAGACAAAACATCTGTGTATGGATATAAAAAAATATTATAAATACTGTGAGGGGGTTAGCTTGGCAGCGGGTGTGTGTGACCCCCGGGATGGGCTCCCCACACAAAAACAGGCCCAGCAAACGGAGGTTGTGGTTTTCAAAATCAAAAAAAAGGTGCGGTTTATTTTCTATTTACAGTGACAAAACACAGCAAAGCCAAAAGAAACATAAACAAATTAAATCCTGGTCAACTTGACCTCTGACTAAACATACAGGTTTCCTAACTAACAACTGGGATCAGCCTAGTGCTGTCCTAGTCCCTAAGTCCCTGGTTTTAAATGTCCAAGCAAATAGCCACACAGGCTTTGTCTCACCGCACAGGGGTTCACTCTCCCTAGACAGTCCACACAGGTCTGGTTCCAGGCATGAGCTAACATCTAATGAAGCTGGGAGTTCTTATAGAGGCCTAAATGAGCTGACAAGCTTCAGCTGGCCTCATCAACTCCCTGTCTGTACGACGCCCAGCCCTCTCCCTAGAGGTATGAGTCATCCATGAGCCCACTAGCCTTAGCTGGGCCTATACAACTCTCCACCTAGTTGTATAAGTCGGCGTAAAGCCTGAATCTGGGCGAAATATATCTACCCCCCTGGATGCAACCAGGTGACTTTACCTTCCTGCTGTCACATACCCCCCCCTCTTGTTTTAACCTCGGGGTTGGAACACCAGCAATCAGGCATTCATGTACTCGAGACAAAGCATCCACATTCCCCATTTGAACGCCAGGGCGATGCTTTACTGTGAAGTTGAATTCCTGGAGGGCCAGGAACCACCTATTCACTCTTCTATTTGTTTCCTTGTTTTGAGCCATCCACTTTAACGGAGCGTGATCCGTAACCATGTCAAAGTGCCTACCTAGCAGGTAGTACCGAAGGGAATCTAGAGCCCACTTCACCGCTAAACACTCCTTTTCAACGGTGGCGTAATTTACCTCATGGGACTTCAACTTCCTGCTGAGGTAAATGACTGGGTGCTCTTCCCCGTTCCAGACCTGGGACAATACTGCTCCTAACCCCACATCTGACGCATCACTTTGTACGACAAAGTCTTTAGAGAAGTCGGGTGAGTACAACACTGGCTGGCTACATAAGGCTTGTTTCAAGAATTGGAATGCTGCCTCAGCCTCGGGGGTCCATTTAATCATGACCGACCCTTTCCCCTTCGTTAGGTTGGTTAGGGGCACAGCCTTAGAGGCAAAGTGGGGAATGAATCGCCGATAATACCCAGCGATTCCCAGAAAGGCTCGTACCTGCTTCTTGCTGTTGGGACGTGGCCAACTCTGGATGGCCTCGACTTTGTTGAGTTGGGGTTTTATTACTCCCCTCCCAATGGTGTACCCAAGATATTTGGCCTCCTCCTGCCCAATGGTACACTTCTTGGGGTTAGCCGTAAACCCCGCTTCCCGAACAGAGTCCAGGACTGCTTGCACTTTTGGCAGATGTGAGGCCCAATCTGTGCTATGGACAATTACGTCATCCAGGTAAGCCGCAGCATACTTCCGATGGGGCCTCAGCATCTGGTCCATTTTCCGCTGGAATGTGGCCGGCGCATTCTGTAACCCGAACGGCATTCTTTTATATTGGAACGCCCCGTCTGGGGTTACAAATGCGGTTTTCTCTTTGGCCAATTTGGCCAGGGGGATTTGCCAATACCCTTTTGTGAGGTCAAGAGTCGTCATGTATCGGGCTGTTCCCAGCCGGTCGATCAACTCATCTATACGTGGCATGGGGTAGGTGTCAAATTTTGTAACTTTGTTCAACTGACGAAAATCGTTACAAAATCGCCAGCTCCCATCCGGTTTAGGCACCAACACAATGGGACTAGACCAATCACTTTGGGACTCCTCTATCACCCCTAAGTTCAGCATTTTCTGTACTTCCTCCCGTATTGCCTCCCGTCGGGCCTCTGGGATCCGATAGGGTTTTAACTTCACCCTTTCACCGGGCGGGGTAATGATGTCATGCTCTACCCCAGATGTTTGTCCCGGCAGCTCAGAGAATACCTCCTTGTTGCGAAGCACAAACTCCTTAACCTCCTGTTGTTGGGGTTGTGACAAGGTGGCTGCTATTCCAACCTCAGGAATCACGCAACCAGTTTGAGCTGGTGACCAAGTGTCTGCGACTAGGGACTCTCTATCCCTCCAGGCTTTCAACAGATTAACGTGATAGATCTGTTCGGGCTTTCGCCTTCCTGGTTGTCTGACCTTGTAATTCACTTCGCTCACTTTTTCCATTATCTCGTAGGGGCCTTGCCATTTGGCAAGGAATTTACTTTCAACCGTAGGGACAAGTACCAGTATCCTATCCCCCGGGGAAAAGGTACGGGTCTTGGCTCCACGGTTGTACACTCTCTGCTGTGCTAACTGCGCTTGGGCCAAATGTTCCTTCACGATGGGCATTACCTGTGCAATTCGGTCTTGCATCAGGGCGACATGCTCAATCACTCTCCTGTGGGGAGAACTCTCACTTTCCCAAGTTTCCTTGGCAATATCCAACAGCCCTCTTGGGTGTCTCCCATACAGTAACTCAAAGGGGGAGAATCCCATAGAGGATTGGGGCACCTCCCTAATAGCAAACATCAGATAAGGAAGTAGACAGTCCCAATCCTTTCCATCTCTATCCACCACTTTCTTCAACATTTGCTTTAGGGTTTTGTTGAATCTTTCAACCAGCCCATCGGTTTGGGGGTGATACACAGATGTACGTAATTGCGTCACTTTGAACAATTTACACAGCTCCTTCATAACCCGGGACATAAAGGGTGTACCTTGGTCCGTAAGCAGTTCTCTACAAATACCCACCCGGCTAAACACAAGAGATAGCTCTTTGGCTATGGTTTTGGCCGAGGTATTTCGGAGAGGGATCGCTTCTGGATAACGGGTGGCATAGTCCATTATAACTAATATGTACTGGTGCCCCCTAGCGGACTTGATTATAGGACCTACCAAATCCATGGCGATCCTCTCAAATGGGACCTCAATGATGGGTAGAGGGACCAGCGGGCTACGGAAATGTGGCATCGGGGCCGACCTCTGACACACAGGGCAGGAGGAACAATAATTTTCTATGTCCTTTATCACCCCCGGCCAATAGAATCTCTGTAATACCCTCTCTCGGGTTTTCTCTGTCCCCAGATGACCTCCAAGAATGTGCCCATGGGCCAACTCCAACACCAACTTCCTGTAAGGTTTGGGCACCACAAGCTGCTCAACGGTTTCTTCTGCCCTTTTTGCCACCCGATACAGTAGGTCCTTCTCTACGCTGAAGTATGGGTAAGTGCAGGTATTATCTGGGTTCACTAACTCGCCATCTATTTTCACTACGTTTTCCCGTGCCTTTATTAGGGCGGGGTCTTTCAACTGTTCTGTGGCAAAGTTTTCCCTGTGAACCTCAAGATCAGAAAACTCCACAGACGGTAGGTTTTCGTCTGAGGAGGTGGGCTCCTCTCCAGTTTCTTGAGTCTCCCCTGCCAATACTGATAAGGGAAATTCTGGAGAGTCCTCACCACTCTCAGGGGAGTTCTGGCTATCCCATTCCTGGTACATAGGGGCACCAGTGGGGGGCTCAGGATCATCCCACAGTTCCCAGAACTTCGGAAAATCCCTTCCCACAATGGCGTCATGCGGTAACTGAGATACTAAGCCCACTGGATGAGAGAGGGTACCTTTGGGGGTCTCGAAACACACTGTAGTCACTGGATACTCTCGGGTGTCCCCATGCACACAAATAACAGCTACCTTGCTATTCCCAGAGACCTCTGTTTTAACTAACTCAGCCTTTATCAGGGTCACAAGGCTACCTGAATCCAGCAATACCACAACATTTCTACCATTAACACACATTTTGCATAAATGTTTCTCAGTTCCTCGAATGGCAGTGCATGCGACTGTCGCACACAGCGACTGACGTCTGCCCATCAGAAAGTCACACTGCATGGGTTCCTCCACAACCGGGCAATTGGCTGCAATATGTCCCGCTTGCCGGCAGCGGTAGCAAACGATCCTTCTTGCCGCCTCTTGAGCCGCTGATTTCCCAGGCTGTTCTCGCCAAACTTGGGGTAGAGCTCCCACCCTCTCACTCTCTCCACCCTCACCCCTTGGAATCCTCTTATCCGCCCCTGGGGATGGTCTGGTCTTAGGGTGGAAAGTCCGAGTGTCTCTGGAAGAGGCCGTCAGGTTCTCTGTAGCCAAGTATTTCTCCACACGATCCACAAGACCATCGGCCGTCTCTGGGTCTCCATGGCTTACCCACTTTTGGATGGCAGTAGGAAGAGCTCTCAAAAACCGATCCATTACAACACGTTCCACAATCTTTGGTGCGGACAAAGTCTCTGGCTGTAGCCACTTTCTGCTCAGGTGAATGAGATCATACATTTGAGACCTGGGGGGTTTTCCAAGCTGGAAAGTCCAGTTATGCACACGCTGAGCCCGGACAGCCTGGGTGACACCCAGCCTTGCCAATATTTCAGCTTTTAGCATCACATAGTCTTTTGCTTGGTCAGGCTCTAGGTCATAGTAAGCCTTCTGCGATTCACCAGTTAACAGAGGAGCCACCAGTCCAGCCCACTGCTCCTCAGGCCACTTTTCTCTTTCAGCAGTCCTTTCAAATGTGGTCAAAAATACCTCTGGATCATCCTCTCCAGTCATTTTTGTCAATAAACGACTCACCCCAAAGGACGCGGTATTAGTGGGACGGCTTTCCTCACTGGTCTGCGGACGTTGCTGCATTACTGCTTCCATTTGTTGTAGTCTCTGCTCTTGCTTCTGTAACAGGTCTATGAAGCGGGCCTCAGATTGCTGCTGGGCTTGTTGCTGAGCTTCCAGACTCTGTTGGTGAGCTTGCTGCTGGGCTGCAAGGCTCTGTTGATGAGCTTGCTGCTGGGCTGCGAAGTTCTGTTGTTGAGCTGCAAGGCTCTTTTGCAAACCTGCATTTGTCTGCTGTTGATTGGCATTTGCTAGAGCCAGCTGCTTCAGTATCTCCTCCATGCTGGCTTAAAAAAAAACTGCCACTGGTTCTCCACCAACTGTGAGGGGGTTAGCTTGGCAGCGGGTGTGTGTGACCCCCGGGATGGGCTCCCCACACAAAAACAGGCCCAGCAAACGGAGGTTGTGGTTTTCAAAATCAAAAAAAAGGTGCGGTTTATTTTCTATTTACAGTGACAAAACACAGCAAAGCCAAAAGAAACATAACCAAAATAAATCCTGGTCAACTTGACCTCTGACTAAACATACAGGTTTCCTAACTAACAACTGGGATCAGCCTAGTGCTGTCCTAGTCCCTAAGTCCCTGGTTTTAAATGTCCAAGCAAATAGCCACACAGGCTTTGTCTCACCGCACAGGGGTTCACTCTCCCTAGACAGTCCACACAGGTCTGGTTCCAGGCATGAGCTAACATCTAATGAAGCTGGGAGTTCTTATAGAGGCCTAAATGAGCTGACAAGCTTCAGCTGGCCTCATCAACTCCCTGTCTGTACGACGCCCAGCCCTCTCCCTAGAGGTATGAGTCATCCATGAGCCCACTAGCCTCAGCTGGGCTTATACAACTCTCCACCTAGTTGTATAAGTCGGCGTAAAGCCTGAATCTGGGCGAAATATATCTACCCCCCTGGATGCAACCAGGTGACTTTACCTTCCTGCTGTCACAATACATTTTTTCTAGGGCTGTTACTGATTAAAATTTTCGTGTTCGATTAATCGATTTTTTTTTTAAAATCGATTAATCGACTAATTTCGATTAATTATAACGCACATACAGATCCAACTACTTTTAGCTGATCTCCTTGAAGGCCGATTCCCAGTGCAGCTACTAACCACTGGAAAAATGGATAGCAGGATACAAAAAACACACAAAGGCAGCGCTCGATGGGAATAGCATTAAAACTTTTATAGTCTTTAAGTAGGTAACAAAATAAATATTGCACTGGAGATAAAATCGATGTAGCTACATAAACTGTAAAAATGGTGCGAGTAATACCAAACGGTAGCAAAAGCAGTCATAAAAACATGTAGCTAAGTATGATACTGGTATAAAAATGTGTACAACGATACCACTGCTGAATCCAGATGAGGAGGGGTTAACATCAGTCTGTCGGCATGTAGATGTCCCGTGAAGGGAACTATCACAACTCCCAGTGGATGGCTGTAGAATCCCAGGTTGATAGAGGGAAGTGATAGAGGGAAGTGTAACAGCCCTTGCGTGTGGCAGATAGTAAGGTCCCGCCGGCATGCAGATATGAAGGCACAGCAAAGGAGCCCTTCAGATGGACACGACAAGCCCCGTCGGCAGTGGCGTCACTAGGGTTGGTGTCACCTGGTGCGGTAAAATTTGGTGTCACCCCCCCCCCCCCAGTTCATTGAGCTACCCGGAGCACTGAGCATTCTAGCACATCAGCACAGCTCTCCCCCCGTGTAATCCCCCTAATGGAACCCCCGTGTAATCCCCCTAATGGAACCCCTGTGTAATCCCCCTAATGGAACCCCCCCGTGTAATCCCCCTAATGTCACGTCCCGCCCCCGTACAACCTCCCTGCAATCCCCCTAATGTAATCCCCCTAATTTAACCCCCCCAATGCAATCCCCTTAATGTAACCCCCCTGTTCATTTCCCCTAATGTAACCCCCCCGTGCAATCCCCCTAATGTAACCCCCCCCGTGCAATCCCCCTAATGTAACCCCCCCGTGAAATCCCCTTAATGTAACCCCCCTGTATTCCCCCTAATGTAACCCCCTGTGCAATTCCCTAATGTAATCCCCTTAATGTAACACCCCTGTATTCCCCCTAATGTAACCCCCCTGTATTCCCCCTAATGTAACCCCATCCTGTGCAATTTCTCCTAATGTAACCCCCCCTGTATTCCCCCTAATGTAACCCCCCTGTATTCCCCCTAATGTAACCCCCCCCTGTGCAATTCCTCCTAATGTAACCCCCCCTGTATTCCTCCTAATGTAACCCCCCCTGCAATCTCCCTAATGTAATCCCCCCTGTAATCCCCCTAATGTAATCCCCCTAATTTAACCCCCCCAATGCAATCCCCTTAATGTAACCCCCCTGTTCATTCCCCCTAATGTAACCCCCCTGTATTCCCCCTAATGTAACCCCCCCGTGCAATCCCCCTAATGTAACCCCCCCTGTATTCCTCCTAATGTAACCCCCCCTGCAATCTCCCTAATGTAATCCCCCCTGCAATCTCCCTAATGTAATCCCCCCCCACCTGCAATCTCCCTAATGTAACCCCCCCTATATCTCCTCTCTCCCTACAGTCACAGACCTCAGATCAGCGCGCTCTGTTCACATGGACGTTCCTCCTCCTAGGCTCCTCCTCCTGTTGTGAATATACTGTCAGTGTGGAGGAGGAGACTAGGCTCTGTCGGTCTGAGGAATGTATTTGTTGTGAGCCGACACCTCTCCCCACCTGCCTGAGCGTCAATAGGCGGATTGCAGTGCCGGGCGCTGTGCACTGGACTATGGCACTGTCTTCCTCGAGTCACAACACAATTCCTCCTCCCTCCCCGAACATTGCGGGGAGCGAAGGAGATACTGGAGTGCGCAGGGGAAGTAGGAAAAGGAGAGAGCCGCGGTGCCTCTCTCAATCCAGCGCCGTGATGGGTGATGGTGTCACCCCTCTGGCGGGTGTCACCCGGGTGCGACCCGCACCCCCCGCACCTGCCTTGCAACGCCAGTGCCCGTCGGTGTCCGTGACTTCACCGGATCTCCGAAGGAACTCCCTGACGACCCGGAAGCCGGCAGAGAGGTGAGTACCGATCAAAAGAATTTTGATCGATCAAAAAAATTAATCGATTAATCGAGGAATTAATAGTTCATTTCCACAGCCCTAATTTTTTCCCCTTTCATATAAATGATCACATTTCCATCACATTGTTCTCAGCTGCACAAGAGCTGTGGGGAGGAGAAACAGCAGGCCACTAAGCTTCACAGCGAAAGGCTGTGCAGGGGGGGCGTGTCAAGGCAAGTCTGATCATTGGGGGAGAGCAGGCTGAGTTCCCGGCAAAGCTAGAGAACTGACCACGATGTGTTCTCCTGCTTAGTGTAGTCAGTTTTTAATAGGAAAGCAGAGAGGCTAGCAGGAACACCAGGGATTTCACACAAAGGAAGCAATACAAAGAGAACAGGATCATGTCTCATACAAGTACATGGTACAGCAAGCACATATCAGGAATTTGAAATGTTGGGGTAACAAACACTTTAAGTATAAAAACACATATTGACAGATAATGAACCAATGTATGCTTTATGGTAAATCGGGAAGAAACATGTAGTAACTGGTATCGAACACTTGAAACAAAGAGGTTATTGTTATCAAGATAGGGGAAGTAGGATGTTCCTCCTTGGCCATAGCTCAGGCTTGTTTAGAGACAAATAGATCCAGTGGCGGCCGCTCCATTAGGGGTGCCGCCCCTGTAATCCATGTGCCCGGCCCCTAATCTACATGCAGGGTGCCAAACGCATGGATTTCTATGGGTTTTTTTTAAGCACGTGATTAGAGCCAGAGGCTCTAATTGGCTTAAAAAAAGAGTGGAATCGGGGCACAGCCCACCCACTTGTGTGACAATAGCAAATTAATATTCGCTACTGTCTTCCTGCTTCTCCTCCCGGCCAATGAGGAAGCAAGTCTTAAGTCCCGATTGGTCGAGAGGAGAAGCGAACATATTGGCCAGGAGCAGGGGGAAGGCGCCGAGGAGGAGGCGCAGGGGGAAGCCACCAAAGCCTGCCCATGGCCTGGAGGGGTAAGTGCAGGGCTGATGGACGAATGACCGACCGATCAATGCGGAAGGGTTGGCGGGTTTGACCGACTGCCCGATCGACCGATGGGGGGGGGTGGGTAGTGGGGGGTTTGTCCCAAAACTTGGAGCACCAGCCTCCACTGCATAGATCTCAGGAGGTGCCAGAAATAATGTCGGTGGGAGGTAGGGGAGCGGGGGGAAAGTAAAGGGTGAATGGCTTCCCTGGAGTTATGAAGTTTTCATAATGAAAGTTATTGTGAAGGACAAAAAGTTTTCGTATCTCAAGGCTCCAATAAGGATGTATCAAAGTCAGGAGGTAGAAAATTATCGATTCACAGCTGCCAAATCCTCTGATATTTGCAAACTCTGCCATGTAAAGTTGCCTCAATTTTGGCATATACCATGGCCTGTGTGATCCTGTGTTTAGTTTCCAAGACACAAAAGAATGGGTTTTCCATGATTTGGCGATTGTTAGTTTAGCGCCCATGGTCACAGATGTAGCCAGGTGCCGGCTCCTGCAAGCTGAATACAGAAGGCATATTTCTTGGGACCATAGACCAACTACATAGATCCCCTCTTGTGCTTGCACTTCAACCCTTATTTCATTTCCTGACTATAGAGCAGGGGAGTTCCTGTACCAGAGCAAATGACCTTGGGACTTGTAGCCCTGCAATTAACCATTCTTGTATTTCTGAATCACTTCTAGGCTACACTTCCCCAAAAAACTGCCAGCGAAAAAGACTGTGTTTGAGGATATAAATTAAACTGCGACTGGCGGGCTCGCTCTCTTGGCCTGGGACCCTCTATAGCAGTGTTTCGCAACTCCAGTCCTCAAGGCGCCCCAACAGGTCATGTTTTCACTTCAGGCTCTCCATTGTTTTGCACAGGTTATTTGATCAGTTTAACTGCTTTAGTAATTCCCACAGCTGTTTCATCTGAGGGAAATCCTGAAAACATGACCTCTGGGGGGGGGGGCCTTGAGGACTGGAGTTGAGAAACACTGCTCTATAGAACAGTTGGACAGCTGACCTGCACACAGTGACAGTGCACTGTCGCGGTCTCGCTGGCTACAGCCATGCTTCCAACGGCGGATCCGCAGCACTTGCCACAACTTGGTAAGCTGCTCGACAGCCTCAGAGCATCATAGTGGGCTTTTGATGGGGACTGCTGACTTCTCCACCCGGCAGGTCAGCCAAGCATTCATTACTCAGCTAGATTGTGGAGCTTGTACCACTTGTTCCTGTTCCCACAGAGGTTGTCTTTAAACCTGTATTGGTGAGCGGGTGAATGCCCAAAACACTTCATCCTGTCTTTCTCTTGCTTAGAGACACTACATGAAGACATCATACAACAGAAAGAGAAGTTGCTCAGGTGAGGATGTCTTCTAGGTAATCACTTCTTACCAGAACCTTGGGTGCAGGCAATGCACACATAAGGCATTGCCTTGCCATGAAGACATCATACTTGGGACGCTTTAACCCCTTGGCGCCGGCCGCACGCAAATATGGGGCCTCTTGGCTCCTGGTCCCTGGGGCTGAGGGGCCGCATATTTGCATGAACTGCTGTCACTAGAGCTGCGCCAAGAGTGCGCGCGCTGTGCACTCTCAGGACAGTTACCGATGCCTAACCACAAGCAGCGATCAGGAGTTTTCGGATCACGCGACTGCCATGACAGCCAATCACGGCAGCCATGTGATCCAAAAGCTTTCTCGGAGCAGCTCTAGCCCCACCCGCCTCCCGGCGTCATGAACCTCTTAAAGACCCAGGAGGAAACCACTACACCATTGTTTTGGTCACCCTTTTCCTGGCACTATGGATCCTTAAAGATTTACATCTTGTTCATGGGCCCCTACATGCTACAATATATCACCTCGCATCTAAATCTGAACTGTCCTTATAGTACTGTTGACGGTTTGTGGATATCTTAAAGGCAAACTCCGTTCTATCACTGGTGTTGTATCAGAGGGCTTGCTCAGTGTTTCAGTGGTCCAGAGGGAGTTGACATGCTTTGGAGTCTCTTCCCCTTGAATCAGTGTTGCACTTGATCATACTCTTCAAGTGCATTTTGTCCATTTATAACATCATTGCCCAGCATCTCTACAGCTAACTACATATCCAGATTTGCATCCTTATAAACATATTGCTAGTGCTATTCTAGTACTATCTAACTGTTGGTGTCATATTTGAATGTTCCCTGAAGTTGACCTGTCAATTGTTTAACTGCTATCCTATGATATCATATGCTCAACTTCTTTCAATACAGTATTTATTGTGCTTGATCTGCATGTTATTCTTCCACTTAGCTATCAGAGAGCTTTTTTGTGTTCAGAATATGTCTGAACCTAGAGTGTCAGAAGGGTTGAGGGGTTTACAGGGCCAAGGCAGCACCAGAAGACAAGTATCATCCACCTGCCCCTATGGGGTAGCTCTACACATATAGTAAGTCAAACAGATTTTATGTTAGTGGGATGATGAGTATGTACTGCAGGGGAGGGAATAATTATGTGAACTCCGAGGATCTCAAATTATCACAATCATTAAACTCCCAGTACATGACATATGACATAACCAGATGATAAATAGACTGTTATGACAATCACCCCCGCTGTCATTTCAGGAGTCAGTACAGACACTCCCACTGTCAGCCTGAATTAAAATTTTAGTTTTCCGTGATTGCCTTCCAATGGATCGCTTAAAAATGTCACTATAATTGAAAGACATAGTGATGAATTTGGAAATGTTCACTTTAAAAATGACTAATCAAGCCAAACATGAGCTGGCGTATTCACTAGAGACAAATGTTCCAAATCTTCCCTTTAAAGGAGTACTAAAGTCACATTCATTACATTAACCACTAACCGCAAACGCAAACCACCGTAGCTGTACGTCGGTACTTTGACGTAGAATACCGGGGTTATGGCAGCAGATAGCAGATCGCTGCCATAACACTGGTATTTTCTGAAATGGCAGGCAGTCCTCTTTAAAGGAGCACTAAAGCTTCCCTTTTTTTTTGCTTAAAAATAACAAACATGTTATACTTACCTCCACTGTGCAGCTCGTTTTGCACACAGTGGCCCGATCCTGGTCTTCTGGGGTCCCTCGGCGGCTGTTTCAGCTCCTCCCCGCAGGGACTCCACACCTTAATGCGAGTGAGCTCGCATGGTGTGGAGTGATTGCGGGCGCGCTCCCGTGATACAGCGGCGGCCATAGCCGCCGACTGTATCACTCGGCCCCGCCCCCCGCGTGCCGCGTCATTGGATGTGATTGACAGCAGCGCCAGCCAATGGCTGCGCTGCTTTCAATCCATCCAGTGTAGCCAATCGTCGGCCTGGCTGAAAAACGAAGAGGATGACGGGGACGAGCATGGGACTTTCGAGGGGCCAGGTAAGAAAAACGGGGGCTCGGGGGGGGGGCGGTATTGTCGAATGTTTTTTCACCTTAATGCATAGGATGCATTAAGGTGAAAAAACATGTAACTTTACTACTCCTTTAAGATGAAAGTGGTCTCTGCGGCAGATTCGCCGCGAGATCACTTTTATTGGCGGCGGGAGAGGTACCCATTCCCCTCCCGCTGCCGAGTGAGGGAATGATGGCCACTCAATGACGTTGGATGACGGAAGCGACGTCAAACCTCACTTCCGCCCAACGGCCTTAAAGGGGAAAAATAAATGATTGAAAAAGAAAAAAATACTTTTTTTTTTATTGCATTTAAGTGTAAATGTGAGCTCTGAGGTCTTTTGGACCCCAGATCTCACATTAAAGAGGTCCTGTCATTCTTGTTCCTATTATAAGGGAGTAAAAGTGATCCAAAATATTTTTTTTTTTAAAGGGACAGTGTAAAAATAAAAAGTTAAATAAATAAGAAAAATAAATAATTTAAAAAGTGCCCTGTCCCGCCATGCCTGCGCGCAGAAGCAATTGCATACGTAAGTCGCGTCCGCATCTGTAAACGGTGTTCAAACCACACATGTGAGGTATCGCCGCGATCATTAGAGGGAAAGCAATAATTCTAGCAAAAGACCTCTTTTGGAACTAAAAACTGGTAATCTGTAGACATTTTTAAACGTCGCCTATAGAGATTTTTAAGGGTCAAAGTTTATCGCCATTCCATGAGCGGGCGCAATTTTGAAGTATGACATGTTGGGTATCAATTTACTCGGTGTAACATTATCTTTCACAGTGTAAAAAAAATTTTGCTAACTTTACTGTTTTCTTATTTTTTTATTTAAAAAAGTGTATTTTTTTCCCCAAAAATTGCATTTGTAAGACTGCTGCGCAAATAAAGCATTGCAACGACCACCATTTTATTCTCTAGGGTGTCTGAAAAAAATATATATAATGTTTGGGGCTCGAAGTAATTTTCTAGCAAAAAAAATATATTTTAACTTGTAAACAACAACAACAAGTTTGAAAAATAGGCCTGGTCCTTAAGTGGTTAAAGTGCTAGTTCACCTTCAGTAATATTTTGGCCAAATCCCCCCCATGCAAATCCAAATGCTCTAAATAGTACAGACCAGCAGTACTCCTGTTATAAATGGTGCACACCCTCCCATTACACACACAGCTTTTGAGGGGACCGCTGTACAAAAAACGCTGACACGTTAATCCCCCTGTGTCCAGCTGTTTGAAGGACAGGCTGGGCAGTACATTTGTGCGCCCCTAGCATCCACTCCAGATCTGGACTCAGGTAGAGAAGGAGAGAACGCACGCATGCAGCTTGAACAGCTCAGAGTGACCGCCACCAAGCTCAGCTGGAGCAGGCAGAGCACACGCGTGCAGTTTGCATGGACCATAACAGCCTCTACGGGGGGCACACAATTGTAAAGTCCAGCCTATCCCTCTAGCACTGATATGTACTTGTCAGGAAGGCACTAGGCATAGTACAGATGAACCCTCAAGACCTACACAGTTGCGCAGGCACAGATGTGCAGTTGCCTTGTTTGCCTGTGATTAACCGTTTTTGCGGATGCATATGCGCATGCGCTAACACACACGAGCACTCGTGCACCCATTGCTACTGTTGGAGCCAATGGGACTATTTAAACTGGGGAAGTTTTATTAGCTAAAGCTGTCTGATCTACAGCTTTTGCCGTTTTTTTTTTTTTTTGTCACGGCACTCTTTAAAAGTATGCAAAATCATAAGGCATCCATTCCAAAATGGGGTCCCTCCACCACATCAGAATCCTCAGTCTTCATCCCATTTCACATTATAGTTTGTTGCCCCTCCCTTTAAAGTGGTTCAAAGGCTTAAGGTTTTTTTAAAGCATTAAAGCGGAGTTCCACCCACATTTACAAGGTGGTCTTAAATCAAAGACCACCCCTCCAACCCTCGTTTTTGGATATATATATATATATATATATATATATATATATATTCTTTTTTTTCTTCTTTCCTTACTTTTATGAAGTACTAAATGTCCTTTCGTCCTAGCCCGGCCGTGACGAAGTACGTAATTTCCTCCTTCTCCCCCGCTGCCTCCTGGGACCTGTGTGTGTCTCAGAAGTGGCCATTCACAAAGCGTTGCGTGCCTTGCGCATGCGAAGTAGAAAACCGGCTGCGAAGCCTGAAGGCTCCACTGCCGGTTTCCCTTTGTTACAATGGCAGCACCTGCACCCGAGACGATGGATGGATCAGCCTCAGGGGGCTCCCTGGACAGGTAAGTGTCCTTATTAAAAGTCAGCAGCTACAGTACACAAAAAGAAGAGGATCTGGGCTGCTCTGCGCAAAACCATTGCACAGAGCAAGTAAGTATAACATGTTTGTTATATTTTTTTATATTATTTCCTTTAGAATCACGTCCACATCAGAGATCTCAGTCTCCCGTTTCACATCAGAGTTCTCAGACTTCCGTTTCACAACAGTCAGTCCTCACCCCACCCCCCATATTTTAAATAAGAGTCCTCAGCCCCCTACTTTCACATCAGAGCCCTCAGCTGGCACATCAACTCTATGGAAATTCATGACGCTGTGTAAAAATTTAGAATGCAGTGAGGCATCCCTGACTAGCCTGGGAAGGCACCCCAGAGTGCCGCAGCACCCCGGTTGAGAAACGCTGGTTTAGATCAGTGTTTCTCAACTCCAGTCCTCAAGGCGCCCCAACAGGTCATGTTTTCAGGTTTCCATTATTTTGCACAGGTGATTTGATCAGTTTTACTGCCTTAGTAATTACCACAGCCGTTTCATCTGAGGGAAATCCTGAAAACATGACCTGTTGGGGTGCCTTGCGGACTGGAGTTGAGAAAAACTGGTTTAGATTGTTATACAGAAGCCTTTAGATTTACTTGAAACATTCAACACTTCTGAGAGCATTGAATGTCCATGTCCCTCATCACGCTCTGTAGTTCTCCAACCTCCAAACCCTACATCACTGCTGTGCCCTGTACTGGTGGAGGCAGGGGATGGAACAATGTTGGAACACACACACCCTGACATGGTCACTTCAAATGATTCAAAGATCTGCAATTGTTTTACAGAACCAGAATATGATCTGATATGAGGTCTTTTAATACGTGTGGACTTCTGCTCTATAGTTTAAAAATACACATGAAACACAAATACACGCATGGGTGAACAATGTTTTAAAATAACGCACAATATCCTTTTAAGGTTGCGCTTGTACATTAAAATGCATGAACTGCCGTAGCACACTATACTTAGAACACGGCTGGCAAGAAAATTAGAGTTCTTCTAAGCAGCATTGGCAGTGGTGTTACTACTGGGCTTAACGAGCACTACGAAGAACATTTCTCTCTGTAAAGCTAATGTTTAAAATGCCTTTATTTTATTACACCTTTCTATATGTAAAGTGATACAGAAACCTAAGGCCAAAACCCTGACTAACCAAAAAGAGAAAATGTGCGCATGTTGAAAATCAGGAGCTATTGCTATGATTAAAGCTGAACTCCGGGCACAAAAGCCTTCATTGAAATACTGTATATTCCTCAATAGACACAAAGGATATAAATAAACTTCTATGCACCAAATGCCTTTGCAAACCCAGCTAATTAGTTTATAAAAGTAGCTGTGAAATCATCACTGTATATATACAGTAATATATATATATATATATATATATATATATATTGTGACAGCAGGAAGGTAAAGTCACCTGGTTGCATCCAGGGGGGTAGATATATTTCTCCCAGATTCAGGCTTTATGCCGACTTATACAACTAGGGAGTTGATGAAGCCCAGCTGAGGCTAGTGGGCTCATGAATGACTCATACCTCTAGGGAGAGTGCTGGGCGTCGTGAGGCAGGGAGTTGATGAGACCAGCTGAAGCTTGTCAGCTCGTTTAAGGCCTCTATAAAAACTCCCAGCTTCATTAGATGTTAGCTCATGCCTGGAACCAGACCTGTGTGGACTGTCTAGGGAGAGTGAACCCCTGTGCGGTGAGGCAAAGCCTGTGTGGCTATTTGTTTGGACTTTTACTAAACCAGGGACTTAGGGACTAGGACAGCACCAGGCTGATCCCAGTTGTTAGTTTAGGAAACCTGCATGTTTAGTCAGAGGTCAAACTGACCAGGATTTATTTTGTTTATGTTTCTTTTTGGCTTTGCTGTGTTTTTGTCACTGTACATAGAGAAATAAACCGCACCTTTTGATTTTGAAAACCACAACCTCCGTCTGCTGGCCCTGTTTTTGTGTGGGGAGCCCAACCAGGGGGTCACACACACCCGCTACCGAGTTAACCCCCTCACAGTTGGTGGAGAACCAGTGGCAGTTTTTTTTAAGCCAGCATGGAGGAGATACTGAAACAGCTGGCTCTAGCAAATGCCAATCAACAGCAGACAAATGCAGGTTTGCAAAGGAGCCTTGCAGCCCAGCAGCAAGCTCATCAACAAGCCCAGCAGCAATCTGAGGCCCGCTTCATAGACCTGTTACAGAAGCAAGAGCAGAGACTACAACAAATGGAAGCAGTAATGCAGCAACGTCCGCAGACCAGTGAGGAAAGCCGTCCCACTAATACCGCGTCCTTTGGGGTGAGTCGTTTATTGACAAAAATGACTGGAGAGGATGATCCAGAGGTATTTTTGACCACATTTGAAAGGACTGCTGAAAGAGAAAAGTGGCCTGAGGAGCAGTGGGCTGGACTGGTGGCTCCTCTGTTAACTGGTGAATCGCAGAAGGCTTACTATGACCTAGAGCCTGACCAAGCAAAAGACTATGTGATGCTAAAAGCTGAAATATTGGCAAGGCTGGGTGTCACCCTGGCTGTCCGGGCTCAGCGTGTGCATAACTGGACTTTCCAGCTTCGAAAACCCCCCAGGTCTCAAATGTATGATCTCATTCACCTGAGCCGGAAGTGGCTACAGCCAGAGACTTTGTCCGCACCAGAGATTGTGGAACGTGTTGTAATGGATCGGTTTTTGAGAGCTCTTCCTACTGCCATCCAAAAGTGGGTAAGCCATGGAGACCCAGAGACGGCCGGTGGTCTTGTGGATCGTGTAGAGAAATACTTGGCTACAGAGAACCTGACGGCCTCTTCCAGAGACTCTCGGACTTTCCACCCTAAGACCAGACCATCCCCAGGGGCGGATAAGAGGATTCCAAGGGGTGAGGGTGGAGAGAGTGAGAGGGTGGGAGCTCTACCCAAAGTTTGGCGAGAACAGCCTGGGAAGTCAGGGGCTCAAGAGGCAGCCAAATGGATTGTTTGCTACCGCTGCCGGCAAGCGGGACATATTGCAGCAAATTGCCCGGTTGTGGAGGAACCCATGCAATGTGACTTTCTGATGGACAGATGTCAGTCGCTGTGTGCGACAGTCGCATGCACTGCCATTCGGGGAACTGAGAAACATTTATGCAAAATGTGTATTAATGGTAGAAATGTTGTGGTATTACTGGATTCAGGTAGCCTTGTGACCCTGATAAAGGCTGAATTAGTTAAAACAGAGGTCTCTGGGAATAGCAAGGTAGCTGTTATTTGTGTGCATGGGGACACCCGAGAGTATCCAGTAACTACAGTGTGTTTCGAGACCCCCAAAGGTACCCTCTCTCATCCAGTGGGGTTAGTATCTCAATTACCGCATGATGCCATTGTGGGAAGGGATTTTCCGAAGTTCTGGGAACTGTGGGATGATCCTGAGCCCCCCACTGGTGCCCCTATGTACCAGGAATGTGATAGCCAGAACTCCTCTGAGAGTGGTGAGGACTCTCCAGAATTTCCCTTGTCAGTATTGGCAGGGGAGACTCAAGAAACTGGAGAGGAGCCCACCTCCTCAGACGAAAACCTACCGTCTGTGGAGTTTTCTGATCTGGAGGTTCACAGGGAAAATTTTGCCACAGAACAGTTAAAAGACCCCGCCCTAATAAAGGCACGGGAAAACGTAGTGGAAATAGATGGCGAGTTAGTGAACCCAGATAATACCTGCACTTACCCATACTTCAGCGTAGAGAAGGACCTACTGTATCGGGTGGCAAAAAGGGCAGAAGAAACCGTTGAGCAGCTTGTGGTGCCCAAACCTTACAGGAAGTTGGTGTTGGAGTTGGCCCATGGGCACATTCTTGGAGGTCATCTGGGGACAGAGAAAACCCGAGAGAGGGTATTACAGAGATTCTATTGGCCTGGGGTGATGAAGGACATAGAAAATTATTGTTCCTCCTGCCCTGTGTGTCAGAGGTCGGCCCCGATGCCACATTTCCGTAGCCCGCTGGTCCCTCTACCCATCATTGAGGTCCCGTTTGAGAGAATCGCAATGGATTTGGTAGGTCCTATAATCAAGTCCGCTAGGGGGCACCAGTACATATTGGTTATAATGGACTATGCCACCCGTTATCCAGAAGCGATCCCTCTCAGAAATACCTCGGCCAAAACCATAGCCAAAGAGCTATCTCTTGTTTTTAGCCGGGTGGGTATTTGTAAAGAACTGCTTACGGACCAAGGTACACCCTTTATGTCCCGGGTTATGAAAGAGCTGTGTAAATTGCTCAAAGTGACGCAATTGCGTACATCTGTGTATCACCCCCAAACCGATGGGCTGGTTGAAAGATTCAACAAAACCCTAAAACAAATGTTGAAGAAAGTGGTGGATAGAGATGGAAAGGATTGGGACTGTCTACTTCCTTATTTGATGTTTGCTATTAGGGAGGTGCCCCAATCCTCTACGGGATTCTCCCCCTTTGAGTTACTGTATGGGAGACACCCAAGAGGGCTGTTGGATATTGCCAAGGAAACTTGGGAAAGTGAGAGTTCTCCCCACAGGAGTGTGATTGAGCATGTCGCCCTGATGCAAGATCGAATTGCACAGGTAATGCCCATCGTGAAGGAACATTTGGCCCAAGCGCAGTTGGCACAGCAGAGAGTGTACAACCGTGGAGCAAAGACCCGTACCTTTTCCCCGGGGGATAGGATATTGGTACTTGTCCCTACGGTTGAAAGTAAATTCCTTGCCAAATGGCAAGGCCCCTACGAGATAATGGAAAAAGTGAGCGAAGTGAATTACAAGGTCAGACAACCAGGAAGGCGAAAGCCCGAACAGATATATCACGTTAATCTGTTGAAAGCCTGGAGGGATAGAGAGTCCCTAGTCGCAGAAACTTGGTCACCAGCTCAAACTGGTTGCGTGATTCCGGAGGTTGGAATAGCAGCCACCTTGTCACAACCCCAACAACAGGAGGTTAAGGAGTTTGTGCTTCGCAACAAGGAGGTGTTCTCTGAGCTGCCGGGACAAACATCTGGGGTAGAGCATGATATTATTACCCCGCCCGGTGAAAGGGTGAAGTTAAAACCCTATCGGATCCCAGAGGCCCGACGGGAGGCAATACGGGAGGAAGTACAGAAAATGCTGAACTTAGGGGTGAGTGATAGAGGAGTCCCAAAGTGATTGGTCTAGTCCCATTGTGTTGGTGCCTAAACCGGATGGGAGCTGGCGATTTTGTAACGATTTTCGTCAGTTGAACAAAGTTACAAAATTTGACACCTACCCCATGCCACGTATAGATGAGTTGATCGACCGGCTGGGAACAGCCCGATACATGACGACTCTTGACCTCACAAAAGGGTATTGGCAAATTCCCCTGGCCAAGTCGGCCAAAGAGAAAACCGCATTTGTAACCCCAGACGGGGCGTTCCAATATAAGAGAATGCCGTTCGGGTTACAGAATGCGCCGGCCACATTCCAGCGGAAAATGGACCAGATACTGAGGCCCCATCGGAAGTATGCTGCGGCTTACCTGGATGACATAATTGTCCATAGCACAGATTGGGCCTCACATCTGCCAAAAGTGCAAGCAGTCCTAGACTCTATCCGGGAAGCGGGGTTTACGGCTAACCCCAAGAAGTGTACCATTGGGCAGGAGGAGGCCAAATATCTTGGGTACACCATTGGCAGGGGAGTAATAAAACCCCAACTCAACAAAGTCGAGGCCATCCAGAGTTGGCCACGTCCCAACAGCAAGAAGCAGGTACGAGCCTTTCTGGGAATCGCGGGTTATTATCGGCGCTTCATTCCCCACTTTGCTTCTAAGGCTGTGCCCCTAACCAACCTGACGAAAGGGAAAGGGTCGGTCATGATTAAATGGACCCCCGAGGCTGAGGCAGCATTCCAATTCTTGAAACAAGCCTTATGTAGCCAGCCAGTGTTGTACTCACCCGACTTCTCTAAAGACTTTGTCGTACAAAGTGATGCGTCAGATGTGGGGTTAGGAGCAGTATTGTCCCAGGTCTGGAACGGGGAAGAGCACCCAGTCATTTACCTCAGCAGGAAGTTGAAGTCCCATGAGGTAAATTACGCCACCGTTGAAAAGGAGTGTTTAGCGGTCAAGTGGGCTCTAGATTCCCTTCGGTACTATCTGCTAGGTAGGCACTTTGACATGGTTACGGATCACGCTCCGTTAAAGTGGATGGCTCAAAACAAGGAGACAAATAGAAGAGTGAATAGGTGGTTCCTGGCCCTACAGGAATTCAACTTCACAGTAAAGCATCGCCCTGGCGTTCAAATGGGGAATGTGGATGCTTTGTCTCGAGTACATGAATGCCTGATTGCTGGTGTTCCAACCCCAAGGTTAAAACAAGAGGGGGGGGTATGTGACAGCAGGAAGGTAAAGTCACCTGGTTGCATCCAGGGGGGTAGATATATTTCTCCCAGATTCAGGCTTTATGCCGACTTATACAACTAGGGAGTTGATGAAGCCCAGCTGAGGCTAGTGGGCTCATGAATGACTCATACCTCTAGGGAGAGTGCTGGGCGTCGTGAGGCAGGGAGTTGATGAGACCAGATGAAGCTTGTCAGCTCGTTTAAGGCCTCTATAAAAACTCCCAGCTTCATTAGATGTTAGCTCATGCCTGGAACCAGACCTGTGTGGACTGTCTAGGGAGAGTGAACCCCTGTGCGGTGAGGCAAAGCCTGTGTGGCTATTTGTTTGGACTTTTACTAAACCAGGGACTTAGGGACTAGGACAGCACCAGGCTGATCCCAGTTGTTAGTTTAGGAAACCTGCATGTTTAGTCAGAGGTCAAACTGACCAGGATTTATTTTGTTTATGTTTCTTTTTGGCTTTGCTGTGTTTTTGTCACTGTACATAGAGAAATAAACCGCACCTTTTGATTTTGAAAACCACAACCTCCGTCTGCTGGCCCTGTTTTTGTGTGGGGAGCCCAACCAGGGGGTCACACACACCCGCTACCGAGTTAACCCCCTCACAATATATATATATATATATATGTACAAAGCATATATATAGCAATGAGGTGTGGGAAATTGGCAGTCCGGAGTGGAGCATGGTCACCCTGTTGAGCTAGTTAAGGGTCTGAATTAGGTCTTTACTTGCTTACTAAGTAGCAGACAAGTAGTGAATCACTCAATGGATCAGATATCAACCGAAATCTAAACATGTTTTAGATTTTCTAAAATTCTCTGATCACTACTGATAAATGGTCTTAATGGCTCCTATACCAGTAAGGCGAATCAATTGCTGCACCCCATGTCTCAGGCAGACCTCTTGTAACTGGATTGGGACTTGGTTCAAGCAAACGTATCTAAACAGTTACCACTATTTTCAGGGATGTTTAATTTGCTGCAGACCCAATGATTGCTGAACCCCAAAATAAAAGTTCTGATAGAAGGGGGGAGGGGTGGGACTTTAAATGAGCCAGAAGACCAAACCTTGGTAAAAAAACATATCCTGACATGTTTATTGACATACTGAAGCAGAGTATGATCCCCTCCCTTCCGAGACTGGGCCACAGTATTCCAACATGATAACGACCCCAAACACACCTCCAAGACGACCACTGCCTTGCTAAAGAAGCTGAGGGTAAAGGTGATGGACTGGCCAAGCATGTCTCCAGACCTAAACCCTATTGAGCATCTGTGGGGCATCCTCAAACAGAAGGTGGAGGAGCGCAAGATCTCTAACATCCACCAGCTCTGTGATGTCATCATGGAGGAGGGGAAGAGGACTCCAGTGACAACCTGTGAAGCTCTGGTGAACTCCATGCCCAAGAGGTAGAGCTGCACAATTAATCGTTAAAAAATCATGATCTCGATTCAACCCCCCTGACGATCTCTATTGCAGAGTTTGCTGATTCTTTCATATAACAAGTGGAGAGACTTATCTGCTCACTCAGGTGTCAAAAGAAAAAATCTGGGCAGTCTGCCAAGTTTTTAACCACGTGTAAATGCAGGAAGTTTAACCACTTAAAGTCTAAATCTTTTTCTGACACTTGTTTCTTAAGTTAAAATCAATATTTTTTGCTAGAAAATTACTTGGAACCCCCAAACATTATATATATTTTAGCAGAGACCCAAGAGAATAAAATGGCAACTGCTGCAATATTTTATGTCACACTGTATTTGCCCAGCGGTCTTTCAAACGCAATTTTTTGGGAAGAAATGCACTTCAAAATAAAAATAAAATAAAAATTGAAACAGTAAAGTTAGCCCAATTTTTTTGTTTTAATGTGAAAGATGATGTTATGCCGTGAGAATCGTGAGAGAATCGTGATCTATCTTCTAAGCAAAAAAATCGTGATTCTCATTTTAGCCAGAATCATGCAGCTCTACCAAGAGGCTTAAGGCAGTGCTGGAAAATAATGGTGGCCACACAAAAAATTGACACTTTGGGCCCAATTTGGACATTTTCACTTAGGGATGTACTCACTTTTGTTGCCAGCGGTTTAGACGTTAATGGCTGTGTGTTGAGTTTTTTTGGGGGGACAGCAAATTTACACTGTTATACAAGCTGTACACTCACTACTTTACATTGTAGCAAAGTGTCATTTCTTCAGTGTTGTCACATGAAAAGATAGAATAAAATATTTACAAAAATGTGAGGGGTGTACTCACTTTTGTGAGATACTGTATATACACAAGGAGAAAATAAGCAGCATATTGTAGTTACTTACCAGATAGATTTATTGAAACTGTACATGCCATCTATTGTTCTATTTCATATTACTACAAAGATGCATGAGTAGCACATTGCAGTTGCCCGGGTATAGAATATTGAACATGGAGGTATTAATTTTTCTGGGGATTATGTATACAGTATGTGCCCGATTCGTACGTGGGTCCACGTTACCTCAGCTCCCAATGCAGACGTTTTAGCGGTCCTTATATTGCAATACCACAGGTTCCTATACCCCCACTCCATGTAAGTATATAGGATTGGAAACTTTTCCTTTCCCTACCCATAACATTTCTTTTATGCAAGATACAAGATTCTACTGATATTATTTTTTTTTGCAGACATTTGGATGCATCTTCTCCTGATGAAGTGGTTATATCCACAAAACTCGTCGAGCACTAGGATACAACCATGTTATCATTTCTTAATATACCATGTACTTTCTTGTTATTGTCATTATTTTACTTTATGGAACATTAATATCCTATTATTCTATACCTGGACAACTGCAATGTGCTATTCATGCATCTTTGTAGTAATATGAAATAGAACAATAGATGGCATGTACAGTTTCAATAAATCAATTTGGTAACTACAATATGCTGCTTATTTTCTCCTTGTGTATATATATGAATTATGATTATTTTGATGTCATGTAGATATATGAAATTTTCCTATATGTATATACTTATCACAATGGGATTTGGAAATTATGTCAATAAACGAGTCAGAAAATGTTTTTTTACCAAGGTTTGGTCTTCTGCCTCATTCAAAGTCCCACCCCCCCTCCCCCCTTTTATTACAGATGTAGGGAAGGAGACGTGAATATATATGTGTCTCATTTAAAGTCCCAATTACCCCCTACTTTACAAAATAAAAGTTGTGGGCTTAATTCACTAAGCTATAGTGCATGTGCCATTGCTGAAAATGACAACTGTTATAGCAAATGACTAATACTATAACTTAGTGGGTTAAGCTGTCTCCAAAAACCTCATTTACATCACACTTTTAGCACTCCTGCACATCTACAGAAAATGTATTTCATCTGACAATGATAGCACCTGCTTGCTGAAATGTCAATGAAACTGAGGCAGAGTTCAACCAAGTGTTAGGATTGTAAAAACACATACGGAAGGAAATGCAGACCCAGGACACGTGGTGTTGCAAACAGAAGGACAGAATGGCTTTTTTTCCTTTTTTTTTTCACCTGTTGATCCTGCCAGTAACAAACTTCCTGTTTAAGAGAACCTCCACTCTGGATGGAAGAGCAATGGAGACACCTTGTCAGTCTAAGGCAGTGATGGTGAACCTTGGCACCCCAGATGTTTTGGAACTACATTTCCCATGATGCTCATGCACTCTGCAGTTGATGTTGAGCATCATGGGAAATGTATTTCCAAAACATCCGGGGCGCCAAGGTTCGCCATCACTGGTCTAGGGGATGGGCAATGTTAGACTAGCAGATTTAGGCCGGGTTCACACCATTGCGAATTGGATGTAGGATCTCTGCATCCAATTCGCAATAGCATGAGATTTTGACCGGCTCTCTATGGAGCTGGTTCATATATCTCTGCGGCAGGTCTGGTGCGTTTTGCAGAAAAACACTGTGTGTCTTTTGGTCCATTTCAGGTCTGAATTCAGCCCAAGATTCGGGCTGAACTCGGAGCTGAAATGGTGAACCAGCACTCACCGGACCCCTGCTGGGAGCCGCATGCGCCCCTTATGTGAACCCAGCCTTAGATGGACTTGACTAACAAATTAAAGCTGAACTCCAGCTTACGCTTTTTAGGAAGTTAAATCAACTGTTTTTTTTTGTTTCGGATTTAAAAAAAACACCAAACAAACAAAACAAGAAAAACAAACAAAAAACCCCCCAAAAATACAAAACATGTAAATAAAAAATAAAAATGGGCAGACTCGACGGACCACTCATTTTTTTTTTTTTTTGCCGTCACTTTTCTGTTTTACTGTTTCTTTTCTATAAAGATTTTACATAAATAAATAAAAGCTGACTGTTGTAAGCACCCCTGTCAATAGTAAATGTTTAGTCTCAACTCTCTAACTGTCCCTTTTGCTGGGCAGCTGGGTCTGCTGAAAAATAACGGGTTTTCTGGCCAGATCACCAGGTAAAAAAAAAAGGGGAAAAGACTCTCAGTTCCCAATCTGCAAGCCTATTATACTGCTGCGAACATAGCCCCACTATCCCATCTTCACGAAAAACACCAATTGCCGTTATGGGCCACTGTTGATCTAGTGGACTCACATCCAATACCCATCTCTTCTCTGCCCTGGCTCCCCTTCGTACATCGCCCGCTCACAATTGGGCCATGTTTGGCTCATTCCCTTCGTGTGTGGGACTCGGTCAAGTACTCGGCGGGACTGATTTCCCCTCACCTGCCTCTACTCCAGATCCTCCATTGCCCATTGTTTTCACCGGGATGCGATAACCCCCAGCAGTTCTCCTGATGGAAGGCCAACGATTTTACGGACATCCATTCCCTGTTTACCCCCACCAGGATAATATCTTTCAAGTATTTACACTCCTCACACGAGATCCCGTTACGAGAACACTTTAGCTATCTACAGATTCGACATTTCCTCCAGGGATAAAATCTCAGCAGACCCCCTACACCTTGACCCCCTTTGAAAGCCTTTGCAGGGCTCATCCCTTAACCTTGGGTTTAATTTCATTGATCTACTCCTCCATTATTACCTTAAAAAAACCACCAATACGACCCTATCACCTTCATTGGGAAAGGGAACTTGGGAGACAGCTAGACCCGGAGGACTGGCAGACCATGACCTTAACAATCTCTAAATGCTCAAAGAATGTTCTCTTTTTAGAAAATGCCTACAAGGTACTATACAGGTGGTATTACACACCAGCTAGACTGGCTTGCTTTATTCCCGCCTATTCTCCTTTGTGTTTCCGATAGTGCTCCCAGGAGGGTACCATGGCGCACGTTTGGTGGACTTGCCCGAAGGTGTGCAGACTATGGATCAGAGTCTACTCCCTCCTTAGAAACATACCTCAAAAGAGATCCATACGAGGCTCTTCTCTGTAACCCAATGGCGGAATTGCTCCGTCCAGAATGCCAGTTGGCTATGCACCTCATAGTTACATAGTTACATAGTTACATAGTTAGTCAGGTTGAAAAAAGACAAAGTCCATCCAGTTCAACCATAAAAAAATAACTAAAATAAAATAAAAAAAATATCGTGCAATCCATAAACCCAATTCTATACCCACAGTTGATCCAGAGGAAGGCAAAAAACCCCAGCAGAGCATGATCCAATTTGCTACAGCAGGGGAAAAAATTCCTTCCTGATCCCCCGAGAGGCAATCGGATTTACCCTGGATCAACTTTACCTAGAACTGTTAGTACTCAGTTATATTATGTACATTTAGGAAAGTATCCAGGCCTCTCTTAAAGCAATCTACTGAGCTGGCCAGAACCACCTCTGCAGGGAGTCTGTTCCACATTTTCACAGCTCTTACTGTGAAGAAACCTTTCCATATTTGGAGATGAAATCTCTTTACTGCAACTAAACTAACCATAGCAAGGGCATGGAAGACTCCAATACTAAGTTTTGAGGCAGTTAAAAATCGCATGGACGATATAATGGTTAACGAAAAGCTGATGGCTATTCTCTCAGACACCCATGATAAGTTCCTTAGGGTCTGGCAGCCTTGGGTTGATTACTCTAAACCCTCAAGATTTGACGCCACTCTACTACGGATCTGATGTGCTCCGGCTCCCTGCCGCAGGAACCCCTCCCCCTTTCTTTAACCCTTCCCATCTCTGCTCTTCTTCGACCCTGCTTTTTCTTCCCCCTTCTAGTATTTTCATTTATTATTCTCATCTTCAAAGCTATCAGGCCACCGGGCATAGGCCTCGAAGAGTTGGGTACATGTTAGATGTCTAGCACTGTTTATAATTAGGCCCCAGTTCAGTTGGACTCTATAAGTATCTGTTGAACAATGGACAATGGACAATGCCCTAGTCTAGTGGCATTTCTGGGACCTACACATATTTAAATACCTTTTATGTACCTAACTTTCATTTGCTTTTTACTGTGTTGTCTTTCATTATTTTCTTCTTACTAGCATACTTATCTCCTTTACAAAATGCGTTTTTGTTTCTCTGTTATGTTTATTCATAATATATCCATTACACTGTTGAACTGTGCAGTTGCTATGGATATTAATAAATCTCTTTGTAAAAGAAAAAAAAAAAGGGAAAAATGCTTAAAAAAATTAAATATAAAACGAATGCAGAACTAATGTCGCGTACACACGATTACTTTTCTCGTCGGGAAAAATTTCATTTCATTCTTTTCCTGACAAAAAAAACGGCGAGAATCACGACGAGAAAAATTAGAACATGCTCTAATTTTTCTCGTCGCAAATCACGGCATTTTTTTCCTCGCCAGTTTTCCCATAGGGAAACACTGCTAGGGAGCCTACACTCGGCCGGTTTTCTCGACCAAGAGAAAACATGTCGTGAAAAACGGCCATGTGTAGGGGACCAAGCCGGCCCACGTTTTTCCCGTCTTATTTCACGGCGGTGTTTTCACCGCCGTGAAACTCGATCGTGTGTACACGGCATCAGAACTGGTGAGCTGCAATATAATACATTTTTGTTTTTGGGTTTAAAAAAAAAAAGTGACAAAAGCTTAAAAAAACAAAAACAAATGCAGCTACCACATCTGGTGAGCTGCAATATAATACATTTTTGTTTTTGGGTTTATATACCACTTTCAGAATATTGCCCAGGTGCCAAGAGATGATTAAAATTTTAAATATGTTTTAGGGTTCTAACATATCTGCGTATTGACTTTATCAAAAAACGATTTGTGCTGTACATTTAGTATGTATGTGATTGCTTTCCTACTCCACAGCTAATGTCCATTTCTGATGGATTCAAGAGACTATACCATTAACATCATTACTACATTGCATTCCAATTGAGTCATCTATATATCAGATAATGACGGGATAAAAACCATAATGCAAAGAAGCCATCAGAACAGCGAATTGGCTTATGCAGCAAAATGGATTTCCCATTTACAGACCACTATGCCATAGATGTGAATATTATTTAAATTGTTCATTAAAAATGCATGTGTTTATGCATCCTCCTAATGAGCTACTAAAGTGTATACCTTATAGACACATAAATATGTTGATGCTCTATTGATTACGAGTGTCTTTCCTACGTGAGCCGAGTGCAGTGTGGGAAATTCTCCCTCCCTAATCCACGGTTACTAACGTGATTGCAATATCCAGGTACCTTGCTGCAAAGGAGATGCATTCATACATAGCTAATGCAAGAGGGGTATTTCCCAAAACTGACTTTAACCCACACCCCAACATGGCATAAACCACTGAGATGGTAAACATATTGTACGCTGGATGTAGTATATAAAGCAGAAAGTAAGTACAAGTGAGCACTGAGCATCTCTAGACAGGACTTTCCTTTAAATCCTGATAAGATGGAGAATATGTTAAATAATCCATATCAGTGTCAAGGATATATCTACTTAAAATGGAATCATTTTTAAACCAAGTATCTTTTTGATAATTTTGCCAATTATACACTCTACCATTAACCAATTTAACGTAATTCAAAACACAAAAATATAAAAAACAGATTACAAAAAGAGAGACAAAGAAAATGGACATTTATATCCTATCTATCTATCTATCTATCTATCTATCTATCTATCTATCTATCGATCTATCTATCTATCTATCTATCTATCTATCTATCTATCTATCTATCTATCTATCTATCTATCTATCTATCGATCTATCTATCTATCTATCTATCTATTTATCTATCTATCTATCTATCTATCTATCTATCTATCTATCTATCTATCTATCTATCGATCTATCTATCTATCTATCTATCTATCTATCTATCTATCTATCTATCTATCGATCTATCGATCTATCTATCTATCTATCTATCTATCTATCTATCTATCTATCTATCGATCAATCTATCTATTTATGTATCTATCTATTTATCTACTTATCTATCTATCTATTTATCTATGTACATATCATCTATACATCTGACTACCCATCTATTTACTAAAAAAAAAGTTAGAAATTAATATAAAGCACACATAGAAAAAGAAAAAAAACATATATACGGTATATATACTAGACTGTATATATTGATACACCGCCTGAAGTATATTATATACGGTACACTGCTGAATGCACTGTATATATGCTACACTGAATGCAGAGTATATATATATATATATATATATATATATATATATATATATATATATACAGTATCTCACAAAAGTGAGTACACCCCTCACATTTTTGAAAATATTTAATTCTATCTTTTCATGTGACAACACTGAAAGTGTAAGTAAACCCTCCTATCATTTTCAGCCAAGAAAACTGCCATCTTGGCCTCTGTTTAATCTTCAACTGCCATGATGCTGCACATGTGACCAGTTATGACACCAGCCATTGGATGGTTTGACAGTTTGGTTGAGAGCACAACCAATGTGACAGTTAGCATTTCCGGCATGCCGGGAATGTAACTGTTTATTTGAAACTATTAAATCGTTGGGTTTACTTCCGCTTGAAGAAATTACACTTTGCTACAATGTAAAGGTGCCATGAGGTGCCATGTTGAACTCCCAGTGACCAGTATGAGAGAGTGAGAGTGATAACACCAAATTTAACACACCTGCTCCCCATTCACACCTTAGACCTTGTAATACGAATGAGTCACATGACACTGGGGAGGCAAAGTGATTAATTGGGCCCAATTTGGAAATTTTCACTTAGGGGTGTACTCACTTTTGTTGCCAGCAGTTTAGACATTAATGGCTGTGTGTTGAGTTATTTTGAGGGGACAGCAAATTTACACCGTTATACAAGCTGTACACTCACTACTTTACATTGTAGCAAAGTGTCATTTCTTCAGTGTTGTCACATGAAAAGATAGAATAAAATGTTTATAAAAATGTGAGGGGTGTACTCACTTTTGTGAGATACTGTATATACATATCTCTCTCTATCTATCTATCTATCTATCTATCTATCTATCTATCTATCTATCTATCTATCTATCTATCTATCTATCTATCTATCTATCTATCTATTTATCTCAGTTTCTGTATCATCCATCTAATCTCTTATCCCCTATCTATGGCTATAAGTAGACTGATCTTTTATTAGATACACAGAGATTATACATGACTCCTTATAGTAACAATTAAGCAACCAAATGTGTGGGCAGCAGACACTTTGCCATCCAATCTGTTGCGATGCATCTGTTCTCTACGTAACAATAAAAATAAAGTGTACAGCCATATTAGTGTCAGAATGCCTGTGATTAATGAACAAGGCATGGCTGTCTTAGCTGCATAGCAGCCCATAGATAAATACAGCTCATAAAGGATCACTCCTTGTAGTACAGAGGACACCAATGTGTTATTTTTAGGCTATTAAAGGTTCCGTAATACAATTGTATCCTATTGCTGCCAAGAGGCAGATTTTTCT
The DNA here is from genome assembly GCA_029206835.1 of Rana muscosa. Lineage (NCBI taxonomy): Eukaryota > Metazoa > Chordata > Amphibia > Anura > Ranidae > Rana > Rana muscosa. The sequence continues at coordinate 320,826,611 of CM055120.1, read as the reverse complement.
CTCAGTTATTGTCCCCTCTTATTAAAATAGCATTCATACATCCCAGAGGATGCTTAATGCCTTGTAATTAAACTCTCCTCTGCAACTCTCATTCATATATTGGAAGGACTGTATTGTAAGCTGATGTAACATTAGGATGTGTGACAAAATAAGCCCTGGTTGGTAATTAGGCACCCCCATTAGCATTTCACTCTTGATCTACAACACTTTTCTTCCTCCTCACCAAAAATGAACCATCAGCTATCAAAGGATACTTGCTTTCTGCCCCACCAGCAAAGCAGCCCAAAGGCAGCTGCCCAGTTTGACTGCTCGTCAAAGAGACCTTCATAGAACACCATATCCTTCATCTAAAGTCTTATGACTAATGACGGTGCCTAGACACAAGAAGGGAAAAAAAAAAAATGTACTGTACTTTCTTATTGGACATTACTACAGGCATGCACCATGTCTCTACACTAAGGCTCCCATAATGAAAACTATCCATCATCTACGATCCACTTTACTGCTGAATGGTGGTAAGACTCTGAACTTCAGCTCGGTGTAAACATGAATACATAGGCATTAGGGATCAGCAGAGTGATTTTGGCAAAAAAAAATTGGTGGTGCTAATTTCACCAAAGTGGAAATTCTCTGTTTCACTCTTATGCCCCATACACCCGATCGTTTTTCATGCCGTTAAAAATGCCATTAAAAAAAATGGCCATTAAAAATGATCGTGTGTAGGCTCCAGAGCATTTTTAACGACGTGAAAAACGGGCATTAAAAATTTCGAACATGCTCTCTTTTTTCACGTCGTTTTTCATGTCGTTTTTTTTAACGACGTGAAAAACGATAGTGTGTATGCTTTAACGACGTGAAAAAAATGCGCATGCTCAGAATCAAGTATGAGACGGGAGCGCTCGTTCTGGTAAAACTAGCGTTCGTAATGGAGATAGCACATTCGTCATGCTGTAACGGACTGAAAAGCACGAGACTGAAAAGAGCGAATCGTCTCTCAACAAACTTTACTAACATGAAGGGTGGCGCCATTCGAACGGAACTTCTCCTTTATAGTGCCGTCGTACGTGGTGTACGTCACTGCGCTTTTCTTGAACATTTTTTAAAATGATGGTGTGTACGCAAGACAGGCTTGAGAGGAAACAAGAAAAAAAATGACGAGAAAAACGTCAGTTTTAAAAATGACATTAAAAATGATCGTGTGTATGGGGCATTAGAGCTGCTTAGGCAACATTTACTTGAAAAAAAAAATCAACTTTTTTCTTTTGTTCATTCATTTTTTTAAGGGTGTATTTGAAGTTGAGCTAAATAATGAGGCTAGAGGTGACCAGGCACAAGAATAGGTCCAACATATTTAGAAGGAGCATTTTTAACCCTGAGGAACAATTAAAACCATGCTTAAACTGAAGTCATTTAATGCCCACTGTACCCAAGGTATAAGAACAGGTCTTAAAAGGAGCTTCTTATCCCTCAGGAACCATTAAACCATGCTAAAACCTAAGCCATTGAATGCACACTGTGGCCAGGGCACAAGAACGATCCCATGAACAGCTAAAGGGAGCTTCTGTAACTCTCAGGTGCCATTAAACCATGCTATAACCGCCAGAACTGTTAAAGGTTTTTAATGCCTCTTTGAAGGAAAAAATGATGTTGTATGCGGATGACATGTTACTCTTCTTGGGAGATCCCAACCACTCATTGCCCGGGGGTTATGTCCATAATAACGCAGTTTGGCCACTATTCCAGCCTGACCATAAACTGGTCTAAGTCAGCCTTGATGATGCTGGATGAGGATCGGGAGGTGGACCCCCCGGCCTCTTGTCCCATCCCTGTGGTTACCAGCTTCAAATATCTGGGTGTACAGATCTCGCCCAAAATCAGAGATTATTGCTCCCTGAATGTGTATCCCCTGTTGTCTCGTTTTCGGGATAAGATTAATACATGGAACAACCTTAAAATGTCACTGGCAGGCAAGGCCAACCTAATTAAAATGATTCTAATGCCCCAGTTGCTATACTTCTTACACAACTCGCCAGTAGTAATACACCTTAAGTAAACATCCTTTTTCGGCGGCTGCTATGGAATACTAAGCCCCCAAGTATTAAGCTGGAGCAGCTACAACATTCTAAGGATGGTGGAGGGTTGGCGGTCCCCAACCCTTTGCTGTACTATATAGCGGCCCAGCTGCAACATTTGGTAGGCTCTATGTCCCAGGATTCGGTGGGCTCGGCGGCGCGGCTGATGCTGTTTGCCTCAGGAGCTGAGACCATCCCACTGGGACTGGAGGCGCAAATGTACCTGAAATCCAATAAACAGACTCCAACGCTTTCGCTAATACAAAAAATATGGAACAAGGGCAGGCAACTCCAGGGGGTGCAGGGGTTCACAGACTTTAGCCCAATATGGGGTAATTGCTCATATGTGGAGCTGGCTACGTTACAGCAGGGGCCCAGATGGCGCGCTCATGGTGTGACTCTGCTATCCCACATATTTAGTGACGGTAAGCTGCTATCCTTCCCTGACTTACAAGCTAAATGCAACCTACCCACCACTATGCTCTACTCGTACCTTTAGCTCCGGCATGCTGTTGCTACGCAGGGGGATGCAGGAGAGTGGACACTGTCGCCCACTCCTGTATTCCACCTACTGCACTCCACCACTGTAACCAAGGAGATCATATCCCAATGCTATCAAATGTTACTCTCAGGACACCTGCGAGCATACCCCTGTAAGGCGTGTCTTTGTGGGAGAGAGACCTCGGCCAACTTACGGGAGACCAGTGGGAGGAAGCCCTGCAATCCATAACTACTTGCTCTCTGAATGTGGCACAAAAAGTTTCCCAACTGTATATAATACTAAGAGTACACTACATCCTGGCAAAACTACATAGGATGGGCAGACTGACGGACCCTCTGTGCTGTCGTTGTCGGCAGCATGATGGGAACCTCATCCATCTCTTGTGGCGCTGCCCGAAGCTACATCGGTATTGGAGTGAGGTGGTTGGTACACTTAATATGGTGTTTCAAACTAAGGTACCTACAGACCCTATATGTTGTATACTGGGGGTTCTGGAGGACGTGATCCCTGAGGAACTGATCAGGGTGGCGTTCTCTAGGGCGCTGTTTCAAGCCAGGAAACTAATCTTAATGGGCTGGAAGTCCACCTCGCCTTGCACTAGCACCTCCTGGATAACCCACATGGGGAATACCCTTATTATGGAAAAGTATATTTACTAGCACAGGGGATGCCCAGGCAGGTCTGAACGCATATGGTCAAGCTAGTTGGATACGCCTGGACTAAGCCCTAAAGAGCTTGTGCTGTCTAGACTTTTGCAGTGTCCATAGGGGGGAATGTGTACCGTTTCTATACCATGCATGATGTGTTCTGTGTCAGTGGGGGGATGGAGTGGTGACAAGCCAGTACCTGGAGTATAAAGCAGTGTGGTACAGGTAGGACTACTATGTTTGTATATGTGCTATTGGTTGAAAACCTCCTTTCTGTACTTGTGCATTGGAAGTTGTTGTTTCTTCACTTGTTCAATAAAAATCTTTCTGATTTAAAAAAAAAAAAAAAACATGCTATAACCTTAGCCATATAATGCTCACTGTAGACAGGGCAGCAGAACATGTCCTGGACAGCTAAAATTAGCTTCTGTAACCCACAGAAGCCATTAAAACTATACTATAACCTAAGCCATTTAAAGCCCACTGTAGCCAAGGCACAAAAACATGTCATGGACAGCTAAAATGAGCTTCTGTACCCTCAGGAGCCATTAAAACTATGCTATAACCTAGGCCATTTATTGCCCACTGTAGCCAAGGCACAAGAACATGTCCAGGACAGCTAAAAGTAGCTTCTGTAACCCTCAGGAGTCTTTAAAACCATGCTATAATCTGAGCCATTTAATTGAGGGCCAGGGCTCAATAACATGTCCAGGACAGCTAAATAAAGCTTTTGAAACCCTCAGAAGTCATTAAAAACCATGCTATAACCTGAGCTATTTCATGCCAACTGTAGCCATGGCACAGGAATATGTCCAAGATAGTTATAAGGAGCTTGTGTAACCCTCAGGAATCATTATTACCATTGTATAACCTAAGCCATTTAATGCCTACTTTACCCTTAAACCCTTAAACTTTAATTTCACCTTCTCTATTAACTCCAATGCTTTTGGCCAAGATGGCAAAACTTCTCAGAAATCCCAAATCTTGGGAAACTATAATGCTAAAAGTTCTGACTGACTCAGAATAAGCATATAAGGTGCCTGTAAAGCTTTAGGAACCAGTGACTACATTCTAGAGAAGATTATACCATTCAGCAGCCAATAGATTTCATGTCTGTTCACCCTCTGTCTATCCTTAAACCCATCCAAATGACTCAAAAAACATAATTTGCCATCATTTTGCCCTCTCCATTGCTGCCAATGCTTTTTCCCGAAATGGCAAAATTTCACCAAAATCTCTAAATTTTCGCAGAACATTTACAGACATGGAAACTCTCGATTTCGCTCATTCTTAACAAGCAAGATATAGCGATAAGGTTTTGACTGACAGAATAAGCATAGTAGGTGCTTGGAAACCTTTGGGAGCCAGTGAGCCATTCTAGGAAAGACCCTTTCTCTTGGCAGCCAAGAGATTTTGTGCCTGGTCACCCTCTGCCTACCTTTAAAACCCACCAAATCCAGCTTTGTTTCGCCTACTCCACTGCCGCCAATGTTTTTTCCCAAAATGGCAAAAGTTCACCAAAATTTCATCAAAATCTAAAATTTATTGCTGAAATTTTGGAGACATGAAAACTCTCAATTTCGCTTTCGCTCAATAGGTTTTGACTTCCAGAATAAGCATAATAGGTGCTTGGAATCCTTTGGGAGCCAGTGACTACATTCTAGAGAAGACCTTTCCTTGTGGCAGACAAGATATTTCATGTCTGTTCACCCTCTACCTATTCTTAAAACCCACCAAAACCATCATCATTTCGCCTTCTCCATTGCCACCAAAAATGGCGAAACTTCACCGAACTCTTTTGATTTTTGCTGAAATTTTGGGGACATGAAAACTCTCAATTTTGCTCATGCCTAATATGCAGGATATAGCAAAAAGGTTGTGCATGCCAGAATAAGCATGGTAGGTGCTTGGAAATCCTTATGAGCCAGTGATCACATTCTTTCCTTCTGGCAGCCAAGAGGTTTCATGTCTGGTCACCCTCTACCTATTCCTAAAACCCATGAAAACCACCTTCATTTCGTCTACCCTATTGCTGGCAATGCTGTTTCCCAAAAAGGCAAAATTTTGCTAAAATGGCGAAATTTCACTAACATTTCTCGATTTTCACTGAAATTTTGGAGACATGAAAACTCAAAATTTTGCTCATCCCTAACAGGCAAGATATAGCAATAAGGTTTTGACTGCCAGAATAAGCATAGTAGGTGCTTGGAAACCATTGGGAGCCAGTGACTACATTCTAGAGAAGACCCTTACACCTGGCAGACAAGAGATTTAATGTCTGGTCACCCTCTACCTAGTCTTAAAACCCACCAAAACCACCTTCATTTTGCCTTCTCTATTGCCACCAATGGCACGCACATTTTGACTGCCAGAATAAGCACAGTAGGTGCTTGGAATCCTTTGGGAGCCAGTGACTACATTCTGGAGAAGACCCTTACACCTGGCAGACAAGAGATTTCATGTCTGGTCACCCTCTACCTAGTCTTAAAACCCACCAAAACCACCTTCATTTTTCCTTCTGTATTGCCACTAATGGCACACACATTTTGACTGCCAGAATAAGCACAGTAGGTGCTTGGAATCCTTTGGGAGCCAGTCACTACATTCTAGAGAAGACCCTTACACCTGGCAGACAAGAGATTTCATGTCCGGTCACCCTCTATCTAGTCCTAAAACCCACCAAAACCACGTTCATTTCGCTTTCTCCATTGCCACCAATGCCTTTTCCCCAAATTGCAAAATTTACTAACATTTCTCGATTTTTACTGACATTTTGGAGACATCTTAAACACTCAAAAACTCTCAGGCAAGACAAAATATAGCAATAAGGTCTTGACTGACAAAATAAGCATAGTAGGTGTCTGGAAACCTTTGGGAGCAAGTGGCTGCATTCTAGAAAAGACCCTTGTTCCTTATGGCCAGATGTCATGTCTGGTCGCCTACTGCCCACAATTTAATACCCCCCAACCCTTCCACAATTTACCTGCACACAGCTGCATCCAGGCGCAGATCTTGTACACAGTGGCCGTGTTGCAGAAGAAGAACAGGGCGAAACAGGTAATGCAGCCCAGGATCAGCACCATGGACAGCAGCACGAAGAAAGCGGCTGCTTTGAAGGCTCCAGAGGGGATGGTGCTGAAATCGGTGAAGGACCCCCGGCAGGTAAACTCCCTGTTCCCCCCTCCATTGCCCACACAGTAGTGGAAGAGCCCAAAGTAACCGGGCTTGGGTGTATTAACGCTGTCCCCTATCCAGTAGGGTTGTATGAAGACCACCACGTTGATGATGGCAAAGCAGATGGTGAAGATGGCCCAAAGCACGCCTATGGCTCTCGAGTTTCTCATGTAATTGTCATGGTAAAGCTTGGAAGCTTCTTGAGATGGCAGCATCTTGGCTAGCTGATCAGATGCCCTCCTTGCACAGTGTAGTACACAAATAAAACAATCGAACCCCCTTTAGATGCCACCACAATCCCTAGGAACGCTGGCTGCCTGGCTGTCCATGCACCCTTGTATTGGGCATGCAGTTGGTGGGTAAGGGCAAAGCCCAGAGGAATAGGGGGAATTCCGATGCTAGTTTGGGGATGCAGAGAGGAGGATGCCAACGTTCAGAGTCCTTGGGAGCAACATTTGCCTCTTGAGCCAAAGGAGATGCAAGCCATCAGATGCCCCCAGCTGGAAATAAGCCTAGTAGGCAATGCCATGGACCCGGGCCATTTGCAATGTAAGGAGGTCTCTTAAAACAGCGGAGACTTGGCCGGCTCTAGCCTTCCCTGCAGCTGCTGGGACTCCATCTTTGCTGTGTGCCTGATGCGCGCTCCTGAACATCTGCGCGCTCCCGCTGTAATGCAGACTTGGGGGAGCAGAGAGAATTAAAAAAAAAAAAAAAGCCAGCACTCTTTGCCACTCTTTGTGAGCTGTGATCTCATCTGCTTTCCTACAACTGTGACAGCATCCTCCGCAAAAGGACAGCCGCAAATAGCCTTCTATTCACCAAGGATGGTAGATTTAAAGGGATTAATCCGGCCCCTCTTCTCCTCCCCATCCAGCAGTAATCCTCCACTGATGCTCTCTGTTAACACAGCATGCAGCCCCCATTATTATCCATGCAAGCCAAGGAGAAGGTGAGAAATGCACTCTGGATGGGAGCCTAGGCAGGGTTTCCCCCTCCGTCCTTCTCTCGCTGTGTGCCAGGCTGCCACACTGGTGATGTGATGTGGCATGTGCCCACTAGGGGCCAGGAAAGACCACTGATCCTGTTCATCTTCATTAGGCATAAATGCATAGATTTTCACTCCACTGCCTGACAAATGTTCCATTGCCTTTTTTCCCCATCATTTTCTTTAAAGGGTCAGTTCACCCAAAATTGATATTTCAGTTATTGCTATAGGTTGATGAACTGGATCACCTAACAAATAAATGCTTAAAAATAAGGAAGTGCTTACCAAATATCTATATCAAAATAAATATCAATTACAAAAAACTCAAGATACTCTAAATAACACTAAAATTGTCCAATTAAGCACCAAAGTCCCTGATAACGTCGCAAACAGTACAATAAAAATAATGGGACTTATAGGGTGGCAATCATAGGTGTGCGCAGCCTATTGGATTAAGGTGTGCACCCCAAAATGCAAACACACATGCGTGCATATATATATATATATATATATATATAGATAGATAGATAGATAGATACACACACTCTAAATGAATGTAATCATTTAAAAATGTAGTAGTGCAGAGGTTGGTGTCAGTAGGGCAGTGGACAGTGTCAGTAGTTTTTTATTTTTATTGTTTATTTTTGTATTATTTTTTACAATTTTATTTAGATTTTTTTATTTTTTTAGAAGCTTTGGTGAAATATCAGCAGGGTCAATCTGCACTTCACAGGGTCATTAGGGTGTGCCCAGGCACACCTGGCACACCCCCTGCGCACGCCTATGGTGCCAATACAGAGCATGACAACATCAAAAACTAGTAAAAGATCACATTGATTTTATTGTTATCTGTTTAATAAAACATTCATTAGTTATAAAGATATCCATATAACATATTATAAAGATATCCATATAACAAGCTTTAAAGAGGCTGTTCTTTATACATTACAATCATAAGTGTGCACAGCGTGTACATAGCGGGTGCACAGGATGTGCACCCCAAAGCTCAAACACACATGCGTGTGTGTGTATGTAAATAAATATATATATATATATATATACACTCACCGGCTGCTTTATTAGGTATACCTGTTCTATTGCTTGGTAACACAAATTGCTAATCAGCCAATCACATGGCAGCAACTCAATGCATTTAGGCATCTAGACGTAGTGAAGACGACTTGCTGAAGTTCAAACCGAGCATCAGAAGAAAGGGAATTTAAGTGACTTTTTCACGTGGCATGGTTGTTGGAGCCAGACGGGCTGTATTTTTAAAAACTGCTGATCAACTGGGATTTTCACGCACAACCATCTCTATGGTTTACAGAGAATGGTCCAAAAAAAGAGAAAATATCCAGTGAGGGGAAGTTGTGTGGAGGAAAATGCCTTGTTGATGTCAGAGGTCAGAGGAGAATGGGCAGACTGGTTCCAGATGATAGAAAGGCAACAGTAACCCAAATAACCACTCTTTACAACCAAGGTATGCAGAACACTATCTCTGAACGCACAACACGTGGAACCTTGAAGCAAATGGGCTACAGCAGCAGAAGACCACACTGGGTGCCACTCCTGTCAGAACAGTAAACTGAGGGTACAATTCGCACAGGCTCACCAAAATTGGACCATAGAAGATTGGAAAAACGTTGCCTGGTCTGATGAGTCTTGATTCCAGCCAAACTCCAGGAAACTTGAATGTTATCCCTTGCAGTGCCTGCTTGTTTAACATAGGGCAGAATAAAGGCACTTTTACTTATCAGATCCTCTGCTCCCCATGCAGGCATTTTTCCCCCCATGCAGTCAGTGGACTGTCCCTCTGTGTCATTACGTCCAATGAAGGGCTATGGTAAGTGCATTGGTCTCGATGATGTCAGGAGTATACACCACTGGAACATGGGAGAGAAGATGCTGTAGGGACAGAACTAACAGCACAGAGGAGAGAAAGATTGAGAAAGTAAATCTTCTGTTCTATGGTCCCTAGACCTAAACAAGCAATTACTCCTTGTAGGGCTGGTGCAACCCCATTGCAAAGAATCATTTCAGGTTTCCCAAAGTTAGACCATAAAAAAATAGATACATGTGACAAGGGACATTCTTCCCAACGCCCCCCCCCCCTATTTATTAATTTTAATAGGGGCTCCCCAGGACCTATAAAGTTATTTTAAGGGTTCCTCTGCAGTAAAGAGGTTGAGAATGTCTGGCATACACCATAAATAAATGAACTACCAGTCCATTGAAGTGAGCATACAAAAACACCTCATATATTCATCCACTACTGTAAATGTGTCAAAATATAACATAGCCTGGTGCCAACACCCAAAGGAAAGCAGCTCACCCTCACATTTGACACCCAACCACAGAAGATGAGAAAGCGCTCCACCTACGGGAGGACTGCTCCATTCTTTCACTAATCCTTTATCTAAATGAATAAAACATATGCCCTCACATGATCCATTTGAATATAGCACATGTGTCAAACACAAGGCCCGGGGGTTGAATCCGGCCCACCAGGCTATTTCATGTGGCCCTCACACCTAGGGATTTTTTTTAGCCAGGACGTGGTGAAACTCTGTTCCGCCACCTCCGGCTTTCTCCCTCCGCTACCCACTCACCACTGTCACTTGTAAATACAGAGGTCTTCTGCATTTACAAGGATAGCTTTTCTCTCTGTGGCTCTCACAGATCCCTGCCTGCACTGCACTCACGGCAGAGACAAGGGAGATGCGAGTGCAGTGTTTGATGGGGCATCAGCCTGTGAAAAACAGCTAAACACTGCACACTGTGCATAGTACACCCCAAATTCAGCACTCTGTATGTAGCACACTCCTCAACTGCTGTCTGTACACTGCGCACCCCTGAACTCTGCACGCTATACAGCGCATAATACAGGTGCAGTGTTGGATGGGGCATCAGCCTCTGAAAAAGAGCTGAACCCTGCACACTGTGCCTAGCACACGTCAAACCCTGTACTCTGTACACTGCACACTCCTGAACTCTGTACTCTGTATACAGCGCATAATACAGGTGCAGTGTTGAATGGGGCATCAGCCTCTGAAAGAGAGCTGAACCCTGCACACTGTGCCTAGCACACCTCAAACCCTGTACTCTGTACACTGCACACCCCTGAACTCTGTAGTCTGTACACAGCGCACCCCTGAATTCTGCACTCTGTATGTAGCATACTCCTGAACTCTTTAGTCTGTACATAGCGCACCCCTGAATTCTGCACTCTGTATGTAGCGTACTCCTGAACTCTGCACTCTGTACATAGCACATCCCTGAACTCTGCACATAACACACTGGTGTGTCTGGTATTTATTTTACTGCAATTTGGCCACATCCACCATTTGATGCGGTTCAGCAGGGAAGGGGAGGGGGGGGGGCTTGGTTAAGTTCTACCCTGGATAAATTTATATAGTCTAACAGACACAATTGGCCCTTTAAGGGAAAACATAATGTTGATGCAGGACCAATACATCAATGAAGAAACAGATGGCATATGGGGGAAAAAAATACCAATCCGAGCTGGATCCTCTGCTGGCTTTTGTATCCTGGAGGTTCCATCATTTTTTTTTTCACCTATGGTTTCTAAGCCAAATGTTGCAGCTGTTTCAATGATCAATTTATTTGATGTAACAGAAATTCAGGAGCTGGTGGGAGACTCCTTGCAGCAGGAGTGAGACTTTTTTGCAGCAGCAGCAGGACTGAGACTTTCTTTGCAGTGGGAGTGAGACTTTCTTTGCAGTGGGAGTGAGACTTTCTTTGCAGGGGGATGAGACTTTCTTTACAGTTAGATGGGACTTTCTTTGCAGTGGGAGTGAGACTTTATTTGAAGTGTAATGAGACTTTATTTGCAGTTAGATGAGACTTTATTTGCAGAGTAATATGAGAATTTCTTTGCATTTAGTAGAGACTTTCTTTGCAGCAGGATGAGACTTTCTTTGCAGTGGGATTAGAGTCTATTTTCAGTGGGCTCAGACTTTCTTTGTAGTAGGATAAGAGTGTATTTGCAGTGGGATGAGACTTTCTTTGGAGTGGGAAGAAGACTTTTTTGGAGTGGGAAGAAGACGTTCTTTGCAGCGGTATGAGACTTTCTTTGCAGTGGGATGAGACTTTCTTTGCAGTTGAATGAGACTGTCTTTTCAGCGGGATGAGACTTCCTTTGCAGTGGGATAAGAGTGTATTTGCAGTGGGCTCAGACTTTCTTTTTAGTGGGATAAGAGTGTATTTGCAGTGGGAGTGAGACTTTATTTGAAGTGTAATGAGACTTTATTTGCAGTGGGAGTGAGACTTTATTTCCAGAGTAATGAGAATTTCTTTGCATTTAGTAGAGACTTTCTTTGCAGTGAGATAAGAGTGTATTTGCAGTGGGAGTGAGACTTTCTTTGCAGTGTAATGAGACAGTCTCTGCAGTAGGATGAGACTTTCTTTGCAGTGGAAAGAAGACTTTCTTTGCAGCGGGATGAGAATTTCTTTGCAGTGGGAGTGAGACTTTCTTTTCAGTGGGATAAGAGTTTATTTGCAGTGGGATGAGACTTTCCTGGCAGTGGAATGAGACTGTCTTTGCAGTGGAATGAGACTGTCTTTGCAGTGGGAGTGAGACTTTCTTTGCAGTGTAATGAGACTGTCTCTGCAGCCGGATGAGACTTTCTTTGCAGTGGGATGAGGATTTCTTTGCAGTGGGAGTGAGACTTTCTTTTCAGTGGGATAAGAGTGTCTTTGCAGTGGAATGAGACTGTCTTTGCAGTGGTATGAGACTGTCTTTGCAGTGGGATGAGGCTTTCTTTGCAGTGGGATAAAAGTGTATTTGCAGTGGGCTCAGACTTTCTTTTCAGTGGGATAAAAGTGTATTTGCAGTGGGCTCAGACTTTCTTTTCAGTGGGATAAAAGTGTATTTGCAGTGGGATGAGACTTTCTTTGCAGTGGAAGTGAGACTTTTTCTGCAACAAGAGCGAGATCCGCTTCACTGCTGTATAATGGTTGCACTTGGAGGGGAGTGAAGGAGATCATGGGCCTGGAGACCTGGAGCGACATAAGCAATCAAAGAACTGCTGCATCTGTTTCAGTGATCAATTTATTTGACATAACAGCATTTCAGGAGCTGATGGGAGACTTTTTTTGCAACAGGAGTGAGATTTTTTGCAGCAGGAGTGAGATACTCTTTTTCAGTGTGCCATACGCTTTCCATGTTCGGATGATGGATTGAACAGAGCTCTGTGAGATGTTCAAAGCTTGGGATATTTTTTTATAACCTAACCCTGCTTTAAGATTCTCCACAACTTTATCCCTGACCTGTCTGGTGTGTTCCTTGGCCTTCTTGATGCTGTTTGTTCACTAAGGTTCTCTAACAAACCTCTGAGGACTTCACAGAACAGCTGTATTTACACTGAGAATAAATTACACACAGGTGGACTCTATTTACTAATTAGGTGGCTTCTGAAGGCAATTGGTTCCACTAGATCTTAGTTAGGGGTATCAGAGTAAAGGAGGTCGAATACAAATGCACGCCCACTTTTCACATACTTATTTGTAAAAACTTTTGAAAAACATTTATCATTTTCCTTCCACTTCACAATTATGTGCCGCTTTGTGTTGATCTATCACATAAAATCCCAATAAAATACATTTACGCTTTTGGTTGTAACATGACAAAATGTGGAAAATTTCAAGGGGTAGGAATACTTTTTCAAGGCACTGTATATACAGAACTGTTTTTATGTTTCCAGCCTGCAGTGTGAACTTTAGGCCCCTGTTCATATGTGTCCCAGACTATCTTTATCTGCTTTTAATCTGTTGTTATAGAGCTCAGTAGCTCAAGCTGAAGTTTCCCTGAACTGTTTAGGTAAGAAAGATGGCCTCACTCCTCTCCCCTTTCCCTACTGCTCTGTTCACAAGAAGTAATACAGAGTTTAACCCAAACTTGAACCACGCCACCTTCCGTGGTGGCCTGGGAAATACTAAATATTTCCCCCCATAAACCCCTCAAGACATAATTAGCCACACTACTCATGTAAAACGTAAACAGTATAATTGATTAAATGCAACAATATTAGAAAACATACAACACTCTAACCCCTAAAAACAATTGCAAGTCCTGTGTAAGTAACAAAGAAACACTAAAAGAACCTTATTTTGCCCAAAAGGGCAAGGACAGCAAAGTGGGACTCTTTATGTGCCACCAAGCAATCACACAAATGATATAAAATCTATTTTTTTTTTATCTACAAAATATCACAGAATTTATAAAACCATAATCATCAGTATGTAGTCAATGTGAGGTATCAGGTATCTGGGATCGACACGTTTCGTGAAGAACTCGCTTCCTCAGGATTCACGCTTGTTGTGAATACAATGACTCAATGAATCACGTTCCAAAAAATTGCCATAACTACATATAAGGAGACCCAGGGCCGATCGGAGGCGGGTGCACGGGGTGCAGTGCACCCCGACGCCTGCAGAGGTAGGGGCCCTAAAGTGCCAGAATGCTCCCTTCCATCCCCCCTCTCCTTGTTTGTGTCACACACAAACACACTGTTTTCCCACGAGTCGGGCTGTATCTGCTTGTCGCCCGTCGCCACTGTCTTCCTAGCTCCTCCCCCACTCAGCCGTCTGTCCAATCCGACATTCCTCCTCCCATTTATTTCCGCCCAAACCCCGCCCACACTCCAGCCTTTTGTAAGGACTCCTGTGGAGACGAACCTGAGGGGGAAGCTTAATTTGTACATGCACAACCCCCTCTCTTCCCTGAAATCTTTTTTCTTTGCCTCTACTTCTCTCTCATTTCTTACTCCCCCCGTGCAAACTGGGGGAAGGGGGGGTTGTGCAGACTGGGGGGTAATTGTGCAGACTGGGGGGTTATTGTGCAGACTGGGGGAAGGGGGGTTGTGCAGGCTGGGGTGGTAATTGTGCAGACTGGGGGAAGGGGGGGGGGGGTTGTGCAGACTGGGGGGGTAATTGTGCAGACTGGGGGGGGTAATTGTGCAGACTGGGGGGAGGGTGGATTGTGCAGACTCCGGGAAGGGGGGATTGTGTAGACTGGGGGGGGGGAATTGTGCAGACTGGAGGGGATTGTGCAGACATGGGGGGGGGTAATTGTGCAGACTAGGGGAGGTGGGCAGGCATGTGCAGACTAGGGGTACGGGGGATTGTGCAGACAGGGGGGTGCAGACTGGGGGTAAGAGGGATTGAACAGACTAGGGGGAGTTGTGCAGAATGGGAGGGGGTGGAAAACTGAGAGCAGCGCAGAGGAAACTCCCGGAGTCTTGGAGGCAGGCAGAGGCAGAGAACACCAGGGAGTCGTGATGCACGTGATTGGCTCAGGTTGTGGGGCTAGACGCTGGTTTGCAACAACTTGACCCCAGGACCATCAGCCCCCCAGGAGGCCGTGCCAGGTCCTGCTGAGCTGCCATCGCTGAGGTGAGAGACCCTGACACAGCTGACCCCCCACATCAGGCTGCATTGATGGGCACTGGTGAGGATGCACTGATGAGGCTGAGCTTATGGGCACTGGTGAGGCTGCATTGATGGACACTGATCGGGCAGTCTTCCAACATTTCTTGTATCATGTCTGCAGTCTCTGACCATCTCTTGTATCATGTCTGCAGTTTTTGACTATCGCCTGTAGTATGTTTGCAGTCTCTGACCATTTCTTGTATCATGTCTGCAGTCTCTGACCATCTCTTGTAGTATTTCTGCAGTCTCTGACCATCTCTTGTACTATGTCTGCAGTCTCTGACCATCTCTTGTACTATGTCTGCAGTCTCTGACCATCTCTTGTACTATGTCTGCAGTCTCTGACCATCTCCTGTAGTATGTTTGCAGTCTCTGACCATCTCTTGTATCTTGTCTGCAGTCTCTGACCATTTCTTGTATCATAACTGCAGCCTCTGACCATCTCCTGTAACATGTTTGCAGTCTCTGACCATTTTTTGTATCATGTCTGCAGTCTCTGACCATCTTATGTATCATGTCTGCAGTCTCTGACCATCTCTCGTATCATGTCTGCAGTCTTTGACCATCTCCTGTACTATGTCTGCAGTCTCTGACCATCTCTTGTACTATGTCTGCAGCCTCTGACCATCTCTTGTACTATGTCTGCAGTCTCTGACCATCTCTTGTACTATGTCTGCAGTCTCTGACCATCTCTTGTATTATGTCTGCAGTCTCTGACCATCTCCTGTAGTATGTTTGCAGTCTCTGACCATTTCTTGTATCATGTCTGCAGTCTCTGACGATCTCTTGTATCTTGTCCGCAGTCTCTGACCATCTTATGTAGTATGTTTGCAGTCTCTGACCATTCCTTGTATCATATCTGCAGCCTCTGACCATCTTCTGTAGTATGTTTGCAGTCTCTGACCATCTCTTGTATCATGTCTGCAGTCTCTGACCATCTTATGTAGTATGCCTGCAGCCTCTGACCATCTCTTGTATCATGTCTGCAGCCTTTGACCATCTCCTGTAGTATGTCTGCAGACTCTGACCATCTCTTGTACTATTTATGCTGTCTCTGACCATCTCTTGTACTATTTATGCAGTCTCTGATCATCTCTTGTACTATTTATGCAGTCTCTGACCATCTCTTGTATTATGTATGCAGTCTCTGACCATCTCTTGTACTATGTCTGCAGTCTCTGACCATCTCTTGTACTATGTTTGCAGTCTCTGACCATCTCCTGTAGTATGTTTTCAGTCTCTGACCATTTCTTGTATCATGTCTGCAGTCTCTGACCATCTCTTGTACTATGTCTGCAGTCTCTGACCATCTCTTGTTTCATATCTGCAGCCTCTGACCATCTTCTGTAGTATGTTTGCAGTCTCTGACCATCTCTTGTACTATGTCTGCAGTCTCTGACCATCTCTTGTACTATGACTGCACTCTCCGACCATCTCTTGTATCTTGTCTGCAGTCTCTGACCATCTTATGTAGTATGTCTGCAGTCTCTGACCATTTCTTGTATCATATCTGCAGTCTCTGACCATCTCATGTATCATGTCTGCAGTCATCGGGAGCAGTGATCACTGTCGTGTCACTTGTAGCCCAGCCCCCCCATAGTTAGAATCACTCCCTAGGACACATTATTTTGTAGACGCTATAACTTTTGCACAAACCAATCAAAATACGCTTGTTGCAATTTTTTTTTTAACCAAGAATATGTACAAGAATACGTATCGGTCTAAACTACGAAGAAATTCGTTTTTTTAATATATTTTTCGGGGATATTTATTATAGCAAAAAGTAAAAAAAAATATTTATTTTTTTTCAAAATTGTTGCTCTTTTTTTGTTTATAGCAGGAAAAAAAGGACGTCAATTTTGTTTTGGTACCACGTCGCACGACCGCGCAATTGTCAGTTAAAGCGACGCAGTGTCGAATCGCAAAAAGTGCTCTGGTCAGGAAGGGGGTAAATTCTTCCGGGGCTGAAGTGGTTAATTTACTTGATGCAACCTCATCTTTTATATTTTACAAATAAAATTGCCTTAAAATTACTTTTGGTGTATTTTTTGTTAAAATTTTGCACTTGATAAACTGTTAGGCCCCTTTCACACTGAGGCGTATTTCAGGCGTTTTAGCGCTAAAAAAATAGCGCATAAATAATGCCTGAAATACTCCTGCCCCAGTATTCTCAATGTGAAAGCCCGAGGGCTTTCACACTGAGGCGATGCGCTGGCGGGAGGAAAAAAAATCTCCTGCAAGCCGCATCTTTGGAGCGGTGAAAGGAGCGGTGTGTATACCGCTCCTTCCCATTGAAATCAATAGGACACCGCTGTAATACCGCCCACAAACCGCGGCTGTAGCCGCGGTTTGCGGGCGGTATTAACCCTTTTTTTGGCCGCTAGCGGGGGTTAAAACCGCACCGCTAGCGGACAAATATCATGGTAAATACGATGGTATAGCGGCGCTGAAAACCGCACCTGCCTGCCCCAGGGTGAAAGGGGCCTTACACTAACTTTATATTTCATTTAAAAAATAAATGGAATGACCAATATTTTATTCTCCAGGGTCTCTGCTTTCAATCTCAAGACCTAAAATAATTTTTTTAAGTGTGTGCAAAAAATAAATAAATGCAAAATCGCCTCTGGCAGCAAAAGGGTTAATAATCTCTGTCACTGGCCCCTCTGAATTTTTCATCTAATTCTTCAAATGGAGAATCCTCTAAAGGACACTATATTGCTAGATCACTTAGAAGTTACCAGAGAAATAAAATTGCAGTTGGACCTCAGTGCTGGCCACTCCAGGTGTTTGAATTCATCATTAGATGCTGTTGTTAGAATGACCCTGACATGATCTTTCATATAAAACTATAAAGCGGAAAACCAGGGAGATATAAAATACACCAATTAATGCAGCTGAATGTTCATAAATACATCATTAAATTACTTTTTTAAATGCAAGCAGTGAAAGTATCTGAATTTTACCACATATAAGCCTCAGTTCCTGTATAGCAGAGCTGGAGTGTAAGAGGAAAAAGAACGGTCAGTAATGGCCCATACACACGATCGGATTTTGCGACGGGAATTGTGTGATGGCAGGGTTTTGTCGGAAAATCCGACCGTTTGTACATATGCTCCATTGGACAATTGTTGTCGGATTTTCAAACAACAAATGTGGGATAGCATGCTTTAAAATTTTCCGACAACAAATGTGTGCTGTCGGATCGTGTGTACAGAAGTCCTTCGGAAAAAATTCAAAGTACAAACAGGCATGCTCAGAAGCAATGCTCACTATAACACAACATTAGCAGAAGCTGTCCAAAGGGTGGTGCCAAAGAGCTGGAAAAACACGTCGTTTTGTGTTTGTTGGCTGACAATTCTTTGCCGTTTTGTATGCAACACAAGTTTATGGCCAACGCCCTTCGGACAAAAGTCCTACGATCATGTTTAACTATGAGGCTTTAGAGTCAGTCGGTTTATGTGCTAACATGAAGAACGCTGATAGAAGGAGAGAGCAAAGTGACAGAGAGATGAGCTCAATACTGTGCTGTGTGAGCAATTTCTGCATTTCAGATAGGTAACCACTGATAACTTTAAACTTTTATGCTATCTGTAAGGGAGCATTCTTTTCAATGACCACCAATGTAAGGAGAATTCTTCCCACACATCACCAATGCAAGGAGCATTCTTCCCACTGACCACCAATGTTAGGAGCATTCTTCCCAGTGACCACCAATGTAAGGAGCATTCTTCCCACTGACCACCAATGTAAGGAGCATTCTTCCCAGTGACCACCAATGTAAGGACCATTCTTCCCACTGACCACCAATGTAAGGACCATTCTTCCCACTGATCACCAATGTAAGGAGCATTCTTCCCACTGACCACCAATGTATGGAGCATTCTTCCCAGTGACCACCAATGTAAGGAGCATTCTTCCCACTGACCACCAATGTAAGGAGCATTCTTCCCAGTGACCACCAATGTAAGGACCATTCTTCCCAATGATCACCAATGTATGGAGCATTCTTCCCACTGACCACCAATGTAAGGACCATTCTTCCCACTGACCACCAATGTAAGGAGCATTCTTCCCAGTGACCACCAATGTAAGGACCATTCTTCCCAGTGACCACCAATGTAAGGACCATTCTTCCCAATGATCACCAATGTATGGAGCATTCTTCCCAATGATCACCAATGTATGGAGCATTCTTCCCAATGATCACCAATGTAAGGACCATTCTTCCCAATGATCACCAATGTAAGGAACATTCTTCCCACTGATCACCAATGTAAGGAACATTCTTCCCACTGACCACCAATGTAAGGAACATTCTTCCCACTGATCACCAATGTATGGAGCATTCTTCCCACTGACCACCAATGTAAGGACCATTCTTCCCAGTGACCACCAATGTAAGGACCATTCTTCCCAATGATCACCAATGTATGGAGCATTCTTCCCACTGATCACCAATGTATGGAGCATTCTTCCCAATGATCACCAATGTAAGGAACATTCTTCCCACTGATCACCAATGTAAGGAACATTCTTCCCACTGACCACCAATGTAAGGAACATTCTTCCCACTGATCACCAATGTAAGGACCATTCTTCCCAATGATCACCAATGTATGGAGCATTCTTCCCACTGACCACCAATGTAAGGACCATTCTTCCCACTGACCACCAATGTAAGGAGCATTCTTCCCAGTGACCACCAATGTAAGGAACATTCTTCCCACTGATCACCAATGTAAGGAACATTCTTCCCACTGATCACCAATGTAAGGAACATTCTTCCCAATGATCACCAATGTAAGGAACATTCTTCCCAATGATCACCAATGTAAGGAACATTCTTCCCAATGATCACCAATGTAAGGAACATTCTTCCCACTGACCACCAATGTAAGGAGCATTCTTCCCACTGACCACCAATGTAAGGAGCATTCTTCTCACTGACCACCAATGTAAGGAACATTTTTTTTTTTCTCACACTAACCATTTATCTATTTTTTGGTTAGTTTTTGTGGAATTTATTTTGGTTCAAATTGGGGTCATTCTTGGTGATTAGGGGAGGGTTTTACCATATCTGTCAGGATACCACCTTTTTTGGTTCTTGGTTATTTATTGTTTAATTTTTCTTCCATAGGTTTTTTGTCCTTTTCTCCTTTATGTGGTTTTGTATTATAAAGTTTACAAAACATGCCTAGGGTGTATTTAAATAGGGTCTTTCTATTTTGCGGGTTTTCACTTTTGGCGGGTGGGTCCGGAACGTAACCCCCGCGATGGAGGGGGGTTTACTGTCGAGAGGAAATCTTCCCGTGGGGACACTAGCTCAGGCGACCCTGGTGACAAGCATTTCCTCTCATTTACTGTTTCGGTTATGGGACAGAAAGCAACGGGAAATCTTGTCAATGGGACACAGATTGACAAGAGTTATAACTAGAGTTGAGCGGACACCTGGTTGTTCGGGTTCGACGGGTTCGGCCGAACTTTGGAAAAAAGTTCGAGTTCGGGACCGAACTTGACCCGAACTTGAACCCGAACCCCATTGAACTCAATGGGGACCCGAACTTCTGAGGACTGTTTGCGCTTGTTTCCCGTGCTTAGAACTGTCCCTGCACAAAGTGTCATTTCTGAAGGAAAAAAAGTCATTTAAAACTCACTCGCAGCTATTAATGAATTGTCAGCTCCCGGAAATACATAGAAAAGTCATTGATAAAAAATAAAAAAAAAGCGTGGGGGTTCCCCCAAATTCAATTACCAGGCCATTCAGGTCTGGTATGGATATTAAGGGGAACCCTGCCGCAAATTTAAAAAAAAAATGCGTACGGTTCCCCCCAAATATCCATACCAGGCCCTTCAGGTCTGGTATGGATTTTAAGGGGATCTCCACCCCAAATTTAAAAACAAAATGGCGTGGAGTACCCCCGACGTAGGCGGGGTCTGACATACGAGGGGGCGGACCTGATGGGGAACTTCCTCCACAGTGTAATACATGAATAGACCCGCCCCTTCTCACGTTCCACATCAGGTCCTCAGCCTTACACCTACGTCATTGGCTGAGCGGACCTGATGGGGAACTTTAGAAGGGGCGGGTCTATTCATTTAATACACTGCAGAGGAAGTTCCCCATCAGGTCCGCTCAGGCTCAGCCAATGACGTTTCGTGTGGACAGCGCTGGGCATCGGATCGCCGCGGGACACTGGATTTCATCGCTGGAATGTTTTTTTGTTTTTTTTTAATAAAGGACTTTCCCAACGGTGTCTGTGTATTTTTTTTACAATTTTTTACACTTTCTTTGTGAAATGGTAGGGGTACAATGTACCCCATTAACAATTCACATAGGCGGGGGGGGCCGGGATCTGGGGGTCCCCTTTGTTAAAGGGGTCTTTCAGATTCCGATAAGCCCCCTGCCCGCAGACCCCCACAACCACCGGGCAAGGGTTGTGGGGATGAGGCCCTTGTCCCCATCAACATGGGGACATCCTCCCCATGTTGAGGGCATGTGGCATGGTACGGTTCAGGAGGGGGGGTGCTCTATCGTCCCCCCCCCCCTCTTTTCCTGCAGCCTGCCAGGTTGCATGCTCGGATAAAGGGTCTGGTCTGGATTTTTGGGGGTACTCCACGCCATTTTTTTTTTAACTTGGGGTGGAGTTCCCCTTAAAATCCATACCAGACCTGAAGGGCCTGGTATGGAGATTTTGGGGGAGCCGCACGCATTTTTTTTTAAATTTGCGGCAGGGTTTCCCTTAATATCCATACCAGACCTGAAGGGCCTGGTAATTGAATTTGGGGGGACCACCACGCTTTTTTTTTTTTTATCAATGACTTTTCTATGTATTGCCGGGAGCCGACAATTCATTATAGCCGCGAGTAGTTTTAAATGACTTTTTTTCCTTCAGAAATGACACTTTGTGCAGGGACAGTTCTAAGCACGGGAAACAAGCGCGACTTTACATGCATATTGCCGAATGCCGAACACCGGACCCGTCCTCGAACATACAGTCAATTGTTCGGGTCCGGGACCCAAAAACCCAAAAGTTCGGTACGGACCCAAACTTTACAGTTCGGGTCCGCTCAACCCTAGTTATAACCCTCTATCCAAAAAAATAAAATAAAAAGTTTGCCTTTAGTTCCACCTTTTTTAATTGCCATCTCAGGTTCGGGTCCTAGCAACTTGATGAATGAGAAATGTAAAGAAAAGTCAATTTTGTGCTGGTTTTGCAAGATATTCCAGTGTCATCCGCACAGCTGAGGCCAATGTGTCCAACCATCTAGTAGCCGGTCTCCCTCTTCGCCTTGGTCCTTTGATCTTCCTGAACATTATTCCCTTTCCCATTGATCTCTCTCTTCTGAAAGTGTAACCAAAATAGGACAGTCATAACTTCATTATTTGTGCTTCTAGTGACATAGTTCTACTTTACCAGACCAAATAAGAGAGATTCCTTTGTGGGGTCTCTATACACTAAGTATATGTATGTATGTATAGATATTAAAGGTAAAACATTTGTGTATAGATATAAAATAACATTATAAATACATTTTTTTCCCCTTTTAATTGATAACATACCCTCAGTTCATAAGGCATAAGGAGCTTGCTGGGGGGGGAAACAGCAACACACTGATCTTCCCAGTGAATGGTTGTGTGGGGGTGAGGGGGGTGTCAGCACAAGCCCGATCATTGGATTAGCTTCCAGCAAAGCAAGAAAACTGACCAGGCTGTGCTCTCATGCTTAGTGTATAGTCTGTAACCGTGTACCCATGTAACCAATAAAGGACTTTTATTCAAGAACATCCCAGTTGCCAGCCCTTTTTGATTCAAGTATTGTATTTGTCGGGCCTGAAGGTCCTGGCTAGAGCACCGGATCACAGTTCATGGACTTCTATATTGGCAGTGGAGCTGGGGTAACATTTTGTTTCTCTCATGCCTAGTGTGGTCAGATTTTATTAGGAAAGCAGAGGAACTGGCAGGTATACAGAAAGGAAGCCATACAAAGGGAACAGGATATATTTTCATACAAGTACATGATACAGCAGGCACATATGAGGAATATGAAATTCAAAATTTACATATTCTTTAACCTCCCTGGCAGTATGATTCTGTCTGTAATTTTGTACCAAAAGGGGTACAATTATTTTGTATGGAAATTTGGTGTTATGTATTGTAGGCCTGCAATTCTTAGTAATTACTTACTTAAACCTGACCAAACCAGATTCTAGTAGACATCCCGGGTATGATAAAGTTTGAAACACAAAATAATAAATTATAATATAATAAATAACTATAAATAATTATAACAAATAATAATATAATAATAATAAAAATTATTCAATAATGTAATCAAATCAAAAACACAGAAATTTGTTCAGTTGCAGAATTGTCGCTGTCATTAGATTTAGTGTTTGATGACGAATTTCCCCACAAATCGCTATCGCTCAATTCTGCGAGTGATTCTAATTTATTATCGCTGTTTTCTAGCCGGTCTAAAACCACTTTTGACATAAAGGGACACTTTTTGGTTGCTATGGACAATCTCCAGTTTCCAGGCAGAAAGAACGATTTTTATTATATAAAACTGCATGCAGGACACTGGACAGACCACTAGGGACAAAGCGGATGTGTTATTATTTGATACAGTACTGTAATCTGTAAGAATACAGTATACTGTATGTATACTGTGTGTTTCACTTTTTGAATTTGGCGCCGAACTCCGTCCCCGTGCGCCGTAACGTCACAGGGAACGGAGCTCGGCACTCTGCAGTGTGGATCGAGCGAGGAGACGGCTCGCACACACTGCGGGAGGACATCGCAGGATCCAGGGAACTGGCTCGGGGTTACCGCTCTTAGCATGAAAAACTCACCCCGAGCCTGACTCTGGATTACCGCTAAGGGGGTTAAGGTTTGGTTCACATTTGTGGGATGCAGGGACATGCACAAATTTGCATGCGTTCCTGCCAAGCAAAATAAGCATATCCCTTTTGCAGGTGCACGGCAGTGCCAATAATTCTAAATAGAACCCCTATAAACCTTGCTAATGCACCTGCACAATCAGGAGCAAAAACACGTGGTAACAAAGTACTACGCGTTTCGGTGCAGCACGATTTTTCCCAAAAAAATAAGAAAAAAGGCACTTGCACATCTTTGGTTGCGATTTTCACACATAGGGCAGCCCATTGAAATGAACAGTCTGCCCTCAATACGACACACACGCACAATTGCGCCTGCATAGGTGTGAACTGAGCCAAAGGAGGACTCAATAATGACACTGATTTTGGTTCAAAAAATTTCTTCTATATTCCTGAGCTGGTATATAATTTTACCTGAAACATATTCTTGGTCCATATTTTTCAGGAAAAGGAACTTTCCCACCGCTTCAAAGCAATGATAATGTCATTTTTTTCTGTGTTCGGGTACAAAGCTGACACAAAGAATAAGCCGTGGTGCAGAGCAGACTGCAGGGAACAGATAGCTGGACATCAGCCAATCGTGTCTGTTCTCCTTTGCTTTAGAGAACCTTTTCCTTACCACTGTCACTGTGTCAGCAACTTTGTCCCAGAATTTCTACTAATAAGATTACATGCATTGCTCCCTCAGACTTCCTCTGTTACTGGAGATGGTACAGTGATGTCTTTATAGAAAGAAGAGTGCCAGTCAAACAAGGAAAAAAGCTTATAATGGTCACAGCCAACTGTTACAATCTCACCTTTATCTGTGTTCCTCCAGCGAAGCTCCGTTTTCTAAAGCACTGATTTTTAAAAGGTTAAAATCATCTATATTTTCCAATTATTATTTTTTTGCATTGCTTTTTCTCCAAACGTTTGCCCTTTTTTTGCCCTTTTTTTGTGCGAGTTATTTACGAAAACATATTTGTTATCGAAATGTGATCTGCAAACTCTTCTTCCCCAATTCCAATTTGGATGTATTTCTTTTATGGAAAACTATTAAAAATGACAATATAATTTCACAGTAAAAGCTGAAATTCTTGTGGCATCCAACTATGCATTTGAAGTACACCATATTTTTATTTATGTAGCGCTTCCACAAAAAAGGAGTCTCTGTAACTTAACTGGTTCCTTCCCTGATTTTAGTACAGAGGCAGATAGGCACACAGTATCTTTTAAAACAATGGAATAAACTGTTAGCGCAAAAGACTAATGCATGATAGATGGGCAGGAATTGGATCTAAAAAAGTCCAGTCACAGTTCTCTTTAGTCCATTTGCTGGTATATAATGACCATTCCTATAACAGGGGGGAGCAATGGAAGGATGATAGGAGGCAGCTGTCCTCAGAGAAAGTCGGCTCTGCACAAGGAAGACAGGGGAACAAAACAGGAAGCGCCACCTAAGTGCAATATTTTAGTCACAATTTATTAAAGACAGAGGAGATGCACTTACAAACATATGTAAAAAACGGGCTCATCTGTGTGTGTAGTTCACGGTGTGATCCAATCTTAGGTGCATCCAGGCTCATGGGTAGGCAGAGCAGTGTGTCATTTCCGTCCTGTGGCCACCAGGAAGCTGGCCAGAACCAGCAGGAAACGAGGATGATGACGTCACCAGAAGCCGAACAAGAGAGATCACTGGAAGGAAGGACAGGTGTTCAGCACACCACCTTGTTCGGCTTCTGGTGACGTCATCATCCTCGTTTCCTGCTGGTTCTGGCCAGCTTCCTGGTGGCCACAGGATGGAAATAACACACTGCTCTGCCTACCCATGAGCCTGGATGCACCTAAGATTGGATCACACCGTGAACTACACACACAGATGAGCCCGTTTTTTACATATGTTTGTAAGTGCATCTCCTCTGTCTTTAATAAATCGTGACTAAAATATTGCACTTAGGTGGCGCTTCCTGTTTTGTTCCCCTGTCTACACAGTATCTTTTATGCTTTTTATTGCTTGTTGAGAACTTGGATGGGGTGAAAGGAAGCACGGCATACCCCAAGGACACCCAATAAATAGAGGACACTTTTCCTACTACTTAGCAGTCTCTGTGCATCGGGGCAGAAGAAGTAGCTGAAATTTTAGGTCTCAAAGGAACCACTGCAGCCTAAACACTTACTAATGCCCTCCGAGAAGAGAACCAGCGTACAGAATTTAGGTCAGTACTCATGATCATTGGTTGCCTCCCTCCAATATCCACTGGGCACTCTTTAGTGAGGGAGAATCAAAGTTCACAATACCACAGGACAGCTGGACACTGTCCTCCAATCTCCACTGGGCACTCCTCAGCGAGCCCTCCAGAAAACCCACATTAGAACTTTTGAAGTAGGTCCCCCGACTATGCTACAGTTGGGACCTCATTGAGCATATGGCAGTGTTCCAGTGATCTGCCCTTAGGGGCACAGCCCACTTAGGTTAGGGACTACTCCTGCAGGACTAGACCTAGGAACCACCAACTCTGCCCCAGACCTCAGACTATTTATGGGTTCTCCAGCAATCTACTGGGCACACCACCCCAGAGATTGGCACTAGCTCCCAAAACATATTCAGACTGCCCTCCTGCCTTTCCTCCCACTGTGATTCTGGAATCCTCTAGAATGCAGAAGGAAATAGTCTAGGAAGTTTTACACAGGGAGAGTTGATTAGCGGGTCCTGCAGACACAATCCCCGCCGGGACCCGCTGATCATTCGCTACACTGGAAGAATGCCAGTCTGCCTATGTAAACAAGGCAGATTGTCATTCTGTCAGTACAGAAGACATGGATCCTGTGTTTCTGTAAAGCAGGAACACTGATCCATGCATTCCGTTAGTAAAAACCCCTCCCCACAACATTAGCTAGGCACACATTTAACCCTTTGATTGCCCCTGATGTTAATCCCTTCCCAGACAGTGTCATTAGTACAGTGACAGTGCATATTTTTTAGCACTGATCACTGTATTAGTGTCACTGGTCCCCAAAAAAGAGTATCAAAAGTGTCAGTTAGGTGTCTGATTTGTCCACCGCAATATCGCAGTCCCGCTATACGTCGCTAATCGCTGCCATTACTAGCGAAAATAAATAAATAAAAAATACCCATAGTTTGTAGACGCTATAACTTTTGCGCCAACCAATCAATATACACGTATTGGGATTTTTTTTACAAAAAATATGTAGTAGAATACACATTGGCCTAAATTGATGAAGAAATTAGATTGTTTACAAATTTTTTATTTGATGTGTTTTAGAGCAGAAAGTAAAAAATATTGTGTTTTTTTTTTCAAAATTGTCGGTCACGTTTTATTTATAGCGCAAAAAAATAAAAACCGCAGAGGTGATCAAATACCACCAAAAGAAAGCTCTATTTGTGGGGAAAAGGGACATTAACTTTATTTGGGTATAGTGTCAGTTAAAGTAACCCAGTGCTGTATCGCAAAAAATTACCTGTTCAGGAAGGGGGGGTAAACCTTTCCGGAGGTCAAGTGGTTAAAGAAATTGAAGGAGATGGGTGGAAAAATGTTTCCAATCAGATACAGGCAGTGATTGGGTATTTTGTCAGCGAGTGGTGCTGGCTGTCAGAATACAATAGACACAGCATTCGATTTGTCCATCTGTGCTGTGTGGTGTGGATGGAGAATCTGTTAAATTTCTTTCATTCAGCCCACTGGCTGAACAAATGAAATTTATGGGGGGCTATTTACTAAAACTGGAGAGTGTGAAATCTAGTGAAGCTCCAATACATACAAGAAGCTGAAAGGCCCAGGTTTGATTCACCAAGGGTTCAGCGAATCCTGGCTGAAATTCTGCAAACTCAAACTTAGCAGCGATTCCCATTGAAGTCTATGGGCGAATCCTGCTAGTACGTAGAGGCCACTTTGAGGGCTACTAGGAAAAATACTGTAAAAAAGGCATGGAAATCCAGACACAGCATTGTTGGACATATACCAAAGTAAATTTGAGGACACCATTGAAAATACCTTTAAATAACATGCATAGGGGATGCTCTAAAGCTGTACATGGTGTTACAGAACAGCACAATTTTCATGGACAGTCTCAACAGCAATGCGTTTTTGGCTGTGGAATTGATTTTTTCTTTTACAATAAGCCTGGCTTACATATGGTACAGCACCCCAATCTTAGTTAAAAATGTTTTTTTTGCAGGTAGCTTTAGCAGTGACATGTGCTTTTTGCATCAAATGTTTGACAATTTTGACAGTCATATAGAAATTGACCATTGTGGTTGTTCCATTTCTCACAGATACAAAATCAAACTCTCATTAAGAATTAAAAGACCACAGATGATAAAGCAGTGTAAAATTGGCCAACGGTAGGACATTTTTGATGAGGAAAAATTTGCAAAAACGTACTAGTGATAAAGAGTACAGTCAGCTGTTTCACTACAAGAATAAAGAGACAGCAGATGACACATCAATGTAAAATTGACCAGTTGCAGAACAATTTTAAACAGCAAGGCAAGGCCTAAATTTACTGGAGACAAAGAGCACAGGCTGGGGATTTATTTCAAGAAATAAGATGCTGCAGAGGATACAGCAGTGTAAAAATTGGAAGCAGGATAGTTTTAATCAGGTATAATGGACCTAATTGGTGTATTCCTAACTTTAATTTTATTTCTGGGAATAGATGGTGCAGTGAATGTAAATAATATAAGGTGAGGTTGTTTAGGTGCACACTGTTCTAGCACGTTTTTCTCTTCTCTTTCAAAAGATGCAATGCCACGCTGAAAACAAAAGGCTACTCAAAGAATAGATGGTCAGTAACAGAGAATGCATGAACTTTGTTTTGAGCTACCCAAACTTATATAGGGTTCTTTATTCACATAAAATTTAAAAAACAAAAAAACAAAAGAAATAAAAAACCCCAAACACTGCCCCAGAAATAAAAACCCACTTTTTTTTAAAGATAGGTAAGCCATTGAAAAAAAGGAGTTAAAATTAGGTCCTATTAACTTAAAATAATAAACTATATCCCCCCAAAAATACATAATTAATCTAAAAATGCATTAAGGTCTAAAAAAATACGTATTCTGGATAAATCTGCACAAAGATTCACAAGGACCACAAATCTGGACTTGTAGTTATACTGCGGCAGGTTGGCTCCCCTGGGCGAACCGTTGTAGCTATATGTCGGCTCATCTTTTGACCATTAGGGGGCACACGCCGCGGCACAATGCTGGAGCCGATGCGCCTCCCCAGCGGTCGCGATGACCGCCGGGCACCCACGATCGCTCCACACAGAGACAGAACAGAGTTCTGTCAATGTAAACAGACAGATCTCTGTGCTGTCAGGGGTGAGGGGAGAGCGATCTGTTGTTCATACTAAGCAGTCCTGATAAAAATCGCAGATCGCCGCCATTACTAATAAAAAAATGTAATAATAATAATAAAAATGCCATAAATCTTTCCACTATTTTGTAGACGCTATAACTTTTGCGTAAACCAATCAATATACGTTTATTGCGATTTTTATTATCAAAAATATGTAGAAGAATACATATCGGCCTAAACTGAGGAAAAAATTAGCTTTTTTTAAAAAAAAAATGGGGATATTTATTATAGCAAAAAGTACAAAATATTGTGTTTTTTTTCAAAATTGACACTCTTTTTTTGTTTATAGCGCAAAAAATAAAAACAGCAGAGATGATCAATTACCACCAAAAGAAAGCTCTATTTGTGGGACAAAAAAGACATCAATTTTGTTTGGGTACAACGTCGCACGTGCACACAATTGTTAGTTAAAGCGGCGCAGTGCCGTATCGCAAAAAAATAGCCTGGTCATTGAGCAGCCAGATCTTCCAGGGCTGAAGTGGTTAAGAAGGGTGGTGTTTAGACACACCTAGATATATGCACCCTTGGACACATCTCTTTAGAGTGTAAGTGAAGCCAAAATGTGTTTTGAATAGAGCAGTGAGGAGTTAGAACCTCTGTCGAGTTTTTATTACTAAACAGAAATACTGATACCATCCTAGGAATACATAATCGAATAAAAATTCTAATTGTAGGGATTGAAAACGTCATATATGACCTTGTAATATTAATAAACTCTTAATGGCTTACATAGTCACCACATGTAGATATCTCAAAAAAAGCCTTTTATTAACTTTAAAGGTTAAAATTGCCCGGAAAGGTACATAAAAAAACACTAAAATACAATTTATTTAATTGAGAATAAATATTTGATGTAATGACCAGTGCCGGTTCTCACAGGGGCAACCTGACTTACAGCGCGACTTTGCAAAGCGACTTCAGCGCGACTTGGAGCAACTTACAACGTGACTTTAAGTCGCCTCCAGGACAGGCGACTTTGGCTGTGGCCAATCACAAAATTATCAGCTCTGTGGGAGGGAGGGGTTTGCCTGGGTTAACTATTTCCTCTTCCTGTAAAGTTGCTTGCACTAACACAGACATCCGACTTTGGAGGCGACTTCCATTGAAATCAATGGGTGCAAGTCGCCTAGAAGTCGCCTTGAAGTAGTACAGGAACCTTTTCTGAAGTCAGAGCGACTTCAGTAGTGTACATTAAGACGGCTCTCATTCACTTCAATTGAATTTCTCATGTTGCGCGACTTGAGGCGACACAAGTCGGATCCCAAGTCGCGGTAGTGTGAACCTGCACTTATGGTGTATCAATAATTGTTTTATATTTGGCTAAAGGAGTCCACAGGTATCACACTTCACCATACATTTTATATTGATATTTATTCCTAAATACAATAATTCAGCTTTACTTGACTGATACTTCTAAATATGTTGTAATCCAAA
Organism: Rana muscosa; assembly: GCA_029206835.1. Lineage (NCBI taxonomy): Eukaryota > Metazoa > Chordata > Amphibia > Anura > Ranidae > Rana > Rana muscosa. The sequence goes on along the minus strand of CM055120.1, from coordinate 320,796,090 downwards.
AGCATGTACAGTTTATCTCCCCTATAGGCAAATCATAATCAGATGAAAGTAGTTGCATAGCATTTAGCATCCAGCAATTATCTCAATCCACGTCTTCAGAATGACATCTTGTCGCCAATTGAAAACTATGATTCATTAACATGCAATGAGGGACACGAAGTGTAAAATAGACTATAAATTGGTTATGCTGCTGCCTTCAGGAGTTTTGGAAACTATCGGAAAAAAAAAACTGTTAATCCAGCCCCTGCATAATCTAGCTTCAACCGTCATTCCTCAGTTTTACTTTGCTAGTGTCCTAGAAGGTTGGATGTGCTTTTCCTCAGCTCTGCTGTGGAAAACCTTCATTCAGTTTTTTTCTACAATTTGTTCTCTTGAGTCAAGTATTCGGTATACTAAGTTTACGTACACACCTATACTTTTGGTTGACCAACTTAACTGGTTGTCCAAGTTACCCTCCCGTTAGGTTAGTTTAGTTCCACCTTCATTTCCCTCATGGTGGATGATTGTTTGTCCTCCATGTTATTGGTAAAGGTACTTTTGTTTTCTTGGAATTTTTCAGTCATGATCTACAACAGGGTTTCTCAACTCCAGTCCTTAAGGTGCCCCAACAGGTCATGTTTTCAGGCTTTCCATTATTGTGCACAGGTGATTTGATCAGTTTCACTGCCTTGTAATTACCACAGCTGTTTCATCTGAGGGAAATCCTGAAAACATGACCTATTGGGGCGCCTTAAGGACTGGAGTTGAGAAACACTGATCTACAACACCAGGTATATCATACTTGTCTCCCTCTGACATTGTCCTTCTCCACCTGGTAATTTGTATTCATGAGTCTTCCCTTCAGGGTCGATGAAAGTTTAATTCCACATTTGCTGGTTTCCCTAGAGGGTTTGTCCACCTCTCAGTTAGACTGCATTAGGACGTCCCACTTGTCATTGACTATTTGACACTCCATGTCCCTCAATGAACGATAAAAAAAATATGATTTCTGTGCTTACCGTAAAAACTTTATTTGAAATCTGTTGAGGGACACAGGTCCTGCTCCTGTATGTTATTGGCCTTCAGTACTGCTTACTCACAAATCTGAGGAATGATGGTTGGAGGTGGGGTTATGTGGGGGCTGGTTTAATTTTTTGTTTTTGTTTTTCTAGCGTCCAAACCTCCTAAAGGGAGCAACATAACCTACTTGTCATGGACTATTTTACACCCTTGTAACCAGGGCTTTTTTTCTCAGAGAATAGGTGCAGGAACTTCTCCTTTCCGAGTCACCCCTTGACTCCGCCCCCTACCCACCTCCAAGCACTGTTCCTTGGTTCCACCTCCAACCCACCTCCCAGTACCACCCCTTTTAGAGAATACAGAACCAAGTATCTAGTATTTTGTATGGAATTTGTTAATGATAACAAGAAAAGCAGTAAAATGGATTTAGCAACAATGGACACCCCAGTCACAATACACTCCCAAAAGCCAGCATCAATAGACCCTCCAGCAGCCAGCAATACTAGACCCCTCCCTCCAGCAATGATTGAACCTCTGCAGCATAAGACCCACCCCAGCAACAATACAACCCCCATTGGCAACAACAGACCTCCACAGCAACAATACCCCCCCTCCGCAAAAATAAGTCCCCACCAGCAACAATAGATTCCCCAGTAGCCAGCATGAATAGAGCCTCCAGCAGCCAGCAACAAAGACCCCTTCTTCAACAGTAATTCCCTCCCAGCAACATAAGACTTACCCAGCAACAATAGATCCCCCATTCCTCCAGCAACAACAGATTCCCCAGCACCAGCATCAATAGATCCTCCAGCACCCCTTGCCATTACATATATTCAGTTCTGGAGGTGCCGGAACTGCGTTCCCCTGCGTTCCCACTGAAAAAAAGCCCTGCTTGTAACCCTCAATGGACTCCAGGAAAAGATTTTACGGTAAGTACAAAAATTCCATTATAGCAGATATAGCTATATCAACAAAGATGTTAATAAATCTATATCTGCATTAAATAGTTCTCAGGGGCAACAAGATGTGATGCTGAAGACTTGGATTGAGATAATTGCTGGATGTTAAATGCTATACAACTACTTTTATCTGATTATGGTTGGCCTATGAGAGAGATAAACTGTACATCTGTTTTGGAATACAACATATTTTAAAGTACCTTTTGAAGATTTGAAGGTATTTTGAAGTCTACATGGACATACTGTATATTCTTGAGTAGAATTCTCAAGTAAATCTGAACTATTGTGTTTAGGAATAACTATCAATACATACAGTGCCTTGCAAAAGTATTCACCCCCCCCCCCCCTGGCATTTTATGTGTTTTGTTGCCTCACAACCTGGAATTAACATGGATTGTTTGAGGATTTGCATCATTTAATTTACAGAACATGCCCACAACTTTGAAGATGTTTTTTTTTTTTTTTATTGTGAAGCAAACAACAAATAGGACAAAACAACAGAAAGAGTCAATGTGCATAACTTTTCACCCCCCTAAAGTCAATACTTTGTAGAGCCACCTTTTGCGGCTATCACAGCTCCAAGTCGCTTTGGATAAGTCTCTATGAGCTTGCAACATGTTACCACTGGGATTTTTGCCAAAACTGCCCCAACTCCATGAAGTTGGATGGTTTGCGCTTGTGAACAGCAATCTTTAAGTCTGACGACAGATTTTCTATTGGATTGAGGTCTGGGCTTTGACTCGGCCATTCCAACACATTTACATGTTTCCCCTTAAACCACTCAAGTGTTGCTTTAGCAGTGTGTTTGGGGTCATTGTCCTGCTGGAAGATGAACCTCCGTCCTAGCGTCAAATTATACACAGAGTGGTACAGGTTTTTCTCAAGAATTTCCCTGTATTTAGCACCATCCATCTTTCCCTCAACTCTGACCAGTTTCCCAGTCCCGACTGCTGAAAAACATCCCCACAGCATGATGCTGCCACCACCATGTTTCACTGTGGGGATGGTGTTCTTTGGGTTATGTGATGTCTTAGGTTTGCACCATCCTATGTACAGATACTCCAGTCTCTGCTGTGGAACTCTGTAGCTCCTCCGGGGTTACCTTAGGTCTCTGTACTGCCTCTCTGATTAATGCCCTCCTTGCCCGGTCCGTGACTTTTGATGTACGGCTGTCTCTTGGCAGGTTTGCTGTTGTGCCATGTTCTTTCCATTTGGTTATGATAGATTTGATGGTGCTCCTAGGGATCATTAAAGATTTGGATATTTTGTTTATAACCTAACCCTGACTTGTACTTCTCAACAACATTGTCCCTTACTTGTTTGGAGAGTTCCTTGGTCTTCATGGCAGTGTTTGGTTAGTGGTGCCTCTTGCAGCCTCTGGGGCCTTTCAAAAAGGTGTGTATATGTAATGACAGATCACGTGACACTTATATTGCACACAGGTGGACATCATTTCACTAATTATGTGACTTCTGAAGGTAATTGGTTGCACCAGAGCTTTTTATGGGCTTCATAATAAAGGGGGTGAATACATACGCACATGCCAATTATAATTTTTTTATTTCTTAAAAATTGTTTTATGTATATTTTTTTACTTCACCAACTTAGACTATTGTGGTCTGATCCATCACATATAATTCAGATTAAAAAAAACATTGAACTAAAGACTGTAATGTAGCAAAATAGGTAAAAAGCGAAGGGGGGTGAATACTTTTGCAAGGCACTGTAAAATATGGTGAAGTGTAATATATGCAGACTCATATAAAAGAAATCGATTGTGGGGGTTTTTTGCAAGGTTTTTTTTATTGTTGTTTTTGTCACTATTACTATCTTTTTTTTTACAAGAAGACTATTACTATCTTAAGCCTCGTACACATGACCGTTTTTCTCGGCAAGAAAACTGCTGGGAGAGCTTTTTGCAGAGAAAACCGGCCGTGTGTATGGTTTCTCGTCGGGAAAACTACCGGGAATCTTGACGAGAAAAATAGAGAACCTGCTCTCTATTTTCTCGTCGGGATTCTCGTCGGCCTGTTTCCGTGCGTGTGTATGCTTACCTGTCTCCAGGTAAACCCGCGCATGCTTGATGAGACTTCGACACATGCGCGGTAGCTTACAAGGGTAGTGTAGGGTGAAGCAAGATGTCGGCGATGGCATTGAATGTGACGAGTGCATACACGTCGTAGTCGATGAGGTCACCACGTTCTTGCCATTCAAAAGAATGGCGGTTCTTTTGAATGTGCCGTGTGTACACTCGGCGAGCAGGGAAAGCTTGCCAGGAATTTCATCTGGAAAACCGACGTTTTTTTTTACCAACGAGATTCCCGCCCGTGTGTACAGAGCTTAAGTCTCAATGACAGTGGTTGGCCGGACAAATTAGAACTGAAATTTAGGGAATTTCCAGAAAATTTAGTCTTCACCAGAACAGAAATAGTGAGGAGATTCCAGTAGAGACACTTGCTCCAGGAACAGTGGTCTAAGAAGGCACATTCCTCAATTTTGGGATATTCCCTCTCACTTCCTGTTGTGTCTACAGGACAAGGAGTGAAAGGAAATCAACACAATCATAAACATGACAATCCCCATCACCCACCCAAAAAAGGTGTTTTAAATGTTCCCCATTCCATCCTAAATGAAAGGAAAACATTTGATGTTAGATATATTTTAAACTTGTCATGAAAGTAATGCATAAGCTTCTCATGCTCACCCCTTCAGATAACGCTAGCTGTCTGAAAATCATTCGGGCCTTCAGGGCGCTATACTTTTTGAGTTATTGACCAAAAACAAGTATACAAGTATGCAGATTTAAACTTCACTTGCTGTATATTTGTTGCAGGTTGATGTACTGTACGAGGCCAATGTATTGGATTAGTCCTTGGCTTGAAATGGGGTGTAAATCCACTTTATAGCATAGTCCTCCCCAGGGGATGGTGGGGTGACCCCTGTTCATCATCCCAGCTCCATAATGGGTCAAAGGAAGTGGAAGTAGAGGGTAGCAGTCACTAAAATGAAAAGTAACTACGTTCCTGGGAAGGATGGGTACCTCACCCTACCACTATGTAGTGGTGTAGTGGTTCACTATCCCCTTTTGAGATAAAAGCACTGAATTGTCCCTAGTTGGGAAAGAATTGGTTATTATTTGTTGAGAAAGATAACTAGAGACTGTAAGACACATATAGGTATTGGAGCTTTCCTACTGGTGCTAGTGGCAGTGCCCTAGGAAGAGTAAGCCAAATGTGATGTGCCCTGAACCCACTATGGGAACTGTTGTCCTCCGCAGTGATAAAGAACCATATTATATATTTTACTGCTTTGGAAAGCAATTCAAGGTGAACACTTTGTGTAAGTTGCAAAATAAATGGTTCCTGCTAGCAAGTATGCTGGACTTGTCTCCCATTTGTTTAAGGAAAACATCAGTGTAATAGACTTGTGCACAACGGAAAAATTTGTTTAGTTTCGGTTCGTTTCTTGTGCACAATGGAAAAATTTGTTTAGTTTCAGTTCATTTCTTTTCAGTCCTGTTGATTCGTAATCGTTCGTAATTTTGCTAGACGGGATTTTTCGCGTTTGGACTAATTCGTATTTCGCAAGCGTCATTTTTCGTTGAATCGGAATGATTCGTATTAATGTAAGCCTTATTTTTCATTGATTTATAATTCGTACTTTCAGTAGAGTACATTGTTTTTCGTTGATTCTGGACACAACTCCTACTTTCGTAACTTTTTTTGGGTTCGTTGATTCGTAATTTTTTGTGTCTCTCTCACAACGACGCTGCCTATTATGCCTAATGTGCTTCGAAAGGATTTGTACTTTTCTAAATACATAGCGGTTATTTGTAACGATTCGAAATCTTGTATTTTACTTTAGTTTTTTACATGCGGCTATAGGCTCCGCCCCTGTACACCATTTTGAGAGGGAGTTCAGCACGGTGAGGGAGAAGCAGAGAGCAGAGCAGAGTGTTATTGTGCTTCGAATGGATTCGTACATTCGTAACTTTTTTCATAACGAATTATGCCGAAGACATTCGGGCATTCGCTTTTTACGATATAATTTATTTCGGATTCGGTTTTATTCGTAATTGCTTTGTTTGGAAATTCAAATGCTTCTGAATGTCCAAAAGTTGCTAAATTTGGATGAATTTTGATTTGTTACGAAACAAATTGCACAAACCTACAGTGTAGCCAATGCCAAGGTAGTACCCAACTCTGAATGGAATGGGGTAGTTGGTGGTATCATATTTCATCATGTATTGATAGTTATTCCGAAACACAATAGTTGAGCTTTATTTGCAAATCCTTCTCAAGAATTTATGTCCATGTGGGCTGGTACTTCAAAATACATTGTAATCCAAAAATGATGTCCATTTTATCTCTCCCATAGGCAAATCGTAATTGGTCGAAAATAGTTGCATACCATATAGCATCCAGCAATTATCTCAATCCACATCTTCAGTAGTGATGAGCCGAAAAGTACCTGGGTTCAGGTTGGGGCAGCTTTGACAAGCATGACTAAAGTTTAGGTGCCAAATCGGAACCCCGCTAAAATCAATGGGAGTCAAATGTTAAAAATCGGTAATGACCACGTTGTGCAAGTTGCAAAGTAGTGTTTCCTGTAAACACGTATGCTGAACTGGTCTCCTATTCTCATTGAGAAGACAGCAGTGTAGCCAATGCCTGAGTAAAGTTAGTAGCAGGCTCTGAAGGGGATGGGGTAGTTGATGGTATAAGATGGTGGAATTTACTTTCTCCTGAAAATATATGTCTAGTGGAGGCCTTTGGGTTTCGCAAGCCTGATGTTCTACAATGATGCTGGACTAGGGTGCCCACGTGTCCCGGATTGCCCGGGACTGTCCCGCAATTGACATGTCTGTCCTGGGTCCTGGGCACCTTCATTCTGGAACAATACAATGTCCCAGAATGAAATAGAGGACACAGCCACCCCCTACTAACTAATAACTACATTTCCAGAACTGGTTTCTATGGCCAGCGCTGCCTGGCATCTTGGTCCCAGTGACAATTTACTCTCAGACAGTGAGACAGGGAGCGAGGCCTGCGCCTAGTGCAGCACTGCTGTCCCCACCCACCTCGGCACCTCCTCCTTCTCCGGCACCCAGCGGAAAGCAGCAGGGACTGGTGTGATCTTCACTCTCCAGATAGTGATGCCACTCCTTTCCTTCTATGCACGTGACAGCAGCACTGCATCTGGTGGCAGGCTATGGGTGGCAAGCGGCACTGCATCTGGTGGCAAGTGGCACATTCACCTGATAAAAAATCCGCCACCAAATTCCCCATCAACCCCGAGACTACATTTCCCCCCCGCCCCCCTCATCTTTTTTGAGGAAGGTGAGAGAGGTGTCCCTGAATGGCAGTTTGGAAATGTGGTCACCCTATGCTGGACAGTTTTCAGGAGCTACCAGTATTAGAGACGCTTCAAAGTTTCCCTTGTAAAACTGAAATGTGAAACAGTGAATCATAAGTTATGGCCTGGGTTACTGACTTGCTGAGAGCTAAAGCATCTTCAATGTGCCGCTGCAAGCTCCAAGGCTTAGATGAACCCCCTGGAAGGGCCTTTATAGGCATCAGCTCCGCACTTGCTCTGGTTTTCATTGCTCTGCATTCTATATATTAGTCTTTCATAGTGTTCTGCAGAAAAAGTACAACTGCAAACAATGAAGATGTATGAAACGCTTTTTATTCATCCTGTCTGCACCCCACTCCCTCTGCTGGCCTAGCCTCATATTGTTAATGGAAGATGAATAGGAAGATTCCGGTATGTGTTAGAAATTCAGATAAGCCTGCCTGGTAATGTGTTCAGTCTCTGGCGTAGCAACAGTAATGTAGAGTGGATTGAAAATATCACCTCTGTCAGGGAAGTGGTGTAGGCTAACTCATTTTCTACCTACACAGCTTAGTATGCTGCTGCTTCTAATATTACGTTGACACTGATTAATAGTTGACCTATTACATAATGCAAAATACCGTAGAAAAATTCTGCAGCATTCAGATGTAGTAGTCAGAAAGTCCACATTCATTCTGTTTCTGGTGTCATTTGCATATATATCATAGAAAAACACATATGCAAGAGTCAACAAGGCTTGCATATAATTGCAGATATGTGGGGATGACACTAAACTGCTCTCCCATACCCAGCACAGTAGACATCTCTTTTGTGCTTGTTCCCTAGTCTACTCCGGCACACTCATGTCCAAAGACCAGACCCTTCCTACGAGCTCCTGAGCCAGTCATCAACTGGTACAGTTCCCTTCATAAGCAGCTATCTACCCAAAACACTATCCAGTGATGCCCACGTGTAAAAGGAACCCATTTCTCCATTATAAATGTAGCACACGGACCCTTTTCTCCTGCCTACCTTCTCCTTCCACGGATAAAGGCACACCGTGCCACATGCCCGGATCCTCCTGGTATAAGAGGTTGAGCGGTGTTCTTTAAATTTTGGGTCCTGCAGCGAGTTACCTCCCGTCCATTGGTTCTTGTCCCTAGGATGTAGGGAAAAGTCTGTGTTCTTCTTCCCAAAGAAAGCCAATGTCCAAACAGTGTTTAAACTCCAAACAGATGAGTTTATTTTATCTTGCTTGAAACAGATTTGGGAATAGGTTGAAAATAGAGACAAAGTAGGTAGAAGAACAGGTTCAGGCACGTGATACCCAACTACCCTATTCTTCACTCAAGCCTGAGTATGAATTGCTCACCCGGATAGATCCCTCTCACAGTTCTAGCAGCCGGAGTGAAACACGAACAGTTCCTTTAAGTTGGTCCCCTTCACAGATAAGTCTAAGTAATTCTCTGCCACAGAATCCTTTAGTTATTGAATTAGAACTTTGAAACTCCCATAGATTAATAGAGACCATAGGTGTCAATGGGACACACTACAGGAGCTATACTGCAACTCAAGAATCCTTCCCTCTGATAGGTAACCAGGCCTCTCCTTCACCATTAATTCCTCCACTGATCCATCGGACTGGTCCTCCCCCGGTTTCCTCTCCTTCAGAGCGGGCCGCCCTCACACGGGTTCCCTGGGACTCCAGTGTGTTGGTTGTAGACCCAGTTGAAGGTACTGGGCCTACCTGGAATGTTGTAGCCTCGAGCTAAAGGTGCCCGAGACTCCATGACCAGTTCACGCACCCCCCCTGGCCAGCAAGGCCACAGGGCGCGACTTCGCCACCAGGGGTCCTTGGAATCCCCCTGGCACACCACCCCCATGGGGCACACTCCTCCTCTCTCCTGGCGTCTGCCCCTTATGTACCCTCTCCCGGCATGCAGAGCAGGCAGAACCCGCCCACCACACGGTAGCCGAGAGAGAACACCAAATCACACCACAACGTCACCTGCGGTTCAACCCAAGACCTAGGCAACAGCGCCACCTCAGGCCCAGGGGAACTATACACCAGGCAACAACATGGCAGAGCAGAGTCCATATTAAACAGAATTGTAGGGTCTGAGCCATACTATTGCCCAGACTGCCCCTAAATTTACAGCATAGCGACCCCATTTTTGGGGGTCCCGCTACATAAATATTTTCTGAACGATCGGGGATATGGATATTTAGACTGCAGAAAGATAAGTGCAGTTGCAAGTCCTTGACATGGGTTTGGATTATTTTTCATCAGGTACGAGCAAAACTGATTTTAATTTCCCTGTAAATTTGGCAAGAATCGTGAGATATCAGCAAAATTTTGCCATTTGGTTAAATGCGATGGAGTCAATGGGAAAGGCAAAATTAAAGTGTATCTAAACCGAAAACAAAAATGTTATATGTTGCAGCTTACCCGTCCTTAGATGTGGTGGCTAAATTTGTTTTCTTTTTTTAAAGAGGAAGTAAACCTATTTAAAAAAAAAAAGAAAAAAAGAAAAAACCTGCAAAAGAAAGGCATAATAAGCTAGTATGCAAAGCATACTAGCTCATTATGAATGACTTACCTGAGATCGAAGCCCCCGAACTGCTCCTCGTTCCCCTCCGCCGCCATCTTGCCTCGATGTCCCGTCACTGCCGTCAGTTTATCACCGCTCCGGCGCTGTAATTGGCCGGAGCGGCAATGAAGTCACACGCATGCGCGCTCAGGCCGGCAAGATCCCATTCAGAAATCCGGCAATGATGTTTACAGCAAATATCTCCTAAACCGTGTAGGTTAAAGCGGAGCTCCACCCTAAAGTGGAACTTCCGCTCATCGGAACCCTCCCCCCCTCCGGTGTCACAATTGACACCTTTCAGGGGCGAGGGGGGTGCAGATACCTGTCTAATGGGTGCAGAATACCCATTGTGTTCTGGGAGACACTCGGCTCCCAGAACACAACAGGGACCAGTGAGAACGGCGCAGCGCGACTCGCGCATGCGCTGTAGGGAACCGGGCAGTGATGCCACAAGGCTTCACTTCCTGGTTCCCTCACCGAGGATGGCGGTGGGGGCAGCAGAGTGATGAGCGATTGTTCGTCCTCTGCTGCGGACGTCGCTGGACTCCAGGACAGGTAAGTGTCCTAATATTAAAAGTCAGCAGCTGCAGTATTTGTAGCTGCTGGCTTTTAATATTTTTTTTTCGGCGGAGCTCCGCTTTAAGGAGATATTTCTTGCACCTACAGATAAGCCTTAATCTAGGCTTACCTGTAGGTGCAAGTTGTCTAAGTGGGTTTACAACCACTTTAAGGCTTATATTCCTTTATTTGCTCCTGATAATCCTGCTGATAACACAATACTTGTCCCCACTCTTCCACTGTATCTATGGAGGCAGCCTTGGTTGTCACCTAGGCTGGACTTCCGATATAACCGTCTTTGTTCACCTCCATTATATTGGGGGGGGGGGGATTATAATTGCAAACAAATAGAATAACATTGTTTTATTCTTAAACGTCAGATCACAGGAAGTGACAAGGACATGGCATTTTTGGTAAGATCAGCACGTACTGTCTAGCCTGAAAAACGCAAACGAATGCAACCACAACATCTAAGGACCGGTAAGCTTTACAATCATTTATTTTTGTTCTTGAGTTTAGATATCCTTTAAAGGTGGTTTGTAAGGTTACAATGGGCTTCTCCTACCATCCTGGACCCAATCCTGGTCCAAAAATAGTCCCTTCATAGCCACATTATTTCACATTTCCTTTTACAGAAAGTAAAAACAGTTGTAGCGGCCTCCACTCTCTCTCCCTGATATCACATCATCTGTCTCTGGCTTTTGTCTAGGGGTACCTTGGTTGAGAGAGTGCGGGGTCACCACGCCAAGTTCCCACCACAGATGTGTGTGTGGTGTGAGACGATCCTCTTTACCTTCGGGTCAGTGTTCTGCATCAGAGCCTCCTCCTCCTTTTGCACAGTGTATGCCAGAAAATGAGCCCTACACCATTAAAGTCCAACACTCCTTTATTCTTCCAATATCAGAGTAAAACACAGTCAGTTGGACTCCCTCAACGAGTATAACAGACAGGGGGGTGTGGATACGAGTAGGCCCAGACACAATGAACTCTTCTTCTCTCCTTCTAAAAGTGTATTGCGGTCCCTTGGCGAGGGAGATATCCCTCCGGGCGGTCTCCGGAGGCTCACCCGTCACTGGCAATATGCTGCACCAGGTCTTCAGGCGAGTACCCCCTCCAGTCCCTTACGCCACTGGATTCGGGGAGCCCACTCCCGGGGTCCCCCTAGGAAATCCATCCCTTGCGGAACCCAGTGAAGGACACTGGGCCCCAGACCTCCATCCGAGCACCTCACCCCAGGCTAAAGGTGCCTGGGATGGAACACGACCTCCGAACTTCCTCTAGGCCTAGGCCGCCTAGACTCCCAACATGAACCACCGCCCTCAGGCTGAAGGTGCCTGGGACTCGACCCCGTGACAAAGATGGCCGGCCCCTCTATACTCTCTCCCAGCAAGCACGGCGGGTTCCCCGCCCCACTATACAACCGCTGAGAGAGGACAAAAAGGGGTACGGCACATAGCAATGGTTCAACCCCAGCCCAAGGCGACAGCGCCACCCACTGGGCTGCAGGGAACTGCACATTACTGGTGTCTCTGCCAGTTTTAAATACACTGGGAAAGTGCATGCCCGCTACACAGTTAAAAAAGGAAACTAAAACAATGTAAAACAATACACATATAACAAATAAATACACTTGCAAAATACAAATTCAATGAACACTACATTAAATAAACTAATAAATAAACTACTCTAAATAACGGTCCCCCTTTCCCAAAAACCCCCTGTAAAAAAGTTGTTTTTTCAACCACATTTTTTTTAAAGGAGAAGTATAGCCAAAGCTTGTTTGGCTGTACTTCTCCTGTGTATCACAGGAATGTAGTTCGTTCTGCACTCCTGTGACCTGTTTTCAGCAGACAGTGGACTGAAGCCCGCTGTCAGCTGACATCACAGAGCCAGTCCAGGCTAGAGCGAGATCGCGACAATGGAGTCTGGATCTGCCCACATGCCTGGATTGGCACCTGACTCAGCTTCTCAGCGAACCACTGAGAGCCTGAGCCGGCCGTTACCTTCCCCTAAAAAAGCCCAGAGCTCCAGGGAGCGAGAGGGGGCAGAGCAGAAAGTGGTGACTGACAGGGAGCCCTGAGAACTGAGTGATCTGCAGTGTTTGATCGCTCGGTTCCCAGTGTTAGAGCCGGCAGGGAACCAATGCTGCATCCACCTAGGTAAGTATAATTCTGCAAAAATAACAAACCCCATACTTCTCTTTTAAGAAGCTTAACCTCTTGCCAACTATGTACTGCATATATTTGGCAGCAAGGAGGCTGGGCCCTAAAGCCCACACACCGCACACAATGCATCCATAGTGGCTGAGGTTTTTGTGCTAAGAGTGGGCTAACTGCGTTCCCGTAGCAAAGTGACCGAGCTGCCACCAACAGCTTCCAGTTTTTAGTTATGATCAAGAGTTGGCAGGATGGGCTCCCAATCATAGGACCACTGTGACAGCCAGTTACATTGGTCTCATGATCAGGAAGTCCTTTCCACCCCACACCCAGTTAAAGGGCCATGGCAGGAAGAAAGGGATTAGTTAGCAAAATTAAGGGTTTTTCTGTTAATTTAAATTACATTTCTATGGCTGCAAAATTATTTTGCTAAAATCACTCCCTATTTTATGTCTGAGTGAAAAGCAATATCCCTGGGTAGGTAGGTAAGAGTGGTTATGAAATTTAACTAGTGAAACTATGACCAACCTAATTCATCCATAATACTATTTGTATTGTAAAAGGTAGAGGCATTTGCTAAATTTGACTTGGCTAAACCTTTAACACCCCCTTTTCTATTTAGACCCCTTTCACACTGAGGCGCTTTGCAGGCACTATAACACTAAAAATAGCGCCTGCAAAGTGCCCTGAAAGAGCCGCTGCTGTCTCTCCAAAGTAAAAGCCTTTCACACTGGAGCGGTGTGCTAGCAGGATGGTAAAAAAAAGTCCTGCTAACAGCATTTTTGGGGCGGTGAAGGAGCGGTGTGTATACTGCTCCTCCACCGCTCCTGCCCATTGAAATCAATGGGCACCGCGGCTATACCCCTGGCAAAGCGCTGCTCCAGGGCTTTTTTTCTCCAACAATGGGTGCTGGAACTCAACTGCGACCACCCAAGCCCCTCCCCCCACACACACCCTCCAAATCACATCAAATAGTGGGTGTGGTCAGATTTCACAAACAGTAGGAGGGTCTTAAAGATTGCATTACATACAGAGTGCAGAGTTCAGGAGGGTTGCACACAGAGTGCAGAGCTGTCACTTGTAAACACAGAAACCGGACATCTGTGTTTACTAGTGATTTTGGTGAGCAGGCACCAAAGGGTCTGAGCCAGAGGTGGTGGAACTGAGTTCCACCAAGTTCCACCTGAAAAAAAGCCCTGGTTTTAACCCTTTCTCGGCCGCTAGCGGGGGTAAAAGCGCCCCACTAGTGGCCGAATAGCACCGCAAAATTGACGGTAAAGCTTTATCGCCGACGCGCCCACTGCCCCAGTGTGAAAGGGGCCTTAAACATAATATCATTGGGTTTTTAACTGCTTGCCGACAGTGGACTGTATACAAACGGCGGCAAAGTGCCTCTTCTGCGCAGGATCACATACCTGTACATGATCCTGCACTTCTGCCGGAGACCCGCTCCCGCTGTGATCCTTCCCGAGAGAGACAAAACTGCCTATGTAAACAAGGCAGGTAAGCAGGAACTCTGATCTCTGCCTTTCCACAGCACAAGCACCTCCCACACAGTTAGTAATCACTCCCTAGGAACACATTTAACCCTTTGATCGCCCCTGATGTTAACCCCATTCCCTGCCATGTCATTAGTACAGTGACAGTGCATATTTTTAGCACTGATCACTGTATTAGTGTCACTGGTCCCCAAAAAGTGTAAGTTAGTGTCCAATGTGTCTGCCGCAATGTTGCAGTCTCACTATAAGTCCCTGATCGCCGTTATTACTAGTAAAAAAAAATGTAAAAAATAAAAATTCCATAAATCTATCCCATAGTTTGTAGACGCTATAACTTTTGCTAAAACCTATCTATGTACGCTTATTGGGATTTATTTTTTGTATACCAAAAATATGTAGCAGAATAAATATTGGCCTAAATTGATGAAAAACTTGAATTTTGTTTACATTTTTTTAATGGATATGTTTTATAGCAGAAAGTAAGAAATATTGTTTTGTTTTTTTTCGAAATTTACGTTTTTTTTTTTTTTTTTGTTTATAGCGCAAAAAAAGAAAAAACGCAGTGGTGATCAAATATCACCAAAAGACAGCTCTATTTGTGGGAAAAAAAGGACGAAAAATGTATTTGGTACAGTATCGCACGACCGCACTGTTGTCAGTTAAAGTCATGCAGTGCCGTATCGCAAAAATGGCCTGGTCATGAAGGGGGGGGGGGGTTAAACTTTCTTAAGGGCAAGTGGTTAAAAGGTAGGTATGGGTTTTTTTTTCCACCTTCCTACTACGATATCACTTAAGCCCTGTACACACGACTGGTTTTCTCGGCCAAAAAATTGCTGGGAGAGCTTTTTGCCGAGAAAACCGGTCGTGTGTATGGTTTCTCGTTGTGAAAACTGCCGGGAATCTCGACGAGAAAAATAGAGAACCTGCTCTCTATTTTCTCGTCAGGATTCTCGTCGGCCTGTTTCCCGACGAGAAAACCGTGAGTGTGTATGCTTACCTGTCCCAGGTAAGCCCACGCATGCTCGATGAGACTTCGACGCATGCACGGTAGCTTACAAGGGTAGTGTAGGGTGTAGCAAGATGGCGGCGACGGCATCGAATGTGACGAGCGCCGGCTCGTCGTAGTCGATGACGTCACCGCGTTCTTGCCATTCAAAAGAACGGCGGTTCTTTTGAATGGCTGTGTGTACACTCGGCGAGCAAGGAAAGCTTGCCAGGAATCTCGTCAGGAAAACCAACGTTTTTTTCCTGATGGGATTCCCGGCCGTGTGTATGAGGCTTTAGTGTTGGGCATAGAGGACCAGAGGGAGCCCCTCTATATATTTTGCTGTGTTAATAGAACATTGATGAAGAGATATGAGGGGCACAATTTCTACTTGAAGGTATGGGATGAACTGTTGTTTAGCCCTTCTCTACTTATGTTAATCTATGTAAATTGTTTTGTACCGGTCTTCTCTAAGGCGTTGCACTTTTGTTACAATTTACACATGTACCATATTGTAACTTCAATAAACATTCCTTCTGTTAAAGAAAAAAAAAACTAGCTATGTAGAAGCCATTAATAAATTTGACTTGGATGAACCTATAACCACCATAATTTATCTGTTCCATTTGGATTGTAAGCTCTTGTGAACAAGGAACTATATATGCTCTTATTGTGTCATACATTTTGACTTATATTATTAATATATTTTGTCCTTGTGTGCAAATTGTAATTTTGTAGTGTGCTGCATACACTGGTTATAGAAACCGTATATTTATATGTTTAAAGATCTGCCTGGGTGAGAGAGAAGACAGATCTCATATGGGGAAGTCAATGGTGATACCTATACAGAGATTCATGAGTCCATACAAAGATTGTCTCTTTCTATCTGTGACACACCAATAAATAAGAGGAGGTGTCAGGACACCAAGAAATAGAACTAGTTATAATTACAGAGAGATGAAACACGGCGAATGTAGAGACAGGGAGCCGTGTACAATTACAGCAGAGAAATGTGACAAGGATCACATAGAGGGCGACAGACATACAGAGAGCGTGTGATATGGAGAACCATCCTGAGAGATCACAGAGACAATCAGAGACACTGGGCTCTGCATGGCAATACATCTTCTATGTAGGTGATGAGGGAAGAGGGAGAGAGACAGAAAGATAAATGGTACAGAAAGAAACAGAGAGAAAGTGTAAGGGTCAGAGACAGAGAGGGGGAGAGAAAAAAGGAGGGAGAGAGAAAGTGAAAAGGGGGGGGGGCAGAGGTGAGAGAGAAAGTGGGAGAGAGAAAGAGAAAAGGGGGAGTGAGAGATGAGAGAGAGCAGGAGAGAAAGAGGGAGAGAGAGAAAGAGAAAAGGGGGGATGAGAGATGATAGAGGGGGAGAGAAAGTGGGAGAGAGAGAGAAAGAGAAAAGGGAGAACGAGAGATGAGAGAAAGAAGGAGAGAAAGAGAAAAGGGGGAGCAAAAGATGATAGAGAGCTGGAGAGAAAGAGGGAGAGAGAGAGAAGAGAGAGAGGAGGGGGAGAGAAATAAATGGGGGGAGAGGTGAGAGGGAGTGGAAGAGAGAGATAAATGGTACAGAAATAGATGGAGAGAGGGTGTGAGGATCAAAAAGAGAGAGGGGGAGGGAAGGAAAGATACAGGAAGGGGGGGAAAGTAATGAGAAAGAGAGAAAGGAGAGGGAGAGAGATAAATGGTACAAACAAATATGAAAATTAAGATGTGAGTGTTTGGATGTGGGGGGAGAATCAGAGGGGGTGAGAGGGGAGAGATGAGAGAGAGAGAGAGAGAGGAAGGTGAGAGGGAGAGAAAGAAAGAGAGGGGGAAGGAAAGAGAGGGGGGAGAGAGAGGGAGAGGGAGATATATATGTGAGGGGAGAGAGAGAGAGGGAAGGGAGAGGGGGGAGAGAGGGGAGAGAGAGAGATGAAAGGGAGAGGAAGAGATGGGGAGGTAGAGAGAGAGATGGATGGAGAGAGGTGGCAGGCAGATAAAGGAGACTAAAGGGATAGAGAGATGGGGCAAAGGAAGAAAGAAGGGGTAGAGTGGGGTGGAAGGGAGAGAGAGGAGAAGTGAGAGGGAGAGAGAGGAGAAGTAAGAGGGAGAGAGAAGAGGGGTGAGAGGGAGAGAGAGGAGGGGTGAGAGGAATACAGAGGAGGGGTGAGAGGGAGGGTAAGGGAGACAGAAGCAAGAAAGAGAAAAAGGGGGGAGAGTAAGGGAAAGAGGGGGGGAGGGAGAGAGAAAAGGAAGAGTGGGAGGGAGGAAGAAAAAGAGAGGGAGAGAGGGGTGAGAGAGAGAGAGGGATAAGAGAAGGAGAGGGTTGGAGAGAGAGAAATAGGAGGAAGAGAAAGAGGGGGAGGGAGAGAGAGAAGACAGGAAGAGAAGGGGGATTGGAGGGAGATAAAGAGAGACGGAAGGGAGAGAGAGATGGGGGAAGAAAGATAGAAAGAGGTGAGAGAGAGTGAGAGACAGATGCCTGGAAATGCTTGGGAAGTACAGTATACAAGACAGCCAAATGGGCACTGCCTATCAAATCTAATGCCGCGTACACACGCTCAGAATTTTCAACAACAAATGTTTGAAGGGAGCTTCTTGTCGGAAATTCCGACCGTGTGTAGGCTCCATCGGACATTTTCTGTCGGAATTTCCGACGACAAAAATTTGAGAGCTGGTTCTCAAATTTTCCGACAACAAAATCCGTTCTCGTAAATTCTGATCGTGTGTAGACAATTTCGATGCACAAAATTCCACGCATGCTCTGAATCAAGTACGAGACGGAAGCACTCGGTCTGGTAAAACTAGCGTTCGTAATGGAGATAGCACATTCGTCACGCTGTAACGGACTGAAAAGCACGAGGCTAAAAAGCGCAAATCGTCTCTCACCAAACTTCTACTAACACGACTGGTTCTGAACTTCCCTTTAATAGTGCCGTTGTACGTGACCGCGTTTGGAATTTCCGACAACATTTGTGCGACCGTGTGTATGCAAGACAAGTTTGAGTCAACATCCGTCGAAAAAAAATCCACGGTTATGTTGTCGGAATGTCCGATCGTGTGTACGCGGCATAAGAAAACAAAAATCACGGTCTTCCGAAGGAAGAACTCAAAACAAACAAAGGGCCTTTCCTTTACATTAAACAACTGCACTCTTGATGAAACTAACATCTACACATTCCTCAGCCTAGAAATTAACCAGGAATTAATCAGGAAGCTTCAAGCCATAGAGGCACTAAAAGACAAGGCATGCATACCCTTCTATGCCATCAGGAGACATCAGGAGACATCTGTACCACTTAAAGCCACCAAGTCTGGCTTAGAATCTTTGGGAGCGTTATCACCCCAATCCTATTTTATGGCAGAGAAGTTTGGGGTCCTGTCACCTACCCAGACCAATCCAAATGGGACTTTAGTCCAATATAAATAGTTCATCTGGAATTCTGCAAGCACCTCCTCTAAGTCCATCGGAGCACCTCCAACAGTGCTTGCCGGTCGGAACCGGGTAGATTTCTCTTACTTCTCAAAGTACAAAAGAAGGCACTATTATACGGAGACCGCCTACAAAACAGCAGTCCCAACTCATACCACCATAAGGTTCTACTAACCAATGAGTACCAGTCTAAGCTGTGTGGCCTGCAGCAACTCATCAGTGCTTTGTCTATCCCAAACTCTCAACAACTTGGCCAGACAAAATCTCAAATAAAAAACATAAAAAAAAAAATATGTTGGAGAATGAAGAAATGAAATAACAAACTCTAAAAAACAAGCTCTTTACCAGTCACTGCAGAGAGACTACAGGCTGGCCCCATACCAGGAAGTGCTACAAGACCCCAAAGACAGACAGACCCTGAGTCTGTACAGACTAACCACCAGGTAATTGAATTAGGATGGCACAGACAGACCTACAAGTCCAGGGAGAGTAGACTGTGTCAGCAATGTGACCAGGGGGTCCTATAGGTCGAGGACCACTTCCTCAAATGGTGCCTCAAGTACTCGTCATCACCAGAGACTCTCCGCTCCCATCCCAGACTTCAATTCTTTAGAAGAGAAGACATGAGCCTTATGCCGCGTACACGTGGTTGGACTTTTGACCGGGCAAAACTCTGTCTGAATTTTCGACGGAAAAATAGAGAACCTGTTCTCTATCTAAGTCTGTCGGAAATTCTGACGGAAAAAGTCCCATGGGGCATACACACGGTCGGAATACCCGATGAAAAGCTCCCATCTGACTTTTTCCATCGGAAATTTCGACTGTGTGTACTCGGCATTAAAGGTCAGAAAGTGGGCTGGTGGGGTGGGCAAGAGCTAAGAGAGATGGGGGAAAAGGGGGAAAGGGGGAAAGACAGTGAAAGAAAGAGATGGTGGTAAAGTGAGGGGGGAAGGGGGGTAATGATAGAAGAGTAAAGAGAGAGGCAAAGGGGAAAGGGGAAATAATTTAATGAGAGTTTAAGAAGAAAGAGGCGTGTGCTGCTGTTGATTTGCTCCTGAGCCGTTTATCAATGTCTTTCCTCTTTCCCCCTTTTCCCCCATCTCTCTCAGCTCTTGCCCACCCCACCAGCCCACTTTCCTACCTTTAATGCCGAGTACACACAGTCGGAATTTCCAATGGAAAAAGTCAGATGGGAGCTTTTCATCGGGTATTCTGGCCGTGTGTATGCCCCATCTGACTTTTTCCGGCAGAATTTCCGACGGACTTAGATAGAGAGCAGGTTCTCTATTTTTCCGTCGAAAATTCAGACGGAGTTTTGACATTTTGAGTCTTCCCAAATGCATGTATGCAATATCTGAGCCCTGACAAAAAGGGGGAACTAAGTTCTGGGCCCTCTAAATGCACTGGCTGTTTTGTATTGTCCTGCTGGACAAGTTTTGGACTCTGAGTTTGGCGCTCTCTTTGGACTTGGTACATAAGGGAGAAGGTTATAACAGGGAGGGGAAGAGAGAAACCGGTTAAGGGAGGGAGAGAAAGAAAAAAAAAGAGGAAGAGAGGTGACTGTCATGAGAGAGATATGGGGACACAGGGGTGAGAGAAAGTAGACAAGAGTACAAGAGAGAGGAAGATGGTGAGGGAGACAGAGACAGAGGAAGGCAGTGAGAAATACTGGGGTGGGGCTGTGTGAGAGGAGAGAACAAAGGGGTGGGGGTTAGAGAGAGAGAGGGAACAGGGAGAAAGAGAGCGTGCAGAAGGGTAGAACGAGAAATGCACCAGCACTTTTTGAGCTCTATATTTTGTACACTCCTAATGAAGCAATAAAAGATATTGCAAAACACTTTGGCTGGTTAGGGTATTTGTGTTTTTGACTTCAAAGCTATTATTTTTTGGAGCGTGGATGTACTGATTTTTAGACTGAGATTGGTTGGTCTCTATTTTTTAGCACTCTGTTAGGTACTGTAGAATTGAGGCTAGGATAGTTTAATGAGTATAATGTTGGGATGAAAGGAATCCTTGGAAGGACATAGTAGAAATCAATTAAATGGAGCTCCTACTCTATAATATATAGATAAGATAGGAAGTGGCAAGCTATATGGCCAGACCTATTAGTTTTGTAGCACACCTTCCAAAAATGGGAACATTTTTAAATACAACTCCTGCCTCCATACTGTTAAACAAACCTACTACACCAGTCTCATCAAAACTCTCTCATCCAAACATTGTCATCTCTTTTCTACCCTTAATTCCCTACTTCACCCCCACTATCATCACCCCCTAAAAAAAACCTTACTGCCCAGAAGATTGCCAATTATTTCAAAAACAAGATTGATACAGTTGGAGGTGAGACCTCCAGTGTCCTGCTTTCTCCTCCAACCAACATATCAGGTGCAACACCACACTCAATACTTTCCTCCTTTCAATGGTGTGCGGGCCGTGCGGCCGTCCAGGACTTCTTTCTTCTTTCAACTTTCCTCCTTTGACCCTGTAAGAACTGAGGAAGTTGCCAAACTCCTTTCTAAGGTCCACTTTACCACTTGTCCCCTGGACCCTGTCCCCTCACAACTACTACAGCGACCCCTTCCTGCTCCATCCTACACTCTCTAACCCACATCTTCAATCTTTCCCTCTTAAAGGGGTTGTAAAGGTAAAAGTTTTTTCACCTTAATGCATCCTATGCTTTAAGGTGAAAAAACATCCGACAATACCGGCCCCCCCAGAGCCCCCGTTTTACTTACCTGAGCCCTCGAAAGTCCTGTGCTCGCCCCCTTCATCCTCCTCGTTTCTGAGCCTGGCCGTTGATTGGCTACACTGGATGGATTGAAAGCAGCACAGCCATAGGCTCACGCTGCTGTCAATTACATCCAATGATGCGGCACGCCAGGGGGCGGGGCTGAGTGATACAGTGAGCGGCTATAGCCGCCGGCTGTATCACTGGAGCGCGCCCGCAAGGACTCACCACCATGCGAGCTGGCTCGCATATAGGTGGTGAGTTCTTGAGGGGAGGAGCCAAGACAGCTGCCGAGGGACCCCAGAAGACCAGGTTCGGGGCCAATCTGTGCAAAACGAGCTGCACAGTGGAGGTAAGTATAACATGTTTGTTATTTAAAAAAAAATAAAAAATTGTTTACAACCCCTTTAACTGGCACCTTTCCTTCCCATTTCAAACATACCCTGGTTAGCCCCATACTCAAAAACCCTCACTGGATCCCACCTGTTTGAACAATTAAAGACCCATCTCTCTGCTCCTGTTTTCCTTCAAGATTCTTGAACACCTAGTCCACAACCACTCATAACAACCATCTTGACCCCCTACAGTTTGGCTTCTGACTGCAACATTCCACTACAACTGCCCTACTAAAACTCAATAATGCCTTACTACCTGCTAAATCTAACAGGCATTACTCCATACTTATTCTCTAAAGCCCTGTACACACGATCGGATTTCCGATGGAATAAAATCCGATGGATTTTTCCATCGGATTTCCGATGAAGCTGACTTCCATCAGTCTTGCCTACACACCATCAGTCAAAAATCCGACTGTCCCAAACGCTGTGACGTAAAACACTCCGACGAGCCGAGAAAAATTAAGTTCAATGCTTCTGAGCATGCGTCGACTTGATTCTGAGCATGCGTGGGTTTTTTCTCCGATGGAGTTCCACACAGACGATCGGAATTTTCTATCGTTTTTTTTTCCATCGGATAAATTTAAAACATGTTCTATTTTTAATCACTGATGGAAAAAAGACCGATGGGGCCCATACACGATCGGTTTGTCCGATGAAAAAAGTCCATCGGACTGTTTTTATCTGTAAAACCGATCGTGTGTACAGAGCTTTAGACCTTATATATTTTCTTGACTGTAGTGGGAATTTGGGCTGGTATAGAGGTCTGTTACACCAGTCCTATATGTGAAACATTATTGAAGTATTTATATCCTATAGAGTTTGATGGAAGATTGGTGAATTTTAAATTCTATTTTTTATTTTAGAACAGGAGAAATAAGATGAAAAGTAGAAGAGAGAAGGTTAGTGGAGTAAGAGAGAAGGAAGAGGAGAACCAAGAATAAAAAAGCTGATAGAAGATAGTAAAGGTAATTTAATCTTTAACCACTTCAATACCGGGTACTTTCGCCCCCTTCCTTCCCAGGCCAATTTTCAGCTTTCAGCGTTCTCGCAATTTTAATGACAATTGCGCGGTCATGCAACGCTGTACCCAAATGAAATTTTTACCATATTGTTCACACAAATAGAGCTTTCTTTTGGTGGTATTTGTTCACGACTCTTTTTATTTTTTGCGATATAAGCGGAAAAAGAGCGGACATTTTGAAGAAAAACAATATTTTCTTCTTTCTATTTTAAAAGAAATCCAATAAAATCGAATTTTGTCATAAATTTAAGCCAAAATCTATTCTGCTACATGTCTTTGGTAAAAAAGATCCCGTTAAGTGTAAAATAATTGGTTTGCGTGATCACGGACAGACGTACGCAGAGGATCATGTACAGATGTGCGCAAGTGATCACAGACATATGTGTGCAGATGATCGTTGGGACATGTGATTTTACTGTTACATATGTGGGGGACAGGTGTTTTTACTGTGTGGGGACATGTGTTTTGGGGACACTATTTTGGTGACTTTGTGTGTTTACATTGTGTGGGGACACTAGGCTGGTGATCAGTGTGTAAAAGGCTGTAAAAAAACAGCTCATACTCACTGATCACCGGCCGGCTGCAGAGATCCGCTCTCCTCTCCTCACTGACAACTTCTGTGTGAGGAGAGCCGATCACCTAGCAACCGGCTCCCTATTTACATCCAATCACAGCCATCATGTGATCAGGAGGGCCAATCACAGAGCCCTCCTGCCGATCGGAGATGCGCCATGTCCGGGAAACACAAGTGCATCAGGATCGTGCCGCTGCATGGGCACACGCGTGCACTCGATTCCCCTTACTTCTGAGGGACATTCCTGAACGTCCACTCAGAAGGAGGAAGCGCCCACCCGGCCTTTATGTGCAGTGGCCTGGGTGGGAAGTGGTTAAGGCGGTGTTCCAGCCGCAATTTTTTATTATTTTCAAAGTTAGCCGCTACAAACACTGAAGCTGCTGACTTTTAATAAGGACACTTAGCTTTCCAGAGAGCCCACGATGTTGGCCCCCGAGACCGATCCATCCATCGGATCGGGTGCAGGCGCCACCATTCCAACTAAGGAAACTGGCAGTGGAGCCTTCTGCACATGCACGAGTCGCGTGGCGCTTCCTGAATGGCCCCGTCGTCTTCTGGGACACACACAGGTCCCAAAAGGCAGCAGGGGAGAAGAGGACGTGACACACTGGGCCGCGGTGAGGCTGGGACGAAAGTACACAAGGTACAGTACTTCATAAAAGGTACCGTATATACTCGAGTATAAGCCGAGTTTTTCAGCACATTTTTTTGTGCTGAAAATGCCACCCTCGGCTTATACTCGAGTCACCTTTTTGCGCCTGATCTCCCGGATTTTGGGAACCCAGTACCGGGGAGCACCGATTTTTCAAAGCCAGGCACCCCTTCCATAGACTCCCATGTTAAACGGTCATTTCTCTGGTGATTTTGGGGACCCGGTACCGGCAGCCGGTTGTAGGTCCCCTGGACCCGAAACTTGGCACACATGTAGCCCCCTTTCTTCTCTACAAATGTGCAAAGATTGTTGTCTGTGGGACCTATGGCCAGGGAGCACCGATTTTTCAAACCCGGGCACCCCTTCCATAGACTCCCATGTTAAACGTCAGTCTAGTCATGGACACAGTGAGGCATGGGCACAGTGAGGCATGGGCACAGTGAGGCATGGACACACTGAGGCATGCACATGGACACAGGGAGGCAAAGTGAGGCATGCAGATGGACACACTAGGCTTATACTCGAGTCAATACGTTTTCCCATTTTTTTGTGGTAAAATTAGGTACCTCTGCTTATATTCGGGCGGCTTATACTCAAAGATAATACGGTAAGTAAGAAAAAAAAAATTATTATCCAAATCGAGTGGTGGAGGGGTTGTCTTTACTTTGGGACAAAGTTGTAAAAGTGGGTGGAACTCCACTTTAAGGTGTAAGTTGGGGAAAAAAACCAACTTAATGACAATGGCATTGTACACATCTCATTATTGCTCTTCTGTTGATATCTTTATAAAATAGAAGTCTTTTGACCACAAATGAAATTCATGGGTGGAGATGAGTCACCTGAAACCAGTAATAACTCATCTTTAGGGATGAGCTTCGTGTTCGAGTCGAACATACGTTCGACTCGAACATCGGCTGTTCGATCGTTCGACGAAGATCGAACGATTTGGGCCGTTCGCGCCAAATTCGAGTGACGCGAACGGCCCACAATGCACTACGCCATCGCAGTGTCATCCAGGCGCTGTGATTGGCCAAGCATGCACTGTGACCCCGCATGCTTGGCCAATCACAGCGCCGGCAGCGAGGAGAGCAATGATTGGCCACAGGCAGGATGCCTGTGGCCAATTATTGCTGAGGGTGTTTAGTACACGCCCCACACTATAAAAGGCCGCCAGCACGGCGGCCTAGTGTAGTGTGTTCCGGAGCAGGGATAGAGCAGCATAGGCAGGGACAGTGACTTTTATTTCTTTCTTGCTTAACCTGGATTCCTTTAGTTTAGGGAAAGAGAAGGATAGGTAGGGAGAGTGTCAGTGTGTTTTGTGCTTGTGCTATATTGTGCTTAAAAAAAACATTTTTTCTAGGGACAGAAAACTGTAGGTAGGGAGAGTGTCAGTTTCTTTCACTGTCAAAGTCCTTGTTTCCAGGGACCTGGAAGGACAGTGAGTGAATTCTCCTTGTGCTAAATTGTGCTTAAAAAAAACATTTTTTCTAGGGACAGAAAACTGTAGGTAGGGAGAGTGTGTCAGTTTCTTTCACTGTCAAAGTCCTTGTTTCCAGGGACCTGGAAGGACAGTGAGTGAATTCTCCTTGTGCTAAATTGTGCTTAAAAAAAACATTTTTTCTAGGGACAGAAAACTGTAGGTAGGGAGAGTGTGTCAGTTTCTTTCACTGTCAAAGTCCTTGTTTCCAGGGACCTGGAAGGACAGTGAGTGAATTCTCCTTGTGCTAAATTGTGCTTAAAAAAAACATTTTTTCTAGGGACAGAAAACTGTAGGTAGGGAGAGTGTGTCAGTTTCTTTCACTGTCAAAGTCCTTGTTTCCAGGGACCTGGAAGGACAGTGAGTGAATTCTCCTTGTGCTAAATTGTGCTTAAAAAAAACATTTTTTCTAGGGACAGAAAACTGTAGGTAGGGAGAGTGTGTCAGTTTCTTTCACTGTCAAAGTCCTTGTTTCCAGGGACCTGGAAGGACAGTGAGTGAATTCTCCTTGTGCTAAATTGTGCTTAAAAAAAACATTTTTTCTAGGGACAGAAAACTGTAGGTAGGGAGAGTGTGTCAGTTTCTTTCACTGTCAAAGTCCTTGTTTCCAGGGACCTGGAAGGACAGTGAGTGAATTCTCCTTGTGCTAAATTGTGCTTAAAAAAAACATTTTTTCTAGGGACAGAAAACTGTAGGTAGGGAGAGTGTGTCAGTTTCTTTCACTGTCAAAGTCCTTGTTTCCAGGGACCTGGAAGGACAGTGAGTGAATTCTCCTTGTGCTAAATTGTGCTTAAAAAAAACATTTTTTCTAGGGACAGAAAACTGTAGGTAGGGAGAGTGTGTCAGTTTCTTTCACTGTCAAAGTCCTTGTTTCCAGGGACCTGGAAGGACAGTGAGTGAATTCTCCTTGTGCTAAATTGTGCTTAAAAAAACATTTTTTCTAGGGACAGAAAACTGTAGGTAGGGAGAGTGTGTCAGTTTCTTTCACTGTCAAAGTCCTTGTTTCCAGGGACCTGGAAGGACAGTGAGTGAATTCTCCTTGTGCTAAATTGTGCTTAAAAAAAACATTTTTTCTAGGGACAGAAAACTGTAGGTAGGGAGAGTGTGTCAGTTTCTTTCACTGTCAAAGTCCTTGTTTCCAGGGACCTGGAAGGACAGTGAGTGAATTCTCCTTGTGCTAAATTGTGCTTAAAAAAAACATTTTTTCTAGGGACAGAAAACTGTAGGTAGGGAGAGTGTGTCAGTTTCTTTCACTGTCAAAGTCCTTGTTTCAAGGGACAGAGAAGGACACCTGAAGGTAGCCCTTATTGCTTTTTTCCCATCTCCCTGCAGGCCATCTATTAGAATGTCTGGAAGGCAAACAAGGAGAGGCAGACAGTCAGGAGGCAATAAAAGAGGGCAAGCAGGCTCTGTGTCTGGGGGCAACAGTGCTGGTCATGGACGCGGTGCATTGTCATCAGCACATGGCCATGGGACACGCTTGTCCTTCTTTTCGGCAGCTGGACATGTTGAGCCACATCATGCCGAAGACTTGGTAGAGTGGATGACCAAGCCCTCCTCCTCCTCCTCATCCTCTCTCACCCAGGCTCAGGGTACTGGAAAAGCAGCTGCCAAAGCGTCCTCTTCCCTGGTATCAATGTCAGACTCATCATCAGTCACTCCTTCCCTAGACCCACCATGTCCTCCTCCTGAGGAGTCCCCCGAACTGTTTCAGCACAGTGTTGGGTACATGCTCCAGGAGGATGCCCAGCGTTTCGAAGGGTCTGATGATGAAACCCAGCTAGAGGAAGGCAGTAGCGTGAGAGCAGACAGAGGGGATGCTCAAGAAGGACACCAATCTGGCAGTCATGTTCCAGCAGCTGCAGCATACTGCCAGATTGGCTCCAGTGATGAGGAGGGAGGTGATGATGAGGTCACTGACTCCACGTGGGTGCCTAATAGGAGAGAGGAGGAGGAGGAGGATGAGGAGGAGGCACATCTCCAACGAGGCAGGATGCCCTTTGGTGGCCAGCGTAAGGGCAGTACACCGACGGAATCACACCGCAGAGCTCCGCCTGTGCAGGGCGCTGCCTCTGCCCGTCATTCAAAAAGTTCTTTGGTGTGGGCCTTTTTTGAGGCTAGTGCATCAGATCGCACAGCTGCTGTTTGCAACATATGTCTCAAGCGTATATCGCGTGGCCAAAACATCAGCCGCTTGGGTACCACATGCCTGACCAGACATATGTTGACCTGCCATGCAGCTCGTTGGCAAGCCTACCTCAAAGACCCACACCAAAGAACAAAGCGGACCTCTCCTTGCACCGCATCAGCTGGGATCTCCAACCCCACTATAACTTCAGTCCTCTCTGAAACATGCACTGAGAGGAATGAAGGTGTAGAATTAGGTGTGTCACAGCCAAGTACTTGCGGCCACTCTGCTAGCAGTACACCGACGTCCGATTCTAGCAGGCAAATTTCCCTGCCCCAGCTGCTGGACCGTCGAAAGAAGTTCACTCCCAGCCATCCACATGCCCAGCGGTTGAATGCTAGCTTGGCTAAATTGCTAGCGCTTCAACTGCTGCCTTTTCAGTTGGTAGACTCGGCCCCCTTCCGTGAGTTTGTGCAATGTGCGGTTCCTCAGTGGCAGGTTCCCAAACGCCACTTTTTCTCACGGAAGGCTATTCCGGCTCTCTACCGGCATGTGGAAGGCAATGTCTTGGCCTCGCTGGACAGGGCGGTCAGCGGTAAGGTGCATATTACCGCTGACTCATGGTCCAGCAGGCATGGACAGGGACGTTACCTTTCTTTCACGGCCCATTGGGTCACTCTTTTGGCAGCTGGGAAGGATGCAGGACAAGGTGCAGTAGTGTTGGAGGTTGTCCCACCGCCACGCCTCCAAAATGCTACTACTGGTTGTGACACACCTCTCTCCTCCACCCCCTCCTCTTCTTCTTCCTCCATGGCCTCTTCCTGTGGTTTGTCCTATGAACCAGCGGTGCTCCGTAGCCGTTCACGGGGCTACGCAAGTACGCAGGCAAAAAGATGCCATGCCGTGCTTGCGCTGGTGTGTTTGGGGGACAGAAGCCACACTGGGGCAGAGGTCCTGTCTGCTCTGCAGGGCCAGGCCGAGAGGTGGTTGACGCCACGCCAGCTTAAGCCAGGAATGGTGGTTTGCGACAATGGCACCAACCTCCTCTCCGCCCTCCGACAGGGACAACTGACCCATGTGCCCTGTGTGGCTCACGTCCTTAACCTGGTGGTGCAGCGGTTCTTGGGCAGGTACCCGGGCTTACAGGATGTCCTGAGGCAGGCCAGGAAAGTCTGTGTGCATTTCCGCAGATCTTATAATGCCAGTGCTCGCCTGGCTGAGCTGCAAAAGGAGTTGAACCTGCCCAAGAACCGCCTTATATGTGACATGCCCACCAGGTGGAACTCAACGTTGGCCATGCTGCAGCGGCTGCACACGCAGCAGAGGGCCATCAATGAGTACCTGTGCGACTACGGCACCAGGACAGGGTCAGGGGAGCTTGGTTTTTTTTCTCCACGCCAGTGGGGCATGATCAGGGATGCATGCACTGTCCTGGCACCATTTGAGGAGGCCACGAGGATGGTGAGCAGTGACAGTGCATGCATCAGTGACACTGTACCTCTTGTCCACCTGTTGGAGCACACGCTGCATGGAATAATGGACAGGGCACTTGAGGCAGAACAGAGGCAGGAAGAGGAGGACTTCCTTGCCTCTCAAGGCCCCCTTTACCCAGACAGTGTTCCTTCTGTCCCACCCATCGCACAGGAAGAGGAGGAGGAGGAGGAGGAGGAGGAGGAGGAGGATTGTGTCAGCATGGAGGTGGAGGCTGGCACTCAGCATCATCAGCAGCAGTCTTTTAGGGATGATTTACAGTCCCAAGAAACCAGTGGACTTGTACGTGGCTGGGAGGAGGTGGCTGCGGATCATGTCGTCCTTAGTGACCCAGAGGACTCCGGAGCGAATGCCTCAGCAAACCTACGCTGCATGGCCTCCCTGATCCTGCAAAGTCTGCGGAAGGATCCTCGTATTCTTCGGATCAAGGAGAGGGACCATTACTGGCTGGCCACTCTCCTTGATCCACGGTACAAGGGTAAGGTTGCGGACCTTATGTTACCGTCGCAAAGGGAGCAGAGGATGAGACAACTCCGGGAGGCCTTGCAGAAAGGTCTGTGCAACGCGTTCCCAGAGACTGGGAGGTTACAAACTCCTGGTCCTGGACAACGAGTTGCTGAGGCTTCGGCCAGTCAAAGAAGGAGCGGTGGGGAAGGTGGCCGTCTGACCGATGCGTTCAGACAATTCTTTAGTCCGCAGCCCCAAAGTATGATCGGTTCCAGCAACCATCGCCAGCGTCTGATAAACATGGTGCAGGAATATCTAGGGGCAAGGTCAGACTTGGACACCTTCCCCACCGAAAATCCTCTGGCTTACTGGGTCTTGAGGATGGATCACTGGCCAGAGCTTGCACAGTATGCAATTGAGCTACTGGCCTGTCCTGCATCCAGCGTTCTTTCGGAACGCACATTCAGTGCTGCTGGAGGATTTGTCACGGATCACAGGGTGCGCCTGTCCACCGACTCGGTTGATCGACTGACTTTCATCAAGATGAACCAGTCTTGGATCACCACCAGCTACCACACACCTGATGCTGATATAACAGACTAATTGATTTTAACATGTCACATCCCTTCAAGACTGATGCTGATGCTGAGTGCCTGTGCTGTTATGTTGACTGGCTATCCTCCTCCTCCGAGTCCTCAATGATACGATTGATGATGATAGCTTGGAAGATCATTTTTGTTTATGGGTGCCGCCACCAGTGGCTAAGGCCCAATTTTTCAGCCCCTGTTTTACAGGGGCGTGTAATTACAATTTTTTTAGCAATAATTTGCCATAGGGCTCATTGCTGTGCTCCAAGTACAGTATCTGTGAGGGGTTGGAGTGTTGTGGCACCAGTGCCTAAGGCCCAATTTTTCAGCCCCTGTTTAACAGGGGCGTGTCATTACAATTTTTGAAGCAATACTTTGCAACAGGGCTCATTGCTGTGCTCCAAGTACAGTATCTGTGAGGGGTTGTAGTGTTGTGCCACCAGTGCCTAAGGCCCAATTTTTCAGCCCCTGTTCAACAGGGGCATGCAATTACAATTCTTGATCTAATAATTCACAGCAGGGTCCATTGCTGCACCCACCAAGAGTAACTCTGAGGGCTTACAGTCTTGTGGCAACGCCACCACCACCACCACCACGAAAGGCCCAATTTTTCAGCCCCTGTTCAAAAGGGGCATGTAATTACAATTCTTGATCTAATAATTCACAGCAGGGCCCATTGCTGCACCCACCAAGAGTAACTGTCAGGGCTTACAGTGTTGTGGCACCAGCACCACCATCAAAGCCCCAATTTTTACTACCACTGTTCAACAATTATATGTAATTAAAATTCCTGATATAATAGTTGACAGCAGGGCGTTCCAGCACCAACCAAGAGTAACTGAGTGCTTACAGTGTTGTGCCAACACCAACAACTAAGGGGCCTATTTCTGCAGAGTATATACGGCAGGTCCCTACTTTCAAACATCCAACTTACAAACGACTCCTACTTGCAAACGAAAGAAGACAACAGGAAGTGAGAGGAAATCTACCCCTAGAAAGGAAAATTCTCTCCTGTAAGAATAAATATGGGAGAAAGGGGTCTCATCTGTACTGATGCTTTATCAGCAATCCTTGTTTCAAGAAAAACACCACATTTCAAAAACAGTTGTCATTGGGATGGAAAGTGAGGTGAAATGTTCTGAACAGGGGCACAGACAGCAAAACAAATGTTACAGGGGTGATAACCCTTACCTATGTTTCCCAAAAAGTTTAAAAATAGATTTTTGGGCTGGAGCTACACTTCAACAATGTACCTGTTCAAAATTACAAACAGATTCTACATAAGAACAAACCTACAGTCCCTGTCTTGTATGCACCGCCTGTATACGGCTGTTCAGAGTATATAGGGCCTTTTTTATTTTATGTGCGGGGTTCCCCTTAATATCCATACAAGACCCAAAGGGGCTGGTAATGGGCTGGGGTAGGGGGGGGGGGGGGGGTCATGGGGTAGCTATGCCATTTTTCTTAAAGAATTTCATCCATATTACCGGGACCAGACATTACATTAAAGCCGCAAGCAGTTTTAAATGGCTTTTTTTTCCTTTAGAAGTGTCATTTTGTGCAGGGACAGTTCTAAACACGGGAAACACGTGGCACTTCACAGGCATACTTTAGACACCCCCCAGGTACGATATTTAAAGGAATATTTGACTTTTTTTTTTTCACTTTATGCATCATTAAAATGACTGCTCCCGAAAAACGACCGTTTTTAAAACTTCTTTTTGCATTGATACATGTCCCCTGGTGCAGAACCCGGGTTCCCAAACCCTATTTATGACAATAACATGCATAATAGTTGTTATAATTAGCACTTTAGAATTCGAACGTTCGCATCCATTGTATTTAATAGGGTTCTAATGTTCGTTCGAACTTTCGGTCCGTTCGCGGGTTCTGGTGCGAACCGAACCCGGGGGTGTTCGGCTCATCACTACTCATCTTGTAATTCATATGATAGGTTATATAGGTTGGTCATTATTGGCTGCTGTGCTGTGTACATCCTCTAGCTCTCTGCATCACATCTCACAGGTGCCTTCTGTCACAGATGAGTAATTGAACATTTCAGAGCTGAAACGTTAAGATGGATTGACAGATTATGACTGTCTATAAAAGATGCCTTATAGTTGGTCTAATTAACATGTACCCATAACTGAAGGCTGATATAAAATGTCTACTAATTGAATTTCATGGCTTTCATCGTGAACGTAACGTAACAAGAGCCAAGGTGACTGGTAGGAGAGGTGATATCACTGTCTGCATAGAAATTGGTACCTCATTGTCGTTGTAAATTGTATAGAATTCTATAACAACTGAGCTTCATCAAATGCATTTAAAATTATTTGGATACAATGTATACATCTATACAAATAATAGATACCTTAATTGGTGTACCAGAGAATGGAATTTAAAGGGAGTTTTAATTAGTGAAATAAAGGAGCTACCATTGTTGACCTAACATCTGTTAACTTCATCCTTCACCACAATATTCAGGGTAGGTCGAAAAACAAAATAAGAATTGTTATTATTGGAAGTATAGATTGAAAAGCCATGTGTGCTGCCTATCAGTGTCGTCTACCAGTGCCCATCAGTGCCGCCAATCAGTGCCCATCAGGGCTGTCCATCAGTGCTGCCAATCAGTGTCCATCAGTGCTGCCAATCAGTGTCCATCAGTGCCGCCTATTAGTGCCTCCTCATCAGTGCCACCTCTCAGTGCCCATCAGTGCTGCCTATTAGTACCCTTCAGTGCCACCTATTAGTGCTCATCAGTGCCGCCTATCAGTGCCGCATATCAGTGCAGCTTCATCAGTGCCCACCAGTGCCGCCTCATCCTCTGCCCTGCTGACCCTGTCCTCTGTCCCGCTGACCCCATCCTTTGCTCCATTGACCACATATGTGGCACTTGGACGAATCATGTCACTGTGGATGGCTGCAGCTTCCTCATCAGACCCTGAGGCAAGAACAGTATACCGTGGCTGGGGTGGGACAAATTTAGTTGGGGGGAGGGCGCGTCCGATTTTAGTCTTGCCTAGGGCAGCACAAAACCAAAAAATACGCCACTGGATGTATCATCAAGATAGAACCAGTTACGAGGTTGTCAGCTATTTCTGGCAATACTATATATTTTTGATGGTTGCACAGTGATTGGTACACACCTCTCCCCCAAACACTGGGCCTAGAATTTAGTCATGCAAGCCCAAGCACTGCTTTGCAGGGAGGCAGGTTATATATCATATGCTTACCCATAACTGGAGGTACCAGAAGTTTTACACAGAAGTAGAGGAGTGGAAAAGGCAACTATAGGCACTGGAGGGAGACGAGCAAACCTGTACTAAACCATGCAAAGGGAAAGAAGTTACTACAAATGGTAGAATGCAAGTATCAGCTGGATATCCTGGTTGAGAACATGACCCCATTCCCTCCCACCTCCTGTGTTGTCCATTACTATGATGGGTGTAGTGCAGTACAAGAGGTGGTCAGGTGCTTAACCTTCGTGCCTTGGGTTTACTACTGAATAATAAGGGCTCATTTATACTTGCTTAGACTTTAACACACATTAAAGTGCCTACTGCTTCAACATGCTTTTTTTGGGGCTTGTTTACACTTACTTTGACTTTAAAACTCATTAAAGCGCCTACCACTTCAACATGCTTTTTTTATGTGTTTTTGATGC
Source organism: Rana muscosa (assembly GCA_029206835.1). Classification (NCBI taxonomy): domain Eukaryota; kingdom Metazoa; phylum Chordata; class Amphibia; order Anura; family Ranidae; genus Rana; species Rana muscosa. The sequence continues at coordinate 320,762,408 of CM055120.1, read as the reverse complement.
TTTTGTGGTGCTTTTTTTAAGCTTTAATGAAGATTTACAAATGCCTTGTGTGTGTTGATTTTATATTAGTTTTAAAGGGGCTCAGAAGAACCCTGGCTTAGTAGAACCTCCAACTCAGTAATACCCCCAGCTCAATAGTACCCCTGTACAGCGGATCACCAAATCATTAGTACCCCAGCTCATTAGTGCCCTTGTTCAGCAGATCCCTGGCCCAGTAGTATGCCCAACTCTTCTGATGCCCCACTCAGTAGTACCCCCAGCTCTACTGATCCCCTGCTCAGTATTAACCTCCAGCTCTGCTGATTCTCTGCTCATTAGTAACACCCAACTCTGCTGATCCCCCACTCAGTAGTAACCCCCAGCTCTGCTGATCCCCTTCTCAGTAATAATCCCCAGCTTTGTTGATCCCCCACTCAGTAGTAACCCCAAGCTCTGTTGATCCTCTGGTTTACTGATCCTCCTCTCTCTCCAGTCCCTGCTCACCTCCTGCTATATTGCTCCAATGCTGCACACCACGTGTGACACCTGCTAGTTTCTCCCGCTCTGGTCCCCAAGCTCTGCTGATCTCTGCCACTCAGTCCTTTCATTGTCCAGTCCCTGCTCACCTCCCGCTTTATTGCTCCCATGCTGCTTACCATGTGTGACATCTGTCACAATTTGAAGCAAGTGTAAACAAGCTCTAAGGAAAGCTGTCATACATTCACCATGGGGTTCCTGCTATATATTTGTAGTGGCTTATAAAATAACTTTACATTTAAAGGGGTTGTAAAGGTTCATTTTTTATTTTCTAAATAGGTTCCTTTAAGCTAGTGCATTGTTGGTTCACTTACCTTTTCCTTCGATTTCCCTTCTAAATGTTTTTTTTCTTTGTCTGAATTTCTCACTTCCTGTTCCTCCTCAGTAAGTTTGCCCCCATCCTCCGAGCCGTTCTGGCTGGGGGTTGGGGGTTAGTCAGCGTGCTTGCCCCCTCCCTTGGGACTACATCCCTGCGGGGAGACGTGTTCTGGCTGGGGGTTAGTCAGCGTGCTCGCCCCCTCCCTTGGGACTACATCCCTGCAGGGAGAGGGATGTAGTCCCAAGGGAGGGGGCGAGCACGTTGATTAACCCACAGCCAGAATGGCTCGGATGATGGGGGCAAGCTTACTGAGGAGGAACAGGAAGTGAGAAATTCAGACAAAGAAAAAAAACATTTAGAAGGGAAATCTAAGGAAAAGGTAAGTGAACCAACAATGCACTAGCTTAAAGGAACACATTTAGAAAATAAAAAACAAACTTTTACAACCCCTATATTAATGAAATTCTTTAAAGCTGATCTAGGGGCCCCCACAAAAAACAAGTTTTGCCCCCTACATCCTTTAGCTTATCTATAGCTTTTATTTAAATGAAAAACAAAATAAAAGCCCCATTTCTGAATTTCTTACCTGATACTCTGTTAACATGACAGGCCAGGGCAGGCCCTGATTCACCTTCAATCTGGTCTGTAATGTGGAAGTGTCCCCATCCTAAATCATGTGTGTGCTTCCTATAGCCTGACAAAAGTGTCTATCAAAGGGGTTCTCAAGATTCCTTATAAGGTCATGTGTCATGACACTACAATGTAATAGGGGCACCATCAAGACTGATGGGTGGACCTGGACTGCAGTACTGAATCATCATCATCTACTACCAAAAGACTACCAAGAGGGTGGCGGTGGGCTCAGCTAATCAAAAAAAATTACTTTGGATGGTTTTTTTTTAAACTTTGGTAATGGGTTGCAGCAGTTGAGAGTATTGAATGTTTTTTTTTTATTGTTTCCCAGAGATGGGCTTTAAGCTCCATCCTAAAGTACTTTACAATCACGCTCACAAGCAAACTACCAAGAAATGCACATTTTTAGAAGAGAATTTACAAAATCTTTCACAGATGGTATATTACTACAGATGGCTTCCTGTGACAATGCAAATTCTTCTCTTGTGTTTCGTGGGTGTAATGAAAAAGGAATTTTTTTTTCACATTTAGTGGCTCTGTCCTCAGGCAAAACTATTCTGAAAAAAGTATTTAGATACTATGGTGCTTAAGTGCAAAAAAAATATAAAAATTCGAACTTAATCAGATTTGGTACCTTTTAGCTTTGCAGATGTTGTGATGGAATTTATAATTTGTTTCTACTTATTTATATAGCAGTGATCTGCTTCCAAAAGTTTCAAACAAACTGGTGCATTTTCTGAAACGTGGACAAGAAAACTTTCAAGCTACAAGAGAACTAGATTTCTCCTACAGAGGAAGCAGGAATTATTATTATTATTATTTCAGGTACTTATATAGCGCCGTAAATTTACGCAGCACTTTTACATATACATTACAGGCATACCCAACTTTTAAGTACACAATGCATGGAAGAAAACCATCGGGCCTTCAGGAAAAAACTTAAGACCCACCTCTGAAGACACAGGATGACACTGGATGCAAAAAGAGCCTTGAGGCGATTCAGTTCGCATTTGCAGCGCTATACAAGTTACTCACTCACTCACTCACAATGGGGTTTATTTACTATCGCTGGAGAGTCCAAAATCAGGCTCACTTCTGCATAGAAACCAATGAGCTTCCAGGTTTTATAACCAGGCTTAATTTAAAAAGCTGGGGTTAGAAGCTCAATGGTTTCTATGCAGAAGTGAGCCTGATTTTGCACTTTCCAGCGATAGCAAATAAGTACAATTGTGTAGTTAAAAGTGGGGTACAGGGGGTCCCAGACTTACGAACGCCCGACTTACGAACCACTCCTACTTACGAACAGGGGGCGCTGTGGGGACCCTCTGCCGTTCTGCGCGGACCATCTGCCGTTCTGCTCATGCGCGGCCAGACGGAGCCATGGAAAATGTCGGAAATGTCCGTAATTGGCCTTGCATGCGCAGAACGACATTCAACGGAAAATCGGAAATGTCCGTAATTGTCATTCTGCTTACGAACACTTCAGGATTACAAACAGGAGGAAAGTCCCTAACGGGTTCGTAACCCGGGGACCCCTATACGCCTGTATACATTCACATCAGTCCCTACCCACAAGGAGCTTACAATCTAAGGTCCCTAACCCACATTCATACATACACATACTGGGGCCAATTTAGACAGGAGCCAATTTCCTAAATGGCTTGTATTAGACATCATTATGTATTCCATTGTATGACCTTTTACAAATGTTACATAAAAGATAATTAAACTTAAGAACAAAAATGTAACATATGTAACATTTCAACTGTTTGTTCTTTAGACATGGTGGCTACATTAGTTTTTATTTTCTGGCTTAAACCTATTTTTATTTTATACAGAAAAATACTTGTTGATCCTGCCAGTCCTTTGAGCTGAAATGTAGAAAGAAAAATCTGTAATGAAGATGAACAAAAGCAGACATGTACAGTATGAAGTTGAGTGGCTACCATAGCTCCTTCCATAGATACAGTGCAGGAGTGAGCTGACTAAGTGTAGCCACCCAGACACAGGAAGTGTGTTATGTGCAGATATACCAGGTGAAAATAATGGTAAACAAAAGCTTAAAAAAAGGAAACTAATGCAGCCAGCTCATCTAAGTAGTAGTATATGGTAATATATCACATTTTGTTTGTTTTCTAATTTAGATACACTTAAATCTTAGTTTGTGAATACTAAGAACATCAGAATCTGGCACTCTTGGAAGTGTCAGGCTGGGTTTACATATACGCGAATTGGATGCGTTTTTAACCGCATCCAATTTGCATAACATGTGAATGTTATAACATGTGAATAACATTCACATTCATGAAGCCAGCTCACACATGTCCAGAGCGGCCGCGGAGCAATTTTGAAAAGGGTCCTGTGCGTTTTTGGGTCTTCAGGCCTGAATCTCACCTGAACTGGTGAACAGAAATGCACCGACCTCTGGACAGCAAACCGCAACCGGACATGTGTGAACCTAGCCTAAAACTCTGAAGACTCTAAATTCTGCTTCAATACGGTGGAGTTTGGCAGCCATGGAGGTGAGTATTAATTATATCCTTTGCATGCGGTGTAATTTTGTACATTTATTATTATCAACCAAGTAGTTTTAAGGAAACCTTCATGTAGAAAGAACTTTTTTTTTTCCTCTTTAAACCCTAAATAATGTCTTGTTTTACCTAACTAGCTCTAATCAATTTCCTCCTGTCCTCCTTACCTAGTTTTGTTTTAAACTATTTTTATTTTTTATTTGTATACTGGTTTTCTGCATTTCACTTCTCCTTAAACCATTCTCTTTAATGAAAGACGAAGACAAAAAATATTCATATTTTATTGGTGTGCTTTGCTACGATGTTTATATTTCTTGCAAATGTAAAAAATGTTTGTTATAACCCATCCATGAAGTGAATTTTTGTAAAATTATATTTTGTGTATCATGTTACCAGGCACCTTATGTAAAGATTTGGGACCTATGTATTATTCATAAAAAGATTGTCTTAAATATTGTTTGTTAACATTCCTCTGCTTTATCTATTTATTTATTTTTTTCATTTATCAGATGCACACACCTCCTTCCCATAGATTTCAGTTTCATCTTCTTTAAGATTTACATTTGTGGATTATTCATAAAAAATTGTTCCCTTGAACAGATTTTTTTTCTCTAATATTCTTTTAAGTATTTCACTATTTTATGAGATTTTAATTTCAAGAGATTTAATTTTGTAGGCTTTAACTAATTACTAGTGTTTATTGGATGCAGCTTTTATTAATAAACATCCAATATCCTGCAGGCTTTCACATACAGCTTAGTGGTTAGTGAAGATCAATATAGCATTGTGCTTTATATGCATATATTGAACTGCTTTCCTCTGTGTTATTTTCCTAATCTATATCAAATTGTATGTATATGCAGTGTATATATATATATATATATATATATATATATATATATATATATATATGTATATATATATATATAGATAGATATATATCTATATATATATCTACATATAGATAGATAGATAGATAGATTATATATATATTGTGAGGGGGTTAACTCGGTAGCGGGTGTGTGTGACCCCCTGGTTGGGCTCCCCACACAAAAACAGGGCCAGCAGACGGAGGTTGTGGTTTTCAAAATCAAAAGGTGCGGTTTATTTCTCTATGTACAGTGACAAAAACACAGCAAAGCCAAAAAGAAACAAACAAAATAAATCCTGGTCAGTTTGACCTCTGACTAAACATGCAGGTTTCCTAAACTAACAACTGGGATCAGCCTGGTGCTGTCCTAGTCCCTAAGTCCCTGGTTTAGTAAAAGTCCAAACAAATAGCCACACAGGCTTTGCCTCACCGCACAGGGGTTCACTCTCCCTAGACAGTCCACACAGGTCTGGTTCCAGGCATGAGCTAACATCTAATGAATCTGGGAGTTTTTATAGAGGCCTAAATGAGCTGACAAGCTTCAGCTGGCCTCATCAACTCCCTGTCTGTACGACGCCCCACACTCTCCCTAGAGGTATGAGTCATCCATGAGCCTACTAGCCTCAGCTGGGCTTATACAACTCTCCACCCTAGTTGTATAAGTCAGCATAAAGCCTGAATCTGGGAGAAATATATCTACCCCCCTGGATGCAACCAGGTGACTTTACCTTCCTGCTGTCACATACCCCCCCCTCTTGTTTTAACCTCGGGGTTGGAACACCAGCAATCAGGCATTCATGTACTCGAGACAAAGCATCCACATTCCCCATTTGAACGCCAGGGCGATGCTTTACTGTGAAGTTGAATTCCTGTAGGGCCAGGAACCACCTATTCACTCTTCTATTTGTCTCCTTGTTTTGAGCCATCCACTTTAACGGAGCGTGATCCGTAACCATGTCAAAGTGCCTACCTAGCAGATAGTACCGAAGGGAATCTAGAGCCCACTTCACCGCTAAACACTCCTTTTCAACCGTGGCGTAATTTACCTCATGGGACTTCAACTTCCTGCTGAGGTAAATGACTGGGTGCTCTTCCCCGTTCCAGACCTGGGACAATACTGCTCCTAACCCCACATCTGACGCATCACTTTGTACGACAAAGTCTTTAGAGAAGTCGGGTGAGTACAACACTGGCTGGCTACATAAGGCTTGTTTCAAGAATTGGAATGCTGCCTCAGCCTCGGGGGTCCATTTAATCATGACCGACCCTTTCCCTTTCGTCAGGTTGGTTAGGGGCACAGCCTTAGAAGCAAAGTGGGGAATGAAGCGCCGATAATAACCCGCGATTCCCAGAAAGGCCCGTACCTGCTTCTTGCTGTTGGGACGTGGCCAACTCTGGATGGCCTCGACTTTGTTGAGTTGGGGTTTTATCACTCCCCTGCCAATGGTGTACCCAAGATATTTGGCCTCCTCCTGCCCAATGGTACACTTCTTGGGGTTAGCCGTAAACCCCGCTTCCCGGATAGAGTCTAGGACTGCTTGCACTTTTGGCAGATGTGAGGCCCAATCTGTGCTATGGACAATTACGTCATCCAGGTAAGCCGCAGCATACTTCCGATGGGGCCTCAGTATCTGGTCCATTTTCCGCTGGAATGTGGCCGGCGCATTCTGTAACCCGAACGGCATTCTCTTATATTGGAACGCCCCGTCTGGGGTTACAAATGCGGTTTTCTCTTTGGCCGACTTGGCCAGGGGAATTTGCCAATACCCTTTTGTGAGGTCAAGAGTCGTCATGTATCGGGCTGTTCCCAGCCGGTCGATCAACTCATCTATACGTGGCATGGGGTAGGTGTCAAATTTTGTAACTTTGTTCAACTGACGAAAATCGTTACAAAATCGCCAGCTCCCATCCGGTTTAGGCACCAACACAATGGGACTAGACCAATCACTTTGGGACTCCTCTATCACCCCTAAGTTCAGCATTTTCTGTACTTCCTCCCGTATTGCCTCCCGTCGGGCCTCTGGGATCCGATAGGGTTTTAACTTCACCCTTTCACCGGGCGGGGTAATAATATCATGCTCTACCCCAGATGTTTGTCCCGGCAGCTCAGAGAACACCTCCTTGTTGCGAAGCACAAACTCCTTAACCTCCTGTTGTTGGGGTTGTGACAAGGTGGCTGCTATTCCAACCTCCGGAATCACGCAACCAGTTTGAGCTGGTGACCAAGTTTCTGCGACTAGGGACTCTCTATCCCTCCAGGCTTTCAACAGATTAACGTGATATATCTGTTCGGGCTTTCGCCTTCCTGGTTGTCTGACCTTGTAATTCACTTCGCTCACTTTTTCCATTATCTCGTAGGGGCCTTGCCATTTGGCAAGGAATTTACTTTCAACCGTAGGGACAAGTACCAATATCCTATCCCCCGGGGAAAAGGTACGGGTCTTTGCTCCACGGTTGTACACTCTCTGCTGTGCCAACTGCGCTTGGGCCAAATGTTCCTTCACGATGGGCATTACCTGTGCAATTCGATCTTGCATCAGGGCGACATGCTCAATCACACTCCTGTGGGGAGAACTCTCACTTTCCCAAGTTTCCTTGGCAATATCCAACAGCCCTCTTGGGTGTCTCCCATACAGTAACTCAAAGGGGGAGAATCCCGTAGAGGATTGGGGCACCTCCCTAATAGCAAACATCAAATAAGGAAGTAGACAGTCCCAATCCTTTCCATCTCTATCCACCACTTTCTTCAACATTTGTTTTAGGGTTTTGTTGAATCTTTCAACCAGCCCATCGGTTTGGGGGTGATACACAGATGTACGCAATTGCGTCACTTTGAACAATTTACACAGCTCTTTCATAACCCGGGACATAAAGGGTGTACCTTGGTCCGTAAGCAGTTCTTTACAAATACCCACCCGGCTAAAAACAAGAGATAGCTCTTTGGCTATGGTTTTGGCCGAGGTATTTCTGAGAGGGATCGCTTCTGGATAACGGGTGGCATAGTCCATTATAACCAATATGTACTGGTGCCCCCTAGCGGACTTGATTATAGGACCTACCAAATCCATTGCGATTCTCTCAAACGGGACCTCAATGATGGGTAGAGGGACCAGCGGGCTACGGAAATGTGGCATCGGGGCCGACCTCTGACACACAGGGCAGGAGGAACAATAATTTTCTATGTCCTTCATCACCCCAGGCCAATAGAATCTCTGTAATACCCTCTCTCGGGTTTTCTCTGTCCCCAGATGACCTCCAAGAATGTGCCCATGGGCCAACTCCAACACCAACTTCCTGTAAGGTTTGGGCACCACCAGCTGCTCAACGGTTTCTTCTGCCCTTTTTGCCACCCGATACAGTAGGTCCTTCTCTACGCTGAAGTATGGGTAAGTGCAGGTAATATCTGGGTTCACTAACTCGCCATCTATTTCCACTACGTTTTCCCGTGCCTTTATTAGGGCGGGGTCTTTTAACTGTTCTGTGGCAAAATTTTCCCTGTGAACCTCCAGATCAGAAAACTCCACAGACGGTAGGTTTTCGTCTGAGGAGGTGGGCTCCTCTCCAGTTTCTTGAGTCTCCCCTGCCAATACTGACAAGGGAAATTCTGGAGAGTCCTCCCCACTCTCAGAGGAGTTCTGGCTATCACATTCCTGGTACATAGGGGCACCAGTGGGGGGCTCAGGATCATCCCACAGTTCCCAGAACTTCGGAAAATCCCTTCCCACAATGGCATCATGCGGTAATTGAGATACTAACCCCACTGGATGAGAGAGGGTACCTTTGGGGGTCTCGAAACACACTGTAGTCACTGGATACTCTCGGGTGTCCCCATGCACACAAATAACAGCTACCTTGCTATTCCCAGAGACCTCTGTTTTAACTAATTCAGCCTTTATCAGGGTCACAAGGCTACCTGAATCCAGCAATACCACAACATTTCTACCATTAATACACATTTTGCATAAATGTTTCTCAGTTCCCCGAATGGCAGTGCATGCGACTGTCGCACACAGCGACTGACGTCTGTCCATCAGAAAGTCACATTGCATGGGTTCCTCCACAACCGGGCAATTTGCTGCAATATGTCCCGCTTGCCGGCAGCGGTAGCAAACGATCCTTCTTGCGGCCTCTTGAGCCGCTGATTTCCCAGGCTGTTCTCGCCAAACTTGGGGTAGAGCTCCCACCCTCTCACTCTCTCCACCCTCACCCCTTGGAATCCTCTTATCCGCCCCTGGGGATGGTCTGGTCTTAGGGTGGAAAGTCCGAGAGTCTCTGGAAGAGGCTGTCAGGTTCTCTGTAGCCAAGTATCTCTCTACACGATCCACAAGTTTACCGGCCGTTTCTGGGTCTCCATGGCTTACCCACTTTTGAATGGCGGTAGGAAGAGCTCTCAAGAAACGATCCATCACAACACGTTCCACAATCTCCGGTGCGGACAAAGTCTCTGGCTGTAGCCACTTCCTGCTCAGGTGAATGAGATCATACATTTGAGACCTGGGGGGTTTTCCAAGCTGGAAAGTCCAGTTATGCACACGCTGAGCCCGGACAGCCAGGGTGACACCCAGCCTTGCCAATATTTCAGCTTTTAGCATCACATAGTCTTTTGCTTGGTCAGGCTCTAGGTCATAGTAAGCCTTCTGCGATTCACCAGTTAACAGAGGAGCCACCAGTCCAGCCCACTGCTCCTCAGGCCACTTTTCTCTTTCAGCAGTCCTTTCAAATGTGGTCAAAAATACCTCTGGATCATCCTCTCCAGTCATTTTTGTCAATAAACGACTCACCCCAAAGGACGCGGTATTAGTGGGACGGCTTTCCTCACTGGTCTGCGGACGTTGCTGCATTACTGCTTCCATTTGTTGTAGTCTCTGCTCTTGCTTCTGTAACAGGTCTATGAAGCGGGCCTCAGATTGCTGCTGGGCTTGTTGATGAGCTTGCTGCTGGGCTGCAAGGCTCCTTTGCAAACCTGCATTTGTCTGCTGTTGATTGGCATTTGCTAGAGCCAGCTGTTTCAGTATCTCCTCCATGCTGGCTTAAAAAAAACTGCCTGCATTCTCCACCAACTGTGAGGGGGTTAACTCGGTAGCGGGTGTGTGTGACCCCCTGGTTGGGCTCCCCACACAAAAACAGGGCCAGCAGACGGAGGTTGTGGTTTTCAAAATCAAAAGGTGCGGTTTATTTCTCTATGTACAGTGACAAAAACACAGCAAAGCCAAAAAGAAACAAACAAAATAAATCCTGGTCAGTTTGACCTCTGACTAAACATGCAGGTTTCCTAAACTAACAACTGGGATCAGCCTGGTGCTGTCCTAGTCCCTAAGTCCCTGGTTTAGTAAAAGTCCAAACAAATAGCCACACAGGCTTTGCCTCACCGCACAGGGGTTCACTCTCCCTAGACAGTCCACACAGGTCTGGTTCCAGGCATGAGCTAACATCTAATGAATCTGGGAGTTTTTATAGAGGCCTAAATGAGCTGACAAGCTTCAGCTGGCCTCATCAACTCCCTGTCTGTACGACGCCCCACACTCTCCCTAGAGGTATGAGTCATCCATGAGCCTACTAGCCTCAGCTGGGCTTATACAACTCTCCACCCTAGTTGTATAAGTCAGCATAAAGCCTGAATCTGGGAGAAATATATCTACCCCCCTGGATGCAACCAGGTGACTTTACCTTCCTGCTGTCACAATATATATATATATATATATATATTGTGAGGGGGTTAGCTCGGCAGCGGGTGTGTGTGACCCCCGGGATGGGCTCCCCACACAAAACAGGCCCAGCAAACGGAGGTTGTGGTTTTCAAAATCAAAAAAGGTGCGGTTTATTTTCTATTTACAGTGACAAAACACAGCAAAGCAAAAGAAACATAACCAAAATAAATCCTGGTCAAGTTGACCTCTGACTAAACATACAGGTTTCCTAACTAACAACTGGGATCAGCCTAGTGCTGTCCTAGTCCCTAAGTCCCTGGTTTTAAATGTCCAAGCAAATAGCCACACAGGCTTTGTCTCACCGCACAGGGGTTCACTCTCCCTAGACAGTCCACACAGGTCTGGTTCCAGGCATGAGCTAACACCTAATGAAGCTGGGAGTTCTTATAGAGGCCTAAATGAGCTGACAAGCTTCAGCTGGCCTCATCAACTCCCTGTCTGTACGACGCCCAGCCCTCTCCCTAGAGGTATGAGTCATCCATGAGCCCACTAGCCTTATACAACTCTCCACCTAGTTGTATAAGTCGGCGTAAAGCCTGAATCTGGGCGAAATATATCTACCCCCCTGGATGCAACCAGGTGACTTTACCTTCCTGCTGTCACATACCCCCCCCTCTTGTTTTAACCTCGGGGTTGGAACACCAGCAATCAGGCATTCATGTACTCGAGACAAAGCATCCACATTCCCCATTTGAACGCCAGGGCGATGCTTTACTGTGAAGTTGAATTCCTGGAGGGCCAGGAACCACCTATTCACTCTTCTATTTGTTTCCTTGTTTTGAGCCATCCACTTTAACGGAGCGTGATCCGTAACCATGTCAAAGTGCCTACCTAGCAGGTAGTACCGAAGGGAATCTAGAGCCCACTTCACCGCTAAACACTCCTTTTCAACGGTGGCGTAATTTACCTCATGGGACTTCAACTTCCTGCTGAGGTAAATGACTGGGTGCTCTTCCCCGTTCCAGACCTGGGACAATACTGCTCCTAACCCCACATCTGACGCATCACTTTGTACGACAAAGTCTTTAGAGAAGTCGGGTGAGTACAACACTGGCTGGCTACATAAGGCTTGTTTCAAGAATTGGAATGCTGCCTCAGCCTCGGGGGTCCATTTAATCATGACCGACCCTTTCCCCTTCGTCAGGTTGGTTAGGGGCACAGCCTTAGAAGCAAAGTGGGGAATGAATCGCCGATAATACCCAGCGATTCCCAGAAAGGCTCGTACCTGCTTCTTGCTGTTGGGACGTGGCCAACTCTGGATGGCCTCGACTTTGTTGAGTTGGGGTTTTATTACTCCCCTCCCAATGGTGTACCCAAGATATTTGGCCTCCTCCTGCCCAATGGTACACTTCTTGGGGTTAGCCGTAAACCCCGCTTCCCGAACAGAGTCCAGGACTGCTTGCACTTTTGGCAGATGTGAGGCCCAATCTGTGCTATGGACAATTACGTCATCCAGGTAAGCCGCAGCATACTTCCGATGGGGCCTCAGCATCTGGTCCATTTTCCGCTGGAATGTGGCCGGCGCATTCTGTAACCCGAACGGCATTCTTTTATATTGGAACGCCCCGTCTGGGGTTACAAATGCGGTTTTCTCTTTGGCCGACTTGGCCAGGGGGATTTGCCAATACCCTTTTGTGAGGTCAAGAGTCGTCATGTATCGGGCTGTTCCCAGCCGGTCGATCAACTCATCTATACGTGGCATGGGGTAGGTGTCAAATTTTGTAACTTTGTTCAACTGACGAAAATCGTTACAAAATCGCCAGCTCCCATCCGGTTTAGGCACCAACACGATGGGACTAGACCAATCACTTTGGGACTCCTCTATCACCCCTAAGTTCAGCATTTTCTGTACTTCCTCCCGTATTGCCTCCCGTCGAGCCTCTGGGATCCGATAGGGTTTTAACTTCACCCTTTCACCGGGCGGGGTAATGATGTCATGCTCTACCCCAGATGTTTGTCCCGGCAGCTCAGAGAATACCTCCTTGTTGCGAAGCACAAACTCCTTAACCTCCTGTTGTTGGGGTTGTGACAAGGTGGCTGCTATTCCAACCTCAGGAATCACGCAACCAGTTTGAGCTGGTGACCAAGTGTCTGCGACTAGGGACTCTCTATCCCTCCAGGCTTTCAACAGATTAACGTGATAGATCTGTTCGGGCTTTCGCCTTCCTGGTTGTCTGACCTTGTAATTCACTTCGCTCACTTTTTCCATTATCTCGTAGGGGCCTTGCCATTTGGCAAGGAATTTACTTTCAACCGTAGGGACAAGTACCAATATCCTATCCCCCGGGGAAAAGGTACGGGTCTTGGCTCCACGGTTGTACACTCTCTGCTGTGCCAACTGCGCTTGGGCCAAATGTTCCTTCACGATGGGCATTACCTGTGCAATTCGATCTTGCATCAGGGCGACATGCTCAATCACACTCCTGTGGGGAGAACTCTCACTTTCCCAAGTTTCCTTGGCAATATCCAACAGCCCTCTTGGGTGTCTCCCATACAGTAACTCAAAGGGGGAGAATCCCGTAGAGGATTGGGGCACCTCCCTAATAGCAAACATCAAATAAGGAAGTAAACAGTCCCAATCCTTTCCATCTCTATCCACCACTTTCTTCAACATTTGTTTTAGGGTTTTGTTGAATCTTTCAACCAGCCCATCGGTTTGGGGGTGATACACAGACGTACGCAATTGCGTCACTTTGAACAATTTACACAGCTCTTTCATAACCCGGGACATAAAGGGTGTACCTTGGTCCGTAAGCAGTTCTTTACAAATACCCACCCGGCTAAAAACAAGAGATAGCTCTTTGGCTATGGTTTTGGCCGAGGTATTTCGGAGAGGGATCGCTTCTGGATAACGGGTGGCATAGTCCATTATAACTAATATGTACTGGTGCCCCCTAGCGGACTTGATTATAGGACCTACCAAATCCATGGCGATCCTCTCAAACGGGACCTCAATGATGGGTAGAGGGACCAGCGGGCTACGGAAATGTGGCATCGGGGCCAACCTCTGACACACAGGGCAGGAGGAACAATAATTTTCTACGTCCTTCATCACCCCCGGCCAATAGAATCTCTGTAATACCCTCTCTCGGGTTTTCTCTGTCCCCAGATGACCTCCAAGAATGTGCCCATGGGCCAACTCCAACACCAACTTCCTGTAAGGTTTGGGCACCACAAGCTGCTCAACGGTTTCTTCTGCCCTTTTTGCCACCCGATAGAGTAGGTCCTTCTCTACGCTGAAGTATGGGTAAGTGCAGGTATTATCTGGGTTCACTAACTCGCCATCTATTTTCACTACGTTTTCCCGTGCCTTTATTAGGGCGGGGTCTTTCAACTGTTCTGTGGCAAAGTTTTCCCTGTGAACCTCAAGATCAGAAAACTCCACAGACGGTAGGTTTTCGTCTGAGGAGGTGGGCTCCTCTCCAGTTTCTTGAGTCTCCCCTGCCAATACTGATAAGGGAAATTCCGGAGAGTCCTCACCACTCTCAGGGGAGTTCTGGCTATCACATTCCTGGTACATAGGGGCACCAGTGAGGGGCTCAGGATCATCCCACAGTTCCCAGAACTTCGGAAAATCCCTTCCCACAATGGCGTCATGCGGTAACTGAGATACTAAGCCCACTGGATGAGAGAGGGTACCTTTGGGGGTCTCGAAACACACTGTAGTCACTGGATACTCTCGGGTGTCCCCATGCACACAAATAACAGCTACCTTGCTATTCCCAGAGACCTCTGTTTTAACTAACTCAGCCTTTATCAGGGTCACAAGGCTACCTGAATCCAGCAATACCACAACATTTCTACCATTAACACACATTTTGCATAAATGTTTCTCAGTTCCTCGAATGGCAGTGCATGCGACTGTCGCACACAGCGACTGACGTCTGCCCGTCAGAAAGTCACACTGCATGGGTTCCTCCACAACCGGGCAATTGGCTGCAATATGTCCCGCTTGCCGGCAGCGGTAGCAAACGATCCTTCTTGCCGCCTCTTGAGCCGCTGATTTCCCAGGCTGTTCTCGCCAAACTTGGGGTAGAGCTCCCACCCTCTCACTCTCTCCACCCTCACCCCTTGGAATCCTCTTATCCGCCCCTGGGGATGGTCTGGTCTTAGGGTGGAAAGTCTGAGTGTCTCTGGAAGAGGCCGTCAGGTTCTCTGTAGCCAAGTATTTCTCCACACGATCCACAAGACCATCGGCCGTCTCTGGGTCTCCATGGCTTACCCACTTTTGGATGGCAGTAGGAAGAGCTCTCAAAAACCGATCCATTACAACACGTTCCACAATCTTTGGTGCGGACAAAGTCTCTGGCTGTAGCCACTTTCTGCTCAGGTGAATGAGATCATACATTTGAGACCTGGGGGGTTTTCCAAGCTGGAAAGTCCAGTTATGCATACGCTGAGCCCGGACAGCCTGGGTGACACCCAGCCTTGCCAATATTTCAGCTTTTAGCATCACATAGTCTTTTGCTTGGTTAGGCTCTAGGTCATAGTAAGCTTTCTGCGATTCACCAGTTAACAGAGGAGCCACCAGTCCAGCCCACTGCTCCTCAGGCCACTTTTCTCTTTCAGCGGTCCTTTCAAATGTGGTCAAAAATACCTCTGGATCATCCTCTCCAGTCATTTTTGTCAATAAACGACTCACCCCAAAGGACGCGGTATTAGTGGGACGGCTTTCCTCACTGGTCTGCGGACGTTGCTGCATTACTGCTTCCATCTGTTGTTGTAGTCTCTGCTCTTGCTTCTGCAACAGGTCTATGAAGCGGGCCTCAGATTGCTGCTGGGCTCGTTGCTGAGCCTCCAGACTCTGTTGCAAAGTTGCGTTTGTCTGCTGCTGGGCTGCAAGGCTCCTTTGCAAACCTGCATTTGTCTGCTGTTGATTGGCATTTGCTAGAGCCAGCTGTTTCAGTATCTCCTCCATGCTGGCTTAAAAAAAACTGCCACTGGTTCTCCACCAACTGTGAGGGGGTTAGCTCGGCAGCGGGTGTGTGTGACCCCCGGGATGGGCTCCCCACACAAAACAGGCCCAGCAAACGGAGGTTGTGGTTTTCAAAATCAAAAAAGGTGCGGTTTATTTTCTATTTACAGTGACAAAACACAGCAAAGCAAAAGAAACATAACCAAAATAAATCCTGGTCAAGTTGACCTCTGACTAAACATACAGGTTTCCTAACTAACAACTGGGATCAGCCTAGTGCTGTCCTAGTCCCTAAGTCCCTGGTTTTAAATGTCCAAGCAAATAGCCACACAGGCTTTGTCTCACCGCACAGGGGTTCACTCTCCCTAGACAGTCCACACAGGTCTGGTTCCAGGCATGAGCTAACACCTAATGAAGCTGGGAGTTCTTATAGAGGCCTAAATGAGCTGACAAGCTTCAGCTGGCCTCATCAACTCCCTGTCTGTACGACGCCCAGCCCTCTCCCTAGAGGTATGAGTCATCCATGAGCCCACTAGCCTTATACAACTCTCCACCTAGTTGTATAAGTCGGCGTAAAGCCTGAATCTGGGCGAAATATATCTACCCCCCTGGATGCAACCAGGTGACTTTACCTTCCTGCTGTCACAATATATATATAAAATCTATCTATAGATCTAAATATATATATATATATATATATATATATATATATATATAGGTCTGTGTATATTTGGACACAGGCGCAATTTTAGATTTTTTCAGGTATTCACCAAAACATATTCAAGCTATAGTTATATAATGGATATGGGCTGAAAGTGCACACTCTCAGGTTTAATTTGAGAGTATGTACATCCAAATCGGAAAAAGAGTTTTGGAATTACAGCTCTTAAAAATAGCCACCCCCTTTTTTTAAGGGACCAAAAGTAATAGGAAAATTGAATTTTAAAAAAGGGTCATAAGTGGTCACCATGACCTGTTTCAATGTGACTGCCTCCCCCTTTTGTGTTCCTGTGGCGTTATCATCGTTATTCCCTCCAGTTCACTGGTCCCCTGGGTGACTGTCTTCCCTTTGGCCACATGGGCACCCAAGGTGGAGGATTTCTGCCCGCCTCGCACCCGGTGACGTCAGACGCCAGGTCCGATGGAGGGCAGTATTTAACCGGTTTACAAGCGGCACAGTCGCATGGAGCCAGGAGGTCTGAGGTGCATATACCAGCTGTTAAGGTAATCCCTGATCTTTCTGTCTATATATTTCTCCCCTTTTTATACTGATTTCATACTGATTCTATCCTTACTCATTTGAATCATCCATACAGATAAACAGTTTTTTCTATAAGCCGTTTGATATACATACTAACATCGAGAAATTTCTCCAGAGTGCCTTTTATTAATTTTGGTTTATCCTTGTAATCATTAAATGATTTAAATTGATTTCCATCCCCCCTTTTTTCTTGAGACATTTGTCCGCTTTTTTATTATTTGGCTACTTAGTCCTTAATGGATACATATTTCTCTTTGGAAGTTATAACAATTGCCATTTGGCAACAACATTTACCAAACATGCTTCAACTGAAACTTTTCTCTTTAGACCCACTCTATTTTGACCTTCTTTTTTTAATTCATGTCATTTCATTTCACACCTATTCTCACCTTCTTTATTATTATTTTATTTTTTCTTTCATAATTACTTATTATATTTTATTTTTCATTTTTATTTTCATTTATTTTTTATTTATTTTTTATTTTTTATTTTTTCACCAGTTATCTGGTCTTTTCTGACCTGTTCAGCTATCACAATAAAACCAGACTTCTCTTCCTCCAAATCATTTTCCTTGTGGTTTTAAGTACCGTATTTATTGGCGTATAACACGCACAGGCGTATAACATGCACCCTAACTTTAAGAGGGAAGTTTCAGGAAAAAACCTTTCCACAGCCCCCTGCGTATAACACGCAGGCACAGTTTACCCTCTATTTTCAGGGTAAAAAAGTGAGTGTTATACGCCAATAAATACAGTAAGTGATATGTACATATATTTTTCTATATATGTCTTATATCTATTTTGAACCTCTATTTGTTCCTTGGTCATTTACATAATTATCAATTTTTATTTTGCTCTCCTTTTTCTCCCCTTTCCCTCCTTCTTCCCCCTTCTTTATATCACCCAGTACTCCTTCATACTGCCCTCTGTGACCATTGGGGACAGTCCCTTTTAGCTTCCCTGGGGCGGCCAGTGTCTGATCCTGGAACTCTATCGGTGGTTTCGCCTGCATGTTACACAGGATGGGGTAAGCATAGTCCTTGGGTTCTAAGGCGGAACTCTGACCTCCTCTCTAAAGCAATGAATATGTTTTTTCTTTCTATCTTTGTAATTGGTTTAAAATTGTTCCAAATATTGTTTATTTTTGGTTTATTTATCTCTGTTCTTTTCATTTATACAGTTATTTTTTCTACCATTGAGCATAAACGCACCGCCCCTGAAGAAGCTACATATAGCGAAACATGTCGGGCTGATGCAATAGTTCTCTGCTCTTTATCTTTTGAAAATAACCATGCTTCTGTGACCACTTTACATGTGTAATACCACCACCTTGGTTTTATCCAATGTGTCTTTTCTTCTTTTTCATTATATCTATGTTTAAATTTGCTTAATAAAATGGTAACAAACTTTTAAACAAGGATCTCCTCCTTATTACTACCCCACTGTTAGCACCGTGTAAAAATCCCATTTTCCTTCCCCCCTGAAATTTTGAATATATCTATCTGGGATGTGGTGCCTATACTTTTGGGTGTTTTCCCTTTGACTGGACTAAAACACATATGAATTAAAAGCTGTTTCATGGCCAGATGTGGGCTACTCCTTCATTATTTCTTCATCAAGCAGGTAAAAGGTCTGGAGTTGATTCTAAGTGTGGTATTTGCATTTGGAATCTATTGCTGTGAACCTACATCATGCATTCAAAGGAGCGGTCCGTACAAGTGAAACAGGCCATTGTAAGGCTTCAAAAATGAAACAAATCCATCAGAGAGATAGCAGCAACATTAGGAGTGGCCGAATCAACAGCTTGGTGCATTCTGAGGAAAGAAGAACACACTGGTGAGCTCAGCAACATAAAAAGGCCTGGACGTCGACGGAAGACAACACTGGTGGATGATGGCAGGATACTCTCTATGGTAAAGAAAAAATCATTCACAACATCTCTACAAAATAGGGGATATATTTATGGCATTTTTATTATTATTATTTTTTTACTAGTAATGGTGGTGATCAGCGATTTTTAGTGGGACTGCGACATTGCGGCGGACAGATCGGACACTTTTGACACTTTTTTGGGACTATTGACAATTATAGAGCGATCAGTGCTATAAAAATGCACTGATTACTGTATAAATGACACTGGCAGGGAAGGGGTTAACACTAGGGGGTGCCTCCCACAGCTCTTAAAGTGGCCAATGTACACCTACGGCGGTTTGCGCAGTCGTGCCAACCCGCCGCCGTATAAGGACGGCAGCTCGTCTGCAACAGGTTAATGAAATCAAACCT
Organism: Rana muscosa; assembly: GCA_029206835.1. NCBI lineage: Eukaryota > Metazoa > Chordata > Amphibia > Anura > Ranidae > Rana > Rana muscosa. Next base: position 320,743,372 of record CM055120.1, on the reverse strand, counting down.
GGAACCACCCTAAATATGCATACTCCCAGCTCTTATTTTCAAGACATGACAGGTTCACTTTAAAGCAGTGGTTCTCAACTCCTGTCATCGGGGCCCACTAACAGGCCAGATTTTAGGTATTACCTTGGGGAGATGCACACTAAAATACTGCAATCACTAAGCAGCAAATTATATCACCTGTGATGTATTTCAGTTATCTTGCAAACCTGGCCTGTTAGTGGGTCCTGAGGACAGGAGTTGAGAACCACTGCTTTAAAGGAACGTGTTTCTTTTTTTGTTAACCTTTGTTAACTAGTAAATATAATGTTAGTACCTAAAATTACATTTAATGTATAGATCACGGATCTTGTATTAAATTTTTTTGTATTTTTAACTGCTTTAAGACCGCCTACGCAGATATACTGCGGCAGGGCAGCCCTCCTGCATGAAATCACGTACCTGTATTTTGTGCACGGGGTCTGGGGTATGCGTGCGTGTCACCAGCGACCCGCTCATGCTGTGATTGAGCACAATGGGAGCCAATCAGCGAGTCTGGCGGATGCGATGTCCACCGGGACCAGCCGATCATTCTCAGGAGAGGCAGAACGGCAGTCTGTCTATTTAAACAAGGCAGACCACCATTCTGTCAGAGGGGAAGATGGAGATCCTGTGTTTCTGCTAAGCAGGAACACAGATCTCTGTTTTCCCCCAGTCAAAGCACGCCCTAGGGACACACTTAACCCTTTGGTCACCCCCGTTGTTAACCCCTTCCCTGCCTTTAGTACAGTCCATTTTTTTAGCACTGATCACTGTATTGGTGTCACTTAAGTGTGCAATTTGTCAGCCAGAATGTCACAGTCCCGATGAAAATTACTGATAGCGGCCATTACTAGTAAAAAAATACAAAATAATAATAAATACAAATTCCATAAATATATCCCACAGTTTGACGCTATAACTTTTGCGCAAACCAATCAATATACGCTTATTGGAATTGTTTTTACCACAAACCTGTAGCAGAATACATATTGGCCTAAATTGATGAAGAAATTAGATTTTTTTATTGGGTATGTTTTATAGCAGAAAGTAAAAATATATAGGTTTTTTTTTTGTTTGTTTTTTTTAAATAGATTTTCTTGTTTATAGCGCAAAAAATAAAAACCACAGAGGTGATAAAATACTACCAAAAAAAGCTCTATTTGTGGGGAAAAAAGGACACCAATTGTATTTGTGTACCACATTGCGCGACCGCGCAATTGTCAGTTAAAGTAACACAGTGCCGTATCGCAAAAAATTACCTGGCCATAAAGGGGGGGAAATCTTTCAGAGCTAAAGTGATTAAATATCTTTATTCACATATGATAAAAATATATAAAATCTCATTGTATAAAAATGTTACTGCAAAAATTATTCAAGTAAAATTGACCAAAAAACATTACACTATCCACTTAAAAGCCAATTCTGCCTCAACTCATAATCAGATCATTATCCGTGTTCCGTGTGTTCTGAATTATCATTCATTATTGGTCTTTTTTTGGTTTTATCATTCTTAAAAGATTGAGGTTTGTTAAATGTTGTATTTGGGTGAACATCACTGCTAATGAAAGAAGAAGGGTCAATGCAGAAGTCACTGCAAACCGTGAGATCAAAAATTGAGAGGAAAGAAAAATAGGTTAAAGTGCCACCTGCTGGATCAAACACACTTAGCATGAGACTTTTAAAAAGCTATTTCAATCTTCTCCTTTTTTTTTTTTTTTACAGATATAATATTTTCTTTTACTTTCTACAATATATATATATACTGTATGTGTGTAATATTAAAACCAAATTGTTGAAACATTAAAAAGTACTATATAAAAATAAACACAAAATTGAGAAACTGTAATGTTTTAGGCTAGCTTCATTTTTTACTATTTATGTGCAACACTACTTTAGAAATATGTTAAAAGTAAATGTATTTTTATGTACCCATTTTCTTTATTATTGCTAAGACTGCATTTAAATATTTTTTTTCAGGTAACTATGAAACATTGCATACTAATATTTTGTAGTCTCCTTTTGAACCAGCAGGTGGAGCAGTAGGTGTCTTTTTGCATGTTTTAAAGTTTATTTAAAGCACAATGAAACCGTTCAATAGTCACCTAACCTCTAGAGATGCAAAATCCACAAACTTCTTCCCTGGCACTGATATCTCCCTGGCTTCTTCTGGGTTTGGGGGTCTTTGACCATCTTGATTGACTGAGGTGGGATGATATAACGCCTGCACAGGAGCACAAAAGTATATTAATCTTGGCACTAAGTGTGCCAAGAACGCACACTGAGCCAGCATGGATGAAATTTGTTAAAGTATAACTAAAGCAAAACCTAACAACCCCTTTCAGTTTTTTTGCCAACTGTGTCTCTTTGGGAAGATTTCCGGTAAATTTCCTGTCTCATAGTCACAACAGGACGTGAGGGGAAATCCATTCTATGTGAAGGAAATGCCTAGTTACCAGGGTCACATGAATTAGTGTCCCCACTGGAAGATTTCCCTCTATTCCTGATCTGGCGACAACTCTTTAAGTGTACACCTTAAAATAATAATTTAACATAAAGTAACATGTAAAATGTACCAATGACATTTTTTTACAGGTTTTCTAAACAGAGAGTACAACAGAATCTGTTTGCTTTTAGACACACTCTCTTTCATTGAAACTATGTACAGCTTCAACTGACCAAATCAAAGAGGCAGGATTTGTCACTCCTCTGGTTCACTGAGCTGTAAGTGTAATCTGAGCTTCACTTTCTGAGTTCTGGTAAAAAACAGACTTTTTTTCCAGCAAGGGACTATAAGTGGATGTAAACGCACTCTCATCCTTTCTAAACTACTGCCACAGTGGTTATCTATAAGGATATATATTCCTCCTGCATGTATTCTTACCTGTCAAATGTCTCCCCTCTGTCTGTTATGAGACCCGAAAAACTGCAGATTCTGTGGGTGGGTTTGTTGTCCGGAGCTCGGTGGGTGGAGTCGTGATGTCACTAGACTCCCCACCCACCTCTACACTCCCCTTGTCAACATGCATTTTCTCCCGTGTATTTCTTACACTGAACTTTTGCTATGATCACCAACATCCAGTCAAAACCCAGAAAAGTCACCACATGACTTCAGTATGTCCAATTATTCTGAGGTGTGGAACAGCCAATTCTGGGAGAGCTGGAGAAGAAAGGAGGGGGGATGGGAAGTACACAGAATGACTCTCTCAGGCTGTGCATGTAAATCACCTGTCACTCATAGCAAAGCGGGAGTAACTGACTACTATTTCTCTGTCTGTCAGTTTTTATCACAATAAAAAAGATAAGAGGATTGCTCAGAGCTGGATTAAGTCTTTGTGGCAAGACTGGGCACAAATGACATGAAATCCTATACTGGACACGGTGCAAGCCTTAATTAAAAAACAAAAAACATACTTATTACTGGAGGTATAGTAATAAAATTGTCAAATTAGTAGAAAATGGCTGACACTGTGGTGCTGGCAAGGCTGCTTTCATTTGTGGGCTGGAAATCCACAGTCTGTAAAATAGGAAGGGAAGGGAAGAAAGCGCCAAACCGGCATAGTGTAGCACACTAATTATTAAGTAAAATACCATATAAAACAAATAGAACTCACAAGCGGGTGAGGGGGAGAGAGAGGATGACAGTCCGCAGTGGATTGTAATGAGCTGGGAGCTGTGTGGTAGTCCTTGGTGGAGAAGAAAGCCGGCTGTGGTGGGGAGCAGGATCAGCCTGGATTCCGCGCAGGGAGACCAGCGTCAGGCTGCCCTGTGTGGCGTATATCCAGGAATCGGATGTCCGCCCAAAGACGATGTGTCCAGCTGGAGTAGTATCAGCCTGATTTAAAACAATGTCCCTCTGTCCCTCTTTCCTCTTCATTTGTCCCTCATTTTGCTCTGATCTATACAGGTGTATATAAAATGCACTTTTTATCTTTCAAAAAGTGTTTCCCAGTGCTAAACCTTTCATCCAATTTCTAAATTGCTGCATTTGTAAATTTCAAAAGCCAATATAAATGAATAGTACTGGTAAAAATAAAGCACTTGTGGATTTAACAAAAAAAAATTCTGTATAATTCTCCTATAAGGGGGTGTAGCAGGGGATGTTTCCTATGCTTACATCATTTTGCTAAGAGGAATCCCTCGCTTCCATCTCAAAAAGTTGTGAGGTATGCTTGTGTAAAAATCTTGATAAGATCCCGGGACACATTTGGTTTTATATATATATATATATTAGGGCTGTTACTGATTAAAATTTTCTTGTTCGATTAATCGATTTTTTTTTAAATCGATTAATCGACTAATTTCGATTAATTATAACGCACATACAGATCCAACTACATTTAGCTGATCTCCTTGCAGGCCGATTCCCAGTGCAGCGACCAACCACTGGAAAAATGGATAGCAGGATACAAAAAACACACAAAGGCAGCGCTCGATGGGAATAGCATTAAAACTTTTATAGTCTTCAAGTAGGTAAAAAAATAAATATTGCACTGGAGATAAAATCAATGTAGCTACATAAACTGTAAAAATGGTGCGAGTTATACCAAACGGTAGCAAAATCAGTCATAAAAAACATGTAGCTAAGTATGATACTGGTATAAAAATGTGTACAACGATACCACTGCTGAATCCAGATGAGGAGGGGCTAACATTAGTCCGTCGGCATGTAGATGTCCCGTGAAGGGAACTATCACAACTCCCAGTGGATGGCTGTAGAATCCCAGGTTGATAGAGGGAAGTGATAGAGGGAAGTGTAACAGCCCTTGCATGTGGCAGATAGTAAGGTCCCACCAGCATGCAGATATGAAGGCACAGCAAAGGAGCCCTTCAGATGGACACGGCAAGCCCCGCCGGTGTCCGTGACGTCACCGGATCTCCCTGAAGACCCAAAAGCCGATGGAGAGGTGATTACCGATCAAAAGAATTTTGATCGATCAAAACAATTAATCGATTAATCGAGGAATTAATAGTTAATTTCCACAGCCCTAATATATATATATATATATATATATATATATATAGTCTCTTGACTTCTACTTCTGCTAAGTTACCATATATGTGTAAATGGGAACAAGACTGAGGATGCTGAATGGCATAAGTTGTTTCTCCTAGCAAAGTCTGGCATGAATACTTATTTTATAGAAGTGAAGTATTATTACGCTGGTAAATGGTACTCACAAGGGTAGCCCCGTATGTCTCGGGGGCTTCCCCTAACTATTTTATAGGGTGCGGACAAGAAGGGATCACATTCCACATTTGGTGGAGGCGTCCAAAAGTAAGAAGATTTCGGATTACAGTATACCATTTTATTTATTCTGTGACAAAAAAAACTCCTTGGCAAGTCTTTCTTAATTAACCAAACTGAGGAGACACAGAGACACACTAAAAAGTTGATCTCTTTCATTTTCTTAGCAGTCAGGATAGCTATAGCTTCATATTGGAAATTGCCCTTTAACCCTTTCCATTTGGTCAAAGCAAAATCCTGAATTATGATGAATGAGAAACTAAGAGCAGTTTTACATGACAAATGAGATTTATAAAAAAATATGGGATCAATGAAAACATTATTTATTAGGAGACTAGAAGGAGGTCCCCCCCTTGTTGGGAAGCGGTGCACCTCTGATCTTTGACTCTCCCTTCGTAATTCTGAGTGATAAGGAACACCTGTCTTCGTATGCGACAAATGAAACCGCATCTATTGTTGTTGCCACTCTTAATTTGTTCCATTATATGATTTAACATGTTCTGATGTACAAGGTGGACGGTGGTTAACTCCTTGTTGACTTTTTAGTAACCGAACATGGTTTGTGCCCCCTTATCTAGCTCCCTGCAGGAGGGGGCGTCTCTCACTTTCCGATGGAGTGCTCTGCTAGACTTAAGAGTTCCTTTATCTCTTTCCTTGCACGCCTTTTTTTATTTTTCTCTTAATTTTCTTTCTCTGCTCGCTCAACAGCCCCCCCCCCCCCCATGTAAATGGTTGTGTTGTATATTTTTTTTACAGCAACCCGTCGGCTGTGGGGTTGTACGGGGCAGGGAGGGTCGGCCTGGCATCTTCCTCAATGGACCGCAAAGAGTTAGTCGTGGATACCTGACAGGTATGGTTGATAGCTAGCCCTAACTGCCCTACATTTGAATTATGACATACTTTGCTGGGTCCCTGTTTAGTGTTTATTTATGTTTTTAATGTAGTTACTATTTATCATTTTGCATATGGTTGTAGCTTCTTGCACCCCTTGAGGGTTTTGACTCCACAGACAAGCTTGTGATCACATTTTGAGACTAAATTGTGTATGATTCTTCATGGCGTTGTATCTGCTGAGCTGTTGACCTGTATTTGATGTTTCTGTGGACAACTTTCTTTGCTCCTTTATTAGAGAAGAACTACCGTATATACTCGAGTATAAGCCGAGTTTTTCAGCACATTTTTTTGTGCTGAAAATGCCCCCTTGGCTTATACTCGAGTCTGTGTCCATCTTCAACTTTGTGCGCCTGTTCCTGGCCAGCGGTAGGTCCCCTGGACCCCAAACTTGGCACACATGTAGCCCCACTCCTCTACAAGTGTGCAACGTTTGTTGTCCGGTGGACCTACGGCCAGGGAGCATCAATTTTTCAAAGCCGGGCACCCCTTCCATAGACTCCAATGTTGAACAGTCATTTCTGCAGTGATTTTGGGGACCCGGTACCGGCCGGTCCTAGGTCTTCTGGACCCCAAACTTGGCACACATGTTGCCCCACTCTTCATCTGCAAATGTGCAAAGTTTGTTGTCCAGGGGACCTACGGCCGGGAAGCACCGATTTTTAAAATCCGGGCACCCCTTCCGTAGACTCCCATGTTAAACGTCAGTCTAGTCACACAGCGCCGGAGATCAGGTAGGGAGATTGGGCACAGTGAGGCATGGGCACAGTGACAGTGAGGCATGGGCACAGTGACAGTGAGGCATGGACACAGTGAGGCATGGACACAGTGAGGCATGGACACAGTGAGGCATGGGCACAGTAACAGTGAGGCATGGACACAGTGAGGCATGGGCACAGTAACAGTGAGGCATGGACACAGTGAGGCATGGACACAGTGAGGCATGGCCATAGTGAGGCACAGTGAGGCATGGACACAGTGAGGCATGCACATGGACACAGTGAGGCAAAGTGAGGCACAGTGAGGCATGCAGATGGACACCCTAGGCTTATACTCAAGTCAATACGTTTTCCCAGTTTTCTGTGGTAAAATTAGGTGCCTCGGCTTATATTCGGGTCGGCTTATACTCGAGTATATACGGTAAATACCCCTAGGTGGACTTTATAGGCACTTATATATTGAGAAAAGTATGCATAGTATGCAAAGTATTGTCCTTCACCGACGCGTTTCAGTTTATTTCCTTTCCTCAGGGGTGTTTATATATATTTTATTTATTTTTCTTTTTTTTTTATTATGTTATAGATGTACAATCTGTCTCTTAACAAAACACCCCTGAGGAAAGGAAAAAATCTGAAACGCGCTGGTTAAAAGACAATACTGGGCGTCATGGTTTGATTATGCTGTTTCTGCACACAGTTTTGTGTACATTCCATGTTTTTGTTTATATGCAAGTGTTTTTAATATATTTTGTTAAATAAACATCCTTTTCTATATACATATATTTATCTATACTTTTCTCAATATATAAGTGCCTATAAAGTCCGCCTAGGGGTATTTGGTTCTTCTCTAATAATCGTTGGATGTGGCACTATTCACTCACCGATCCTATTCTTTGTTACTTTATTTGTCATTGAATAAAAAATGTCTTATGGAAGAAAAAACATGATCTGATATCCAAATTATTGTACCTTGCGATACTGTACAATTTTCATTTATTGTACTTTGTACTTTGCAAAATAAACAACTAATAGAAATTATTGGAAAAGAAAAACTGTATTTGCTATTTTCTAGGCTAATAGGCAAGAGATTGTCAAACAAATGACACGGGGGACTGGACACTGCCTGGGGGAACATGTACCAAAGCAATAAAAAATCTTTTAAAAATTGTGTTTAGCGGGGAGCAGTGATTTTAATTATACTTTTGGATCAACATTAAAAATGTTCTACTTTTAAATAACATGCCTGAGGGATGCCCTTAACTGGCCTGTGAAGTATACAACCTACAACAGCAAAACTGACATTTACAAGGAAAGAAAAATGGCATTAAAATTGCAGCAAATAACAGCTTTGGCTGCTCAACTTCTGTTAGAAAACAAATACTGAGGTTTCCCTTCTTCCATACCTGATCCTTATTCGAGATGAGGGCCTGATATACACTATATTACCAAAAGTATTGGGACGCCTGCTTATACACACACATGAACTCTAATGGCATCCCAGTCTTAGTCCGTAGGGTTCAATATTGAGTTGGCCCACCCTTTGCAACTATAACAGCTTTAACACTTCTGGGAAGGCCGTCCACAAGGTTTAGGAGTGTGACTTTGGGAATGTTTGACCATTCTTCCAGAAGAGGATAAATCTTGGGATAGCTCTGGAGGGTGGAAAGGGAAAGTAAATATTGGACCCCGCCTTTTTTTAATATAGGGAGGGAAATTAAAAAAAAGACTGAAGGACTCATCATGGCTGATTTTCTGAAACTGGAGAGTAAAAAATCTCTGTATAGTAGCCAATCAGCTTCTAACTTCAGCTTTTTCCACTCAGGGATGCATTTCAGTTAAGGGTGGTAACTCTTATGGCCCGTACACACGATCCAAATATCGTACGAAAAATGTCGTCCAAGGAAGAATCGTACGATAATCAGATAGTTAGTACAGAGCTTTCGAGAGCTGATCACGATAGTTCATCCGATATTATTTTATCGGACATGCACGAAAATTTTCCTCGTACGATACCAGGTCGTCCGATTTTCATTTAGTCAGTACAGTTGTCGTCCGAAAATACAATACAAATACATTACATTACAACACGTGACATCACTTCCGATTTTTTTTCTGTCATACGAGAATTTTCGTGACTTTAATAACCTATTCAATTTTACTTGCAACTATTACGTGAAAAAAGTCGTACGATCTGTCGTACGATAATCGGATCGTGTGCATGGGGCATTAGGCTCGGTTTCCACCTGTGTGTGTGTGGTGGCTGCGTTGGAATGGGCTGTCGTGCCTGTGTTTCCCGCACCTTTGCACCTTTCTCAAAACGTAGCCCTCAGGGAAATCACATGGTTAATTTGACCATGTGATATCCCTGCAGTTCCTGCACCCACAAACGCATTGCATTTTTACATGCATGGGGGTGAATGGCAGAATAAATGGCAACCCTGTGTGTTTTCTCACAATAGCGCGTTTTCACTGCGGGTGGTTGTGGGTGCGGGAATCGCAGAGATTCCCACAGCCACCTGAATAGATGTGAACCGAGTGATACACGGTACATTTGTGACAACCATAAATCTGCATTGTTGTCTACTTATCGATATAAAGCGTGCAACATTAATTAAATTGTTTTTTGCTTGCAATTTTTTCAAAGGAGTGTTTTTAATTCTATATTGAAACAATAATTAACTAAAATCATCATGCTGCCCTCAAATGAGCCTCAGAACATATTGGCCTGTGTTGACCTTCCCCAGATGTGCAAATAAAAAGAAAAATTGGGACTTCAAGGAAAGGAAATAGAGATGAGATATAGGACATGATAACTGCTTGAGACAATTTTTCCAGACATAAGGTGCCTTTTTAAATAAAAAAATCCCCTTAGAAACGTGGAGACGCTTCTACTCTGCGGGTTGTATCACAGCTATTCCGTGAAATGCAGATGATTTGAAGCTCTTGCGTGGGTGTCTGTGGTGTGAATTCATTTCCATTCTTTAGAAATGCTTTCAGAATGTAGAGTATAGTAGCACCCGCCACAACGACGACTTCATTGTTATGCTACATGCGCTATCACAGTCTTTAATGAAAAGCCCCTCCACGCTGATACGAGGAACCGCAATCCAGCTAGTAAACAGCACCTGGATCAGCAGCAAGGCAATCTCTTGATATTGTATTTAACAGATGGAAGTGCGGCCAGAGGGAAGCTGCAAGGAAGAAGGGGGGCATAAATCTTCAGCTGGAAATCTGGGACATGCTTGGAGTGGTGGATATAGTGAAAATTTCTTCAGATATCATAGAGCAAAGAAACAAAACAATATTTATAGTGTCATCATGTACCACACTATAGGTCAGCCATTCTCAACCAGGGTTCCGTGAAACCTTAGGGTTCCCCCATAGGTTGCTAAGGGGTTCCTTGAACTCAGTGGCGTCTCCAGCTTTCACATTTAGGGGGGGCACATGGGGGGACAAGGACAAAAGTAGGGGGGCCAACCATAAAACGTGTGTGTGTATATATACATATATACACACACACACATATATACACATACATATATACAGTATATATACACACACACACACATGTGTATTAAAAAATAAATTAAATCAAGAATAGAATGCACTCCAGAGGTCTTGTTACAAATTCACCTTTGTTTTATTTGTGCAACATACAATACACTTGAGCGTCAACATTTCAGTCCAACTGCGGACTTTTATCAATGTGCAAAAAGTCCCTTTAATGTGACCCATAGCCATAGACAAAAATTTGCATTATGAAGGGCCAACTATAATGGGCTAGCTTGTCCTGTAAGAAAAGCTGATTTAGCCCTACTTCCATGAAAAACTACTAAGAAGGGTTGGCCCTTCATCATGCTAATTTAGGTCTATAGTTGAAGTGTACATAATAATTTAAAATCCCCTACAAAAAAACACTATTAAACCGCATAATGGTAAACATTGCAAAATGAACTGCAATACCTATGTTGAAGCATAGGCAATAATAATAATTTTTCCAGGTATGTACCAAAACATATTCAAGCTATAGTTATATAAATGAACAACAATAATTGTAACTATTTTTGTTAAAGGGACACTATAGTCACCAGAACAACTTGAGCTTTAATTGTTCCTAAACCCACAACAGTAAAATCAGTCTGTATATGCAGTAAAGCATGCTTGTTATACTCACTTTGAAACCTAAGGGGCTAAACCTCTGCATTGTGTGAAAAGGCTGTTTGATCCTGTCTTCTCTGATCCTCTCCTTCTTCCACAGTCCCCTCCTGATAGTACAGTCTTGGTGCAAGCTGTACATGCTCAGTTTGGTGTGTATTGCTAGAGAGGTTTTTTTTTTCTTGGGAGGGTGCATGTGATCAGCACTGTCCAGACAGAGGGTCAGGGATCCTGCAGCCTCATAGGACAGACAGAGGAGAATGAAATTAACCTGTTGGTATTCCTGACCCTATAGTGTCCCTTTAACTATAAATATCTAACTTTCAAATAGCAATTCTTAAATAAGGAAACAAGTGCACGTAAAATAAAGTGCAACGTCACAACAAATATGCAGTGTTATGCTTTTAAAGTGCACAGCATAAAGAAAAAAATTGAACTTAAATTTTGTCTTTCACGCTAATATAGGCTTAAACGTGAATTTTTATGGATTGATGCAAACCTGCTAACTACAAGTCCCATATTTATTTGGGATGCAAGTCTGGCCTCAATTGACAATGTGGCAAGATCTGAAAGCCTTTCCTCAGTCATTGTTGTGCGTAGGAATGATTTTATTAACTTTAGTGCAGAAAAGCTTCTTTCACATGAGGCACTACTGACTGGCAAAACACAAGCTATTTTACATAGCCGATAAAGTTCAAGAAATGGAATAGAGTAAGGCTCCAGAAAGTTAGTGAACTCAAGAATTGTGTCCACCTTAATGGCATCTGAAGATTTTTTCCTCTGTAGGGTTAGCATTGCCTGTTTCAGCTCAATCTCCAAGTTTTCTTTGTTGCAGGAGTAGAATTTGGCCATTGGTAGCAATTTTTCAAAATTAAGAAATGAATCTGATCGAGGATTCAGAGACTGTACGCCTTCCATGATTTCCAGAGAATCTTTTGAAAATCGAGATTTTAGCTCTGAAATTATTCTGTCAAGAACAACATACATGAACATTTGAATGAAGTCATCTTTTTTGAGCAGTTGTTGTCGATGCCCTACAGTTTCCAAAATGACGCTATTTCTTAAGTTGAGAGGAGGCCGGCGATCTCGCTTCTTGGAAGGCGGTTCGGTAGAATCATCATTTGGTGCTGATATTCCACACTTGATGCTCAGTTGGATTTCTTCTGCCCAGACACTTTCTATTGTTCCAGAATTAGCTTCAGGTCTCCTCTCTGGATTGCGCACTTCTTCAAGCTCTTGTAAAATTGTTTGCACAAGAAGGACAGCTGATGCCAAGTCAATATCTTTGGCTTGTAACATGTTAGAGAGCGTCTGGGTCCTTTTTAGTATGTTCTCAAAAAACACAAGTGCCAGAATGAAGCCAAAATCAATGAACCGATGAATTGATTTTGCCTCAACTGCTCTCTCAGTATGGTTCCCTTCTGCCAAAATATTGAGAGTTTCCAACAGAGGGCCAAGCGTTTTAAGAACAGCATTGCAGGCTGCATGTTGGCATGTCCACCTTGTGTCACTTAATTGTTTAAGCTGGATAGCTGGTTTGCTTGACATTTCTTGTTGCACATTAGCAAACACAGAGTGAACAACAGATGTACTGCAAAACACATATAGCTTTTCGAGTTTTACAAAAAATTCATTTGCTGCCTGTACATTCTTCACAGTGTCCACGATGACCAGGTTGAGGCGGTGACTCATGCAATGAATGTAAAGTGCACAAGGCACCTCCTTTTTAATGCGTGCTTGCACGCCATTAAGCCGGCCACTCATTACAGAGGCTCCATCATAGCCTTGTCCAACACAATAATTTTTATCAATGCCTAGAGATGCTAGGACCTGGAATATGTATCCTGTTAGAGATTCAGCATCAAGGCTATCTGCGCGGTAGAATTGTAAGAACCGTTCATGGATCATCTTATCGTGAAAAAATCGGACTACGACAGACAGTTGTTCTGATTTACTCAGATCCTTTGTTTCATCTGCAATGATGGAAAAGGGACTTCCTTTAATGCTCTGTGCGATGCCTTCTCTAACAAGAGCAGCCATAATTGATAAAAGTTCATTTTGTATAGATGGATGTAGATATCTTGCATTCCTTGGTCCTGTAATTTTGTTTCTTACAACGCTGTCTTTTTCTGCAATTAAATAGAGAATTTCACGCACATTACCATGGTTGACATAATCTGAGCTGTACCGATGCTCTCGCTGGGCAATTTTAGTCTTGGCTGTTAGCAACAAAACTTGGGCAATTGTCTTTAAGTAATGTCTATTCTCATTGACCTCTCGTGTATGAGCTTTAGTTAGATCCTTCATGATTGATGTATCCTGGCTTACACTATTTTTGAAATCCTCCCATCTGACATGGCAATCCTTGTGTGAAGCAGACTTCTCATGCTGTAGTATTCCTTTACCAGTTTCAAGTGCATTTTTCCAGTTTTTGTACCCTATGTTGATAAACGGTACTTTTTTAGCATGCCCATGGAGATATTTTGGTGTTGAAAAAAAACGGCACGGAAAACAGTATGCAGCATCCTGGGACACAGAATATTCCAACCAGTCAAACGATCTAAACCACTGTGGGCGGAATGACCTGAAGCGTCCTCCCATTTGTTTCTGTGGGTATTTTTTTAATGCAGGCTGTCTTGGCCCTTTACTAGCACACTGGCTGATATCATGTGGTCCTTGTACCTTTGTTTTTTCAATGCTAGCAGATGTTTGTGCACTCTGTGGCTGTTCAGCTTCACTGAATTGCTCTTCATAAGCACTGTGTTGAATATTGCTTAGTGAGGAGGTGCTTGCGTCTTCAACCTGCAATGAAGGTTCATCATTATCCGATATTAAATCAGCAGTGTCATATTCAACGTCATCCTTCTGAAGCTCTTCACACTCCTCAATGGAAGAAGACGGGCCAGGCTGACTTTTTCCTTTTTGCTGCTCTTTTGAAATATCAGCCTTCTGGGCCTTAACATTTACCACAGAATAAAATGAACGGATGTCCATTTTTTGAGTTATAATAGAAAATTTTATCTGGGGGAAAAAAAATACATGATGTTCTTCTGAAACACTTACCATAAATGAATACCATTTGTTTTATTAAATGTCTTATTGATAAATGTAGTTGCCCATCCAACCAGCAACTAGCAATCAACTAAAATAACTAAAGTGGAGTTCCACCCAAAAGTGTAACTTCTGCTTACCGTATTTAATTCCCCCCCCCCCCTCCGGTGCCACATTTGACACCTTTTAAGGGGGAGCAGGTACCTGTTTTAAATTGACAGGTACCCTGTCCCCACTTCTGGCGGACACGGTCGCGGCGATGTGCTTCACCTTGGCCGGCCTTCTCCTCCCCCCACCACTGGGCCAATACAGAAAGCGCAGTAGGGAGCTGGCCATGAAGCTGCAAGGCTACACTGTTGGAATCCCTTACCCACAATGGCGGCGGCAGCACCCGGGGTTGCCGACATCACTGGATTCCAGGGCAGGTAAGTGTCCTAATAATAAAAGTCAGCAGCTGCAGTATGTGTAGCTGCTGACTTTAAAAAAAAATTCTGGGCGTCAGAACTCCACTTAAATAAGAAACTGCATTATCACACACACCTTACTAAAATGTGCATTGTTAAATCGTCATCAAATATTCCTGACAATGCACACGAAACGCACAAATATGAAATATTCCTGACAATGTACATGAAAGCACAAATACGAAATATTCCAGAAAAATTCAATGCACACGAAACGCATTAGCATGAAATATTCCTGACAATGTACATGAAACGCACAAATATGAAATATTCCAGACAAATTCAATGCACACGAAACGCACAAATATGAAATATTCCTGACAATGTACATGAAACGCACAAATATGAAATATTCCTGACAATGTACATGAAAAGCACAAATATAAAATATTCCAGAAAAATTCAATGCACACGAAACGCATTAGCATGAAATATTCCTGACAATGTACATGAAACGCACAAATATGAAATATTCCAGACAAATTCAATGCACACGAAACGCACAAATATGAAATATTCCTGACAATGTACACGAAACGCACAAATATGAAATATTCCTGACAATGTACATGAAAAGCACAAATATAAAATATTCCAGAAAAATTCAATGCACACGAAACGCATTAACATGAAATATTCCTGACAATGTACATGAAACGCACAAATATGAAATATTCCAGACAAATTCAATGCACACGAAACGCACAAATATGAAATATTCCTGACAATGTACACGAAACGCACAAATATGAAATATTCCTGACAATGTACATGAAACGCACAAATATGAAATATTCCTGACAATGTACATGAAAAGCACAAATATAAAATATTCCATAAAAATTCAATGCACACGAAACGCATTAACATGAAATATTCCTGACAATGTACATGAAACGCACAAATATGAAATATTCCAGACAAATTCAATGCACACGAAACGCACAAATATGAAATATTCCTGACAATGCACACGAAACGCACAAATATGAAATATTCCTGACAATGTACACGAAACGCACAAATATGAAATATTCCTGACAATGTACATGAAAAGCACAAATATAAAATATTCCAGAAAAATTCAATGCACACGAAACGCATTAACATGAAATATTCCTGACAATGTACATGAAACGCACAAATATGAAATATTCCAGACAAATTCAATGCACACGAAACGCACAAATATGAAATATTCCTGACAATGTACACGAAACGCACAAATATGAAATATTCCTGACAATGTACATGAAACGCACAAATATGAAATATTCCTGACAATGTACATGAAACGCACAAATATGAAATATTCCTGACAATGTACATGAAAAGCACAAATATAAAATATTCCAGAAAAATTCAATGCACACGAAACGCATTAACATGAAATATTCCTGACAATGTACATGAAACGCACAAATATGAAATATTCCAGACAAATTCAATGCACACGAAACGCACAAATATGAAATATTCCTGACAATGCACACGAAACGCACAAATATGAAATATTCCTGACAATGTACACGAAACGCACAAATATGAAATATTCCTGACAATGTACATGAAAAGCACAAATATAAAATATTCCAGAAAAATTCAATGCACACGAAACGCATTAACATGAAATATTCCTGACAATGTACATGAAACGCACAAATATGAAATATTCCAGACAAATTCAATGCACACGAAACGCACAAATATGAAATATTCCAGACAAATTCAATGCACACGAAACGCACAAATATGAAATATTCCTGACAATGTACATGAAACGCACAAATATGAAATATTCCTGACAATGTACATGAAAAGCACAAATATAAAATATTCCAGAAAAATTCAATGCACACGAAACGCATTAACATGAAATATTCCTGACAATGTACATGAAACGCACAAATATGAAATATTCCAGACAAATTCAATGCACACGAAACGCACAAATATGAAATATTCCTGACAATGCACACGAAACGCACAAATATGAAATATTCCTGACAATGTACACGAAACGCACAAATATGAAATATTCCAGACAATGTACACGAAACGCACAAATATGAAATATTCCTGACAATGTACACGAAACGCACAAATATGAAATATTCCTGACAATGTACATGAAAAGCACAAATATAAAATATTCCAGAAAAATTCAATGCACACGAAACGCATTAACATGAAATATTCCTGACAATGTACATGAAACGCACAAATATGAAATATTCCAGACAAATTCAATGCACACGAAACGCATTAACATGAAATATTCCTGACAATGTACACGAAACGCACAAATATGAAATATTCCTGACAATGTACATGAAACGCACAAATATGAAATATTCCTGACAATGTACACGAAACGCACAAATATGAAATATTCCTGACAATGTACATGAAACGCACAAATATGAAATATTCCTGACAATGTACATGAAACGCACAAATATGAAATATTCCAGAAAAATTCAATGCACACGAAACGCATTAACATGAAATATTCCTGACAATGCACACGAAACGCACAAATATGAAATATTCCTGACAATGTACACGAAATGCACAAATATGAAATATTCCTGACAATGTACATGAAAAGCACAAATATAAAATATTCCAGAAAAATTCAATGCACACGAAACGCATTAACATGAAATATTCCTGACAATGTACATGAAACGCACAAATATGAAATATTCCAGACAAATTCAATGCACACGAAACGCACAAATATGAAATATTCCTGACAATGTACATGAAACGCACAAATATGAAATATTCCTGACAATGTACATGAAAAGCACAAATATAAAATATTCCAGAAAAATTCAATGCACACGAAACGCATTAACATGAAATATTCCTGACAATGTACATGAAACGCACAAATATGAAATATTCCAGACAAATTCAATGCACACGAAACGCACAAATATGAAATATTCCTGACAATGCACACGAAACGCACAAATATGAAATATTCCTGACAATGTACACGAAACGCACAAATATGAAATATTCCAGACAATGTACACGAAACGCACAAATATGAAATATTCCTGACAATGTACACGAAACGCACAAATATGAAATATTCCTGACAATGTACATGAAAAGCACAAATATAAAATATTCCAGAAAAATTCAATGCACACGAAACGCATTAACATGAAATATTCCTGACAATGTACATGAAACGCACAAATATGAAATATTCCAGACAAATTCAATGCACACGAAACGCATTAACATGAAATATTCCTGACAATGTACACGAAACGCACAAATATGAAATATTCCTGACAATGTACATGAAACGCACAAATATGAAATATTCCTGACAATGTACACGAAACGCACAAATATGAAATATTCCTGACAATGTACATGAAACGCACAAATATGAAATATTCCTGACAATGTACATGAAAAGCACAAATATAAAATATTCCAGAAAAATTCAATGCACACGAAACGCATTAACATGAAATATTCCTGACAATGCACACGAAACGCACAAATATGAAATATTCCTGACAATGTACACGAAATGCACAAATATGAAATATTCCTGACAATGTACATGAAAAGCACAAATATAAAATATTCCAGAAAAATTCAATGCACACGAAACGCATTAACATGAAATATTCCTGACAATGTACATGAAACGCACAAATATGAAATATTCCAGACAAATTCAATGCACACGAAACGCACAAATATGAAATATTCCTGACAATGCACACGAAACGCACAAATATGAAATATTCCTGACAATGTACATGAAACGCACAAATATGAAATATTCCTGACAATGTACATGAAACGCACAAATATGAAATATTCCTGACAATGTACATGAAACGCACAAATATGAAATATTCCTGACAATGTACATGAAAAGCACAAATATAAAATATTCCAGAAAAATTCAATGCACACGAAACACATTAACATGAAATATTCCTGACAATGTACATGAAACGCACAAATATGAAATATTCCAGACAAATTCAATGCACACGAAACGCACAAATATGAAATATTCCTGACAATGCACACGAAACGCACAAATATGAAATATTCCTGACAATGTACATGAAACGCACAAATATGAAATATTCCTGACAATGTACATGAAAAGCACAAATATAAAATATTCCAGAAAAATTCAATGCACACGAAACGCATTAACATGAAATATTCCTGACAATGTACATGAAACGCACAAATATGAAATATTCCAGACAAATTCAATGCACACGAAACGCACAAATATGAAATATTCCTGACAATGCACACGAAACGCACAAATATGAAATATTCCTGACAATGTACACGAAACGCACAAATATGAAATATTCCAGACAATGTACACGAAACGCACAAATATGAAATATTCCTGACAATGTACACGAAACGCACAAATATGAAATATTCCTGACAATGTACATGAAAAGCACAAATATAAAATATTCCAGAAAAATTCAATGCACACGAAACGCATTAACATGAAATATTCCTGACAATGTACATGAAACGCACAAATATGAAATATTCCAGACAAATTCAATGCACACGAAACGCATTAACATGAAATATTCCTGACAATGTACACGAAACGCACAAATATGAAATATTCCTGACAATGTACATGAAACGCACAAATATGAAATATTCCTGACAATGTACACGAAACGCACAAATATGAAATATTCCTGACAATGTACATGAAACGCACAAATATGAAATATTCCTGACAATGTACATGAAAAGCACAAATATAAAATATTCCAGAAAAATTCAATGCACACGAAACGCATTAACATGAAATATTCCTGACAATGCACACGAAACGCACAAATATGAAATATTCCTGACAATGTACACGAAATGCACAAATATGAAATATTCCTGACAATGTACATGAAAAGCACAAATATAAAATATTCCAGAAAAATTCAATGCACACGAAACGCATTAACATGAAATATTCCTGACAATGTACATGAAACGCACAAATATGAAATATTCCAGACAAATTCAATGCACACGAAACGCACAAATATGAAATATTCCTGACAATGCACACGAAACGCACAAATATGAAATATTCCTGACAATGTACATGAAACGCACAAATATGAAATATTCCTGACAATGTACATGAAACGCACAAATATGAAATATTCCTGACAATGTACATGAAACGCACAAATATGAAATATTCCTGACAATGTACATGAAAAGCACAAATATAAAATATTCCAGAAAAATTCAATGCACACGAAACACATTAACATGAAATATTCCTGACAATGTACATGAAACGCACAAATATGAAATATTCCAGACAAATTCAATGCACACGAAACGCACAAATATGAAATATTCCTGACAATGCACACGAAACGCACAAATATGAAATATTCCTGACAATGTACATGAAACGCACAAATATGAAATATTCCTGACAATGTACATGAAACGCACAAATATAAAATATTCCAGAAAAATTCAATGCACACGAAACGCATTAACATGAAATATTCCTGACAATGTACATGAAACGCACAAATATGAAATATTCCAGACAAATTCAATGCACACGAAACGCACAAATATGAAATATTCCTGACAATGCACACGAAACGCACAAATATGAAATATTCCTGACAATGTACACGAAACGCACAAATATGAAATATTCCTGACAATGTACATGAAAAGCACAAATATAAAATATTCCAGAAAAATTCAATGCACACGAAACGCATTAACATGAAATATTCCTGACAATGTACATGAAACGCACAAATATGAAATATTCCAGACAAATTCAATGCACACGAAACGCACAAATATGAAATATTCCTGACAATGTACATGAAACGCACAAATATGAAATATTCCTGACAATGTACATGAAAAGCACAAATATAAAATATTCCAGAAAAATTCAATGCACACGAAACACATTAACATGAAATATTCCTGACAATGTACATGAAACGCACAAATATGAAATATTCCAGACAAATTCAATGCACACGAAACGCACAAATATGAAATATTCCTGACAATGCACACGAAACGCACAAATATGAAATATTCCTGACAATGTACACGAAACGCACAAATATGAAATATTCCTGACAATGTACATGAAAAGCACAAATATAAAATATTCCAGAAAAATTCAATGCACACGAAACGCATTAACATGAAATATTCCTGACAATGTACATGAAACGCACAAATATGAAATATTCCAGACAAATTCAATGCACACGAAACGCACAAATATGAAATATTCCTGACAATGTACATGAAACGCACAAATATGAAATATTCCTGACAATGTACATGAAAAGCACAAATATAAAATATTCCAGAAAAATTCAATGCACACGAAACACATTAACATGAAATATTCCTGACAATGTACATGAAACGCACAAATATGAAATATTCCAGACAAATTCAATGCACACGAAACGCACAAATATGAAATATTCCAGACAATGTACACGAAACGCACAAATATGAAATATTCCTGACAATGTACATGAAAAGCACAAATATAAAATATTCCAGAAAAATTCAATGCACACGAAACGCATTAACATGAAATATTCCTGACAATGTACATGAAACGCACAAATATGAAATATTCCAGACAAATTCAATGCACACGAAACGCATTAACATGAAATATTCCTGACAATGTACACGAAACGCACAAATATGAAATATTCCTGACAATGTACATGAAACGCACAAATATAAAATATTCCAGAAAAATTCAATGCACACGAAACGCATTAACATGAAATATTCCTGACAATGTACATGAAACGCACAAATATGAAATATTCCAGACAAATTCAATGCACACGAAACGCACAAATATGAAATATTCCTGACAATGTACATGAAACGCACAAATATGAAATATTCCTGACAATGTACATGAAAAGCACAAATATAAAATATTCCAGAAAAATTCAATGCACACGAAACGCATTAACATGAAATATTCCTGACAATGTACATGAAACGCACAAATATGAAATATTCCAGACAAATTCAATGCACACGAAACGCACAAATATGAAATATTCCTGACAATGTACATGAAACGCACAAATATGAAATATTCCTGACAATGTACATGAAAAGCACAAATATAAAATATTCCAGAAAAATTCAATGCACACGAAACGCATTAACATGAAATATTCCTGACAATGTACATGAAACGCACAAATATGAAATATTCCAGACAAATTCAATGCACACGAAACGCACAAATATGAAATATTCCTGACAATGTACATGAAACGCACAAATATGAAATATTCCAGACAATGTACACGAAACGCACAAATATGAAATATTCCTGACAATGTACATGAAAAGCACAAATATAAAATATTCCAGAAAAATTCAATGCACACGAAACGCATTAACATGAAATATTCCTGACAATGTACATGAAACGCACAAATATGAAATATTCCAGACAAATTCAATGCACACGAAACGCACAAATATGAAATATTCCTGACAATGTACATGAAACACACAAATATGAAATATTCCTGACAATGTACATGAAAAGCACAAATATAAAATATTCCAGAAAAATTCAATGCACACGAAACGCATTAACATGAAATATTCCTGACAATGTACACGAAACGCACAAATATGAAATATTCCTGACAATGTACACGAAACGCACAAATATGAAATATTCCTGACAATGTACACGAAACGCACAAATATGAAATATTCCTGACAATGTACATGAAACGCACAAATATGAAATATTCCTGACAATGTACATGAAAAGCACAAATATAAAATATTCCAGAAAAATTCAATGCACACGAAACGCATTAACATGAAATATTCCTGACAATGCACACGAAACGCACAAATATGAAATATTCCTGACAATGCACACGAAATGCACAAATATGAAATATTCCTGACAATGTACATGAAAAGCACAAATATAAAATATTCCAGAAAAATTCAATGCACACGAAACGCATTAACATGAAATATTCCTGACAATGTACATGAAACGCACAAATATGAAATATTCCAGACAAATTCAATGCACACGAAACGCACAAATATGAAATATTCCTGACAATGTACATGAAACGCACAAATATGAAATATTCCTGACAATGTACATGAAACGCACAAATATGAAATATTCCTGACAATGTACATGAAACGCACAAATATGAAATATTCCTGACAATGTACATGAAAAGCACAAATATAAAATATTCCAGAAAAATTCAATGCACACGAAACGCATTAACATGAAATATTCCTGACAATGCACACGAAACGCACAAATATGAAATATTCCTGACAATGCACACGAAACGCACAAATATGAAATATTCCTGACAATGTACACGAAATGCACAAATATGAAATATTCCTGACAATGTACATGAAAAGCACAAATATAAAATATTCCAGAAAAATTCAATGCACACGAAACGCATTAACATGAAATATTCCTGACAATGTACATGAAACGCACAAATATGAAATATTCCAGACAAATTCAATGCACACGAAACGCACAAATATGAAATATTCCTGACAATGCACACGAAACGCACAAATATGAAATATTCCTGACAATGTACATGAAACGCACAAATATGAAATATTCCTGACAATGTACATGAAAAGCACAAATATAAAATATTCCAGAAAAATTCAATGCACACGAAACACATTAACATGAAATATTCCTGACAATGTACATGAAACGCACAAATATTAAATATTCCAGACAAATTCAATGCACACGAAACGCACAAATATGAAATATTCCTGACAATGTACATGAAACGCACAAATATGAAATATTCCTGACAATGTACATGAAAAGCACAAATATAAAATATTCCAGAAAAATTCAATGCACACGAAACGCATTAACATGAAATATTCCTGACAATGTACATGAAACGCACAAATATGAAATATTCCAGACAAATTCAATGCACACGAAACGCACAAATATGAAATATTCCTGACAATGTACATGAAACGCACAAATATGAAATATTCCAGACAATGTACACGAAACGCACAAATATGAAATATTCCTGACAATGTACATGAAAAGCACAAATATAAAATATTCCAGAAAAATTCAATGCACACGAAACGCATTAACATGAAATATTCCTGACAATGTACATGAAACGCACAAATATGAAATATTCCAGACAAATTCAATGCACACGAAACGCACAAATATGAAATATTCCTGACAATGTACATGAAACACACAAATATGAAATATTCCTGACAATGTACATGAAAAGCACAAATATAAAATATTCCAGAAAAATTCAATGCACACGAAACGCATTAACATGAAATATTCCTGACAATGTACATGAAACGCACAAATATGAAATATTCCAGACAAATTCAATGCACACGAAACGCACAAATATGAAATATTCCTGACAATGTACATGAAACGCACAAATATGAAATATTCCTGACAATGTACATGAAACGCACAAATATGAAATATTCCTGACAATGTACATGAAACGCACAAATATGAAATATTCCTGACAATGTACATGAAAAGCACAAATATAAAATATTCCAGAAAAATTCAATGCACACGAAACGCATTAACATGAAATATTCCTGACAATGCACACGAAACGCACAAATATGAAATATTCCTGACAATGCACACGAAACGCACAAATATGAAATATTCCTGACAATGTACACGAAATGCACAAATATGAAATATTCCTGACAATGTACATGAAAAGCACAAATATAAAATATTCCAGAAAAATTCAATGCACACGAAACGCATTAACATGAAATATTCCTGACAATGTACATGAAACGCACAAATATGAAATATTCCAGACAAATTCAATGCACACGAAACGCACAAATATGAAATATTCCTGACAATGCACACGAAACGCACAAATATGAAATATTCCTGACAATGTACATGAAACGCACAAATATGAAATATTCCTGACAATGTACATGAAAAGCACAAATATAAAATATTCCAGAAAAATTCAATGCACACGAAACACATTAACATGAAATATTCCTGACAATGTACATGAAACGCACAAATATTAAATATTCCAGACAAATTCAATGCACACGAAACGCACAAATATGAAATATTCCTGACAATGTACATGAAACGCACAAATATGAAATATTCCTGACAATGTACATGAAAAGCACAAATATAAAATATTCCAGAAAAATTCAATGCACACGAAACGCATTAACATGAAATATTCCTGACAATGTACATGAAACGCACAAATATGAAATATTCCAGACAAATTCAATGCACACGAAACGCACAAATATGAAATATTCCTGACAATGTACATGAAACGCACAAATATGAAATATTCCAGACAATGTACACGAAACGCACAAATATGAAATATTCCTGACAATGTACATGAAAAGCACAAATATAAAATATTCCAGAAAAATTCAATGCACACGAAACGCATTAACATGAAATATTCCTGACAATGTACATGAAACGCACAAATATGAAATATTCCAGACAAATTCAATGCACACGAAACGCACAAATATGAAATATTCCTGACAATGTACATGAAACACACAAATATGAAATATTCCTGACAATGTACATGAAAAGCACAAATATAAAATATTCCAGAAAAATTCAATGCACACGAAACGCATTAACATGAAATATTCCTGACAATGTACACGAAACGCACAAATATGAAATATTCCTGACAATGTACACGAAACGCACAAATATGAAATATTCCTGACAATGTACACGAAACGCACAAATATGAAATATTCCTGACAATGTACATGAAACGCACAAATATGAAATATTCCTGACAATGTACATGAAAAGCACAAATATAAAATATTCCAGAAAAATTCAATGCACACGAAACGCATTAACATGAAATATTCCTGACAATGCACACGAAACGCACAAATATGAAATATTCCTGACAATGCACACGAAATGCACAAATATGAAATATTCCTGACAATGTACATGAAAAGCACAAATATAAAATATTCCAGAAAAATTCAATGCACACGAAACGCATTAACATGAAATATTCCTGACAATGTACATGAAACGCACAAATATGAAATATTCCAGACAAATTCAATGCACACGAAACGCACAAATATGAAATATTCCTGACAATGCACACGAAACGCACAAATATGAAATATTCCTGACAATGTACATGAAACGCACAAATATGAAATATTCCTGACAATGTACATGAAACGCACAAATATGAAATATTCCTGACAATGTACATGAAACGCACAAATATGAAATATTCCTGACAATGTACATGAAAAGCACAAATATAAAATATTCCAGAAAAATTCAATGCACACGAAACGCATTAACATGAAATATTCCTGACAATGCACACGAAACGCACAAATATGAAATATTCCTGACAATGCACACGAAACGCACAAATATGAAATATTCCTGACAATGTACACGAAATGCACAAATATGAAATATTCCTGACAATGTACATGAAAAGCACAAATATAAAATATTCCAGAAAAATTCAATGCACACGAAACGCATTAACATGAAATATTCCTGACAATGTACATGAAACGCACAAATATGAAATATTCCAGACAAATTCAATGCACACGAAACGCACAAATATGAAATATTCCTGACAATGCACACGAAACGCACAAATATGAAATATTCCTGACAATGTACATGAAACGCACAAATATGAAATATTCCTGACAATGTACATGAAACGCACAAATATGAAATATTCCTGACAATGTACATGAAAAGCACAAATATAAAATATTCCAGAAAAATTCAATGCACACGAAACACATTAACATGAAATATTCCTGACAATGTACATGAAACGCACAAATATTAAATATTCCAGACAAATTCAATGCACACGAAACGCACAAATATGAAATATTCCTGACAATGCACACGAAACGCACAAATATGAAATATTCCTGACAATGTACATGAAACGCACAAATATGAAATATTCCTGACAATGTACATGAAACGCACAAATATGAAATATTCCTGACAATGTACATGAAAAGCACAAATATAAAATATTCCAGAAAAATTCAATGCACACGAAACACATTAACATGAAATATTCCTGACAATGTACATGAAACGCACAAATATTAAATATTCCTGACAATGTACACAAAACGCACAAATATGAAATTTGAATTCTTAATTCACGGTTCATCTACGCTGTCAGCAAATTTTAACTCATTCATGGTAAAATACCAATTTATTGTTTAATCCTTATCAACTGTCATTGCATGCATGCATTTTGTAAACTGAAAAAAATATTTCTTAGGCCCGGTTTACACTGGTGCGTTGCGAGAACACTGCGAATCCACTGCGGGTTCCCGCATCGCACCCGACACGCACGGAAGTTCACATTTAAGGCTAGGTTCACACTGCTGCGATGTCAGAGTTCGAATGTGATCCGCACCGCACTGCAAGTGCACATCACAGGACCCTTTTTTTTGTCCGCAGCAGAATCGGATCGCATGGGTGTTCACACCCATGCGATCCGATTCCTTTTTCGAGTTTGCAGATCGCACTGCGATATGCAAACTGATTTGGGGGTGTCATTAACTTTTAATTGACACTCCCAGCAGTTCGCATAGGGCAGTGTGAACTGCCGCCGGAAAACCTGCGATGCCTAAACCCGCAGTGGATTTGCAGCGTTCCCACATCGCAGCAGTGTGAACCCAGCCTAAATCTGAAATAAATAGCTGGTGGTTCTGGTGCCGGACAACAGTAACTTCAAAGATACATAAGATAGAGCTCTCATGGAGGTAACAGAAAAAATACTTAACTAATATTAGAAAAGCATGATGAAAAGATGAAGTAATATTGACTAAATAGTATATAGGAGGCTTTGTTTTTTCTTTTTGCAAAATCCAAACCAATGTGTTTTAGAGGTTAACATATATATCATTGACCCCCAATATATATATATATATATTGGGGGTCAATGATATATATTTTAACCTCTAAAACACATTGGTTTGGATTTTGAAAAAAGAAAAAACAAAGCCTCCTATATACTATTAAGTCAATATTACTTCATCTTTTCATCATGCTTTTCTAATATTAGTTAAGTATTTTTTCTGTTACCTCCATGAGAGCTCTATCTTATGTATCTTTGAAGTTACTGTTGTCCGGCACCAGAACCACCAGCTATTTATTTCAGATTTAAATTATAAATGGTAATGCAATTGCAAGCAAATTTTTACTTTTTTTTTAAAAAAAGTGACCTACCTTTCCTGTGGCAGCACTGGTGGCAGATGCACTGTGACTGGACTGGAGTTGGCGGGCAAAATATGATAATTTATTTATCATAAATAACCGACGATGGGAGTTGGCACGCGATAGGCTGGCTGCGCTGCTCTTCTCAGTGACTCACTGACTCCACCCCCCGGGAGCAGGGAGCTTGAGCACGATGTAGGCGGCGCCGCGGACTACAATTCCCATAATCAATAGCGGCGGCCGTGACCGTCAGACGCGATGTCACCTGACAGGCTGACGTCTGTTACAAGTCAGATTCAGTCATTCAGCGCCGCGGACGGAAACTCAGATAGCCGCGGCGCTGTTAATACTAACAACTTAACTTGGGGGGGCACATGGGGGGGCACACAGTAAAATTGGGGGGGACGTGGCCCCCTCAGGTCCCACCCTGGTGACGCCCATGCTTGAACTGTGGTTGATTAACCTCCTATCTGATGGTGCCTGCATAGTTTTGGGTCTTGTGCCATTATGCAGAGCCAGCAGCATGACACCAATGAACTTTATAGCTGTCTGGAAGGGTGTAATTCTGACCACCGTGGTAATGGACTCCGGAGACCAACTCTGTGGGTTACCGTCCTTTCTGGTCATATCAGTCAGGGGCTTGACCAGAGACGAGAAGTTACAAATAAACTTCTGATAATAGTTGGCAAAGCCAATAAAATGCTGCAGAGGACGTAAACTCACGGGTCGGGTGAAGATTCTAGGTTTGTCTCCTGGCTGGCTCGCCAAATTGAAGAATAAAGATTAATATCTAATATTCTTGTATTTCAAGGGTGTTTCTGGATGAATAGCTTTGATAGTCAGACTGACTTGAAAACAAAGTGTGAGTTTATTGTCACACAGTTGGCATCATAAATACAATGAAAAAAGTATAACAGTTCAGTTCAGTGTAGGTAAAAATATATAGAATAAATGGTCAAAAGCTGTAATAAGCTTATGAAAGCATGTGTACTTATGGGCTCCTGCCTTCTGTCCCCATCCTGTCTTGTCCAAAGTTAAGCAGGAAATGACGTTCATAGACTTCTGGCAGAATTCAGCTGTTCCTACTTTTCAAAGTCTTTGTGTAAATGTGTCAAGCCTCGTACACACGACAGAGTTTCTCGTCGTAAAAAACACGTCGTTTTTTTCGACGAGATTCTTGTTAAGCTTGTCGATTTTCTCGTCAAGCTTTCCATGCGTACACTTCCCAATTTCCTCGTTGTTCTCCGCGGTCACGTCCAGCACGTACGACGGCACTATAAAGGGGAAGATCTTTTTTCTTGGCGCCACCCCTTGGGCTGCTTTTGCTGATCTCGTGTTACCGCGTGTAAAGTAAAAGTTTGGGAAGAGACGATTCGCGCTTTTCAGTCTTCGTACTTTTCAGATCGTTTTCTGTGGTTCAGTTTGTGCTTGTGGGTTCGTATCTTGACTTTCAGGGCGTCTAGGCAGGTCGTATCTGTTTTACAGTGCGTTCTTGCCTGTTTGTTTCTGTTTTTCAGTTCGTTATTCATAGGCCTTGCTGTTCTAAAGTGCGTTCTGTTCTGTACGTTCTGATAAGACGACCGTTTCCTAGCCATGTCGCCTGGACGTTCTCGTCGTGGAGTTCGTGCTGTGCGTGCGCTTGGTGTTGGTCTGCTTGTTTTGGACCAAGACCAGTCCATGAATGGTGTGAGGAGGAGTTCATGGACCAAGAATTGGTTGCTCCAGCGGGACCAATTCTGCCACATGCCTCTGCTGCGGGAGATCGTCGAGAATAATCCTGAGGACTACAGGAATTTTCTGAGGATGTCTGACCCCGTTTTTCAGGAACTGTTGGCTTTGGTGTCCCCCTATATTACCAGGAAGGACACCGTTATGCGGGAAGCCATCAGTGCTGAGCAGAGGCTCATCGCCACCTTACGGTACCTGGCGACAGGTAGAAGTCTTCAGGACTTGAAGTTCACGACAGGCATCTCCCCCCAGGCTCTGGGCCTCATAATCCCAGACACCTGTTCTGCCATTATACAAGTCCTGCAGGAGGACTATATTAGGGTAAGTTTTCTCCTTTAACATCACATTTTATGTATTTCATGTATGCTAATGTATTGTATTTCTTTCATCCTTCCCTATTTACCATGATTGTAATATGCTGAGAATGTCCCCTTTGTCCTCATGTATGCCTGAAGCTTTAGATTGCCCCTTTTTTCTCCTCCATGCATATTTCCCTTCACTAACCTTTCCAGCAGGGGCGCCTGTTGCTCCAAATGTTTGGGGGTTCAAACCCCAATTTAGGAAATAAACGTCCTCATTTTTTGCTTTGGTGCCTATTAAACGCCCCCATTTGTTCCCTCCAATGCAGCCATTTTGTCCCCTCCAATGCAGCCATTTTGTTCCCTCTAATGCAGCCATTTTGTCCCCTCCAATGCAGCCAGTTCCCCCCCAGCCCTGCACTTACCTTCTTGTGGTCAGCGCCATCCTTCTTCTGTCCTTGATGTCTTCTCCTTCCCTTGATGTTGCATCAGCCAATCATGTTACCATTAAACAGACTTGGTGAACATGATTGGCAGAGCAGCCTGTCAGTGTTTACCCAAGGAATGCCCCCCCCCCTGCGTCCCCTATTTAACTTTTCTGCAGCCAATTACATCCCTCAGGCTGTAATGTGCAAGACAATTTTCCTTACTGTTTCTGCTATGCAATTTTAAGCCCATAAATGCCGCAGTTCTTCATATGTCGGTCGCTTAACAGGGGGCCATCCACCTGAATAGTGGGCGGCATAGACAATACATAGGTTAATGCAAGGCATAAACCTATGTATTGTTCTGAGTGACGGGCACAGGAGAGAGGGGGCAGTGCTCCAGCGCCCACTCTGGACGCACCGCCACTGCAATGCTATCCTGTGGCCAAACACATCTCCCCCCCCCTCCCCATTATAATTTATTAATGGACCATCATAGGGGGTGATGAATATGATACATGAGCCTTCCATTATACTTATTTAAAACACCTTAATAAACGTAGACTTTGCTTGATGTTGGCCTCTAATGTATTTTCTTAGAATATACTTGTAATGTTTGATTTGTGTATTCTAATATTTTTTCATCTTGTTTGACTCCACAGCTTCCTTCCACGCCACAGGAATGGCAGACTGTGGCATCGGAGTTTGCCACGCGGTGGGACTTCCCCAACTGCGGTGGTGCCATAGACGGGAAGCACGTCCGCATCGTGCCGCCACCCCGTTCTGGGTCCTACTACTTTAATTACAAGGGGTTTCATAGCATTGTGCTGATGGCGGTGGTGTCAGCACGGTATGAATTCCTCTATGTTGATGTAGGGAAGAATGGCCGGATGTCCGATGGGGGATCCTTCATCCAGACGGAGTTTGCCCTCCATCTCCAGAGTGACGACCTTGCATTGCCACCGGGTTGCAGGGAATATTGAAGGACTCCCCTTTGTTTTTTTGGCTGATGAAGCCTTCGGGCTCGGACCACATCTTATGAGGCCATTTCCTCAGAGGACCCTGACCCCAGAGAAGAGGGTGTTCAATTACCGGCTGGCCAGGGGCCGAAGAGTTGTCGAAAATGCCTTCGGCATAATGGCCAGCCGGTTCCGCCTTTTTAGGACTCCCATCCACTTGGCGGACTACAAAATAAACTATGTAGTGTTATGCTGCTGTGTGCTACACAATTTTCTTTGCCGCAAATCAAATTCATATATGGCCTCAGTTTTGCCTGAGGTTGGACTTTCCCCTGATAATCCCCTGCCGGGCCTGGAATCTGCCCGTGCTGGCTTGCCCCCCCAAAATGCCCGTGAGGTTCGGGACAAATACATGGACTATTTCACGGGTAGGGGGGCAATTCCTATGCCAGGCTATGTCTAAAGATTGCTGTCTAACGATCCAAATAAAAATCATGTTTAAACTTCTAACTTTTCTTGGTTTCCTGTCTCCTAGTTTGTCTTAGTGCATTTGTAGTGCCAAGTGTATTTTCCTTTAGTAAATACCAACCATTTCACTATGTAACCTTAAAAAATGTACCAAATAAGGTTAGAGCATATTAGAAAAAGAAGCTACACGTTGTTTGTGTTCAAATCTTTTACTATGTGCAAATTCACACACCTTTTTTTTTTTTTTTTTACATTTTTTGTTTGCCTGGCCACAAACCGGCAATTGTTTTCTTAGGAAAATACAAAAACAACAGTTGCATTCCAAAAATTACAAAATTGGATACCTCGGAGCAATCTGAGACATTCACTTACACAAACTATATGTCTCTATGTGCCCGTCCTAATATGGGGTCCTGCCACCCCTTGCCCAGCCAAAAATTGAATATGCACACAATTGGGATTATTTTCCTATAGGGATTTTAGACTCCTGATCCCTATTGTCAACATGTGCTATCTGCCATCAGGGGTGATCAATGGACGTGTTTTGGGGGTGCAACCCCTTCCTCAGTTCACCTACTTTAGATACGAGGAAGGGGTTGCACCCCCAAAAGACGTACATGGATATCCCCTGATGGCAGATAGCACATGTTGACACACTGTGTGCAGATTCAATTTTTGGCTGGTTTGATTGTCAAAAAGTTTTTTAAAAGTTGAAGAACAAACATGAGAAAAAAGGGGGTTGGGATGCCTTATTGAATTCTCCCCAAAACATCGAGAATGTCTTTAAATGTTTGATCCATCACATGTATTCTTTCTTTAATTTTGTCCAGTTCCGTGCTACATTCCATCACTTGCTGGATGAAGCGGAGGGCACTGTCAGCAGAGAAACCTGTACTATCCTTCACCCCAACATTCACATCCCCTAAAAACTAAATAAAAAGGTATTATAACTCTGCAGGCCTACCTCTCTTACCTGAAGCTGTGGTGACAGATACTGACCTGTTGTGGTGACCAGTTCCACAACGTCATCCACCTCTCCTTCCTGCACTTCTCCTTCCTCCACCTCAACTTCCTCTACATCCTTCGTTTGTGGGTCTTTGATAGTTTGGGGTTGTTGTGAAGCTGTGGGGTTCTTGTGCTCCCTGGAATGTCCTCCTCCCAGTCTTCTCTCCCCTATGAGAATCAAACAAAAGGTAGAGTTATCACACAGAAATTCTCTATGTTAAACAAAAAAACAGGCTAAATTGCTTGGAAGTGGGGTACAAGTGTGTGTTTGGGTGGAAGTTAAAGATGAATGCATTATTTCTGACCAAGAATATGCTTAGTATTCACCTTTGTCTGTCATTTTTTAGACATGTAGGCAACACAAAAATTCTCTGAAGCACCTGTGTGGGACACCCAAAAAAGGCGGGTCTGGTGGCCCACACTATAGTGCTCAAAAGTACAGATGTGGAAGCAGCTGCTGAGTGTCCTCTCCTTTACACTGACAAAAGTTTGCATTTCATTCTCTTTACAAACACATCATCTAGCCTAAAACTTTGTGCCCCAAATTTGCGAAAAAATGGCAGATGTCTAATTACTTTTGTGGCTGTAAAATAATCCAAAACAGCGGATAGTGGCCGAACGAAGTGTCTGTAACGTAACGAACGATTACTGTGCCCAACCAAGTTCAAAATATAACATTTTGGAAGGGAGTCCAATAAGAAAAACAAAAAAAACCAGCAACATGTCAGTTTAGAAAAGGATTAATAGCATAAAAGTTTACATATTACTTACTTTTAGCGAGCATTCTCTTAATGCTTCTTAACTGCTCTGGCTCCCTCAGTTTGAGGTCTGACCACCTCTTTCTGAGCTGCTCATTTGAGCGTTTCACCCCGAAATTCGTCTTCAGACTCTTCACGACTTTAGTGAGGATTTTGGCCTTCCTTCTATTTGGTTTGCTATACGGCCCATGCGTTGCATCATAATCAGACTTGAGCAAGATGTCCACCATCTCCGCCATCTCCGCAAAAGACATATTCGATGCCTTGAATCTCCTCCTTGATCGTGACGTTTCCTCGGTCTCCGGGCTTGTCTCCTCCTCGTTAGTTGCGGAATTATCAGACACCTGCTGTAACTCCGCCATATCTGTCTGCGCGCCGAAAGAGAAGGGGCGGGGAAAAGATGTTAGTTAGAACGTCATGGGCGGGCGACGTGTGCGGAGCGACGTGTTCGAATTTTGACGCATGCGTGGTGTGTATATAGCAAACACACATGTGACTATAGTACGTTCGGTGTGCGGAGAGAGGAGTTCAAGTGACGGACGTGCGAACGAAGGTATGTGATTTTGTGACTTGTACAAATTGTTGGCCTATACTGTTTTGAGAATGTTGTAGGATATATATGGTGACTACGATGTTAAGGAGGTTAGACTGTTTGCCTCACATTAGTTATATATTATTTCTTAAACTTGCAGATACAATATGAATGTCTTTATTAGCGACAAAGAGTTCCTGGCGGAATTTATTGACCGGGTAAGGGAGCTGCCCGCTCTGTGGGAGACAAAAAACAAAAAAAGAGGGGTGAGAAAAGCAGCGCTGGAGAAGCTGCTCCCATTTGTGCATACCAAGGTGCCCACAGCCACAGCAAAACAAGTGGACACTAAAATTGGGAGCTTGAGAGGCACCTACAGGACTGAACGCTCTAAGGTCCTGGCTTCTCAGAGGTCAGGAGCAGCAGCAGACTTCCCAGACTTCCCAGACTTCCCTGCAGCCAACCTGAGCCTTCTCTGGAGCAAGAGGAGGCAGCCATCCTGGATGATCCTGATTTGGCCATCTGGAGCCAGGTATAGTATTAAATGAAAATGTATTGGGATAAAATTAATGTTTGACAAATATGTCAAGATGAGAAACATACAATATTTTGGGTTCCACAAGTGAAATCAAGATCTCGAGACATTAGTCTGCACTTAATTGGGTGCTAAATAGTCAATCTGATGTAGGTGTAAATTAGAAAAAAATATTTCTGGATTTACATTCTAATTGCTTCAATCATGTTTATAAAGTTTGATGCAAAGATTAAAACAACATATTAAACTATGTCCCTTTTTCATACACAGGATGAAATCAGCCAGGAGGAGGGTCTGGAAACTGTCAGGCAGGAGGAGGAAGGGCCCAGTGGCAGCCAGGAGGTGGCAGGGTCCAGTGGCAGCCAGGAGGTGGCAGGGCCCAGTGGCAGCCAGGAGGTGGCAGGGCAAAGGAGAAGCACCAGATCCCAGGTGCCTCCCATCCGGCTTCCCAAAAGAGGCAGGAGGGACAGGACCACCAGTGAGGCAGCAATGGCCCTTATTAAAGAGGCCCATGCCACCCTCAAAGAGCCCACATCCCCTGAAGAGGCCATTGCCGGCCTAGTGGAGGCAAAGTTCAAGGTGATGAGCATGGAGCAACGCCTCCTATGCGAGCCCCTGCTCATCACCTTGCTCAACAAGGGGGTGATGGAAAAAATTACCCCCAATACCGCCATTTGTGAGGTGGCACAACTGTCCCAACCTCAACCTCCTCCTCCACCTCCACATTCTTCTTCCGCCCCACCCCCTTCTCCTCCACCTCCACCTTGTTCTTCCACCCCACCCCCTTCTCCTCCACCTCCACCTTGTTCTTCCGCCCCACCCCCTTCTCCTCCACCTCCACCTTGTTCTTCCGCCCCACCCCCTTCTCCTCCACCTCCACCTTGTTCTTCTGCGCCACCCCCTTCTCCTCCACCTCCTCCTCCTCCTGACAGGAGTACCCCTCCAGTGGCCCAGCCTCCAGCCAAACGAAGAAGGAAGGCTGCAGGGAAGGCTTCAGGAAAGGTTGCAGGGAAGGTTGCCAGGAAGACGAGGAAGTGATGGCCTTGCTTCATTGTGGTCGGACAGAAGACAGCCTGTTGTAGTACCACACACTTGGGACATATATATCACCTGCTGCTGTTCCTGACCTCTGGGAGGCCAGCATCAGATTGTGTTCAGATATATTGGCCTTCTCAAGCTCCCAATTTTAGTGTCCACACAGGGTTGCTGTGTGCTCTGGGGTCCCTGGGATGCACAAATGGCAGCAGCTTCTCCAGCGCTGTCTTCTCTTTATTTTAGTTCAAACATGAATAAATGTTATTTTTGTTTAAGTTCATACTTGACTATGTGTATTTGTAAAAATGTAAAATCTAGCTTTGGAGTAAGCAGATACATTTGACTGACAAAAAAAGGGACAGATAACAACCCCCCAAAAAAATAACTAAATCGTGTTTCCCAAAAAAGTGTGTAAAATTTAAATCATATATATTAAAAGATTCAATGGGAGTTCACTACCAAAACATTGCGAAATTACAATTAACATCAGTTAGAAAAATAACTAATTTTTAAATATTCCTAAAAACTTGCACGATATAATACACATAAATCTTCTTAAGAGCAGCATGAAAAAGGTTAAAAAAAGATAGTCATAACTCTGTGTGAATATCAGCAACAAAAGAAGTTCATTCGTTTGGATTAATGTCACATTCTAATGAAGATTTCAATGCACAACATTTAAACGATGCAAAAATTTTGAGCGTGACGAATGTGCTATCTCCATTACGAAGGCTTGTTTTACCAGAAGATGCGCTCCCGTCTCATAGTTGCTTGTGAGCATGCGCGCTTTTGGAAGAGTCGTAAAAGCATACACACGAACCATTTTCTCGTCACAAAACAGGCCGACGAGAAACACGACGAGGAAATCTGGAATCCTGACGATAAAATAGAGAGCAGGTTCTCTAGTTTCTCGTCGAGATTCACGGCAATTTTCTCGTCGTAAAACCATACACACGAACGGTTTTCTCGACAAAAAAGCTCACGCGGCACTTTTCTTGTCGGTTTTGGACGAGAAACTCGGTCGTGTGTACGAGGCTTCAGTGTCATCTCTCCTAGTGGGTGTGTGTGTGTGTGTCTGCCTATCTCAAAGCACTAGCTTTATATATGTTACATATGAACGTCATCACCTCATACAAACTTAGAATCTTGTATGGCACACATTAATTTCTGCTAACTTCAGCAATATGTTATACCAAAAGGAGATACATATGGAGTTTGATTGACAAGCCCACAAGTAACACTCTATACTTGAAGTAATGTGATGATCATGTAATGTCATATAACCAAACTTTAACTTCATTAAGTAACCATATACTAATACATATTAATATGACTGAGACTACACTAAACTAACTTAACAGGATATAAACAAATATATATTATTCCTCTAATTACTTAAATACTGATCTATTCTTGTCTTCTCATGACATTCTATACCAAAATACCTTATATGTCATACTGGAATTGTCTACACAAGAAAGTTATTACTAACTCAGCTTCAGATGACGCTCTATTTTACTGAATGCTTGATCAAGGTCATTCACACATACTATATTTAATATGACTAATCATGAAACCAAATATGTTTTGCAAGATTGCCATGAATTTAATATAACGCCTATAAGTGCCGAATTATGAATTTGAAATAATATTCTAACATCGGGGCCACTGTAGGACTGCTGAAAGTTTCTCTGGGTCCATCAAAAAACCAGCAGTGGAAATTACATAACCCAGGAATTTAACCTGTTCACGATGGAATTCGCACTTCTCCAATTTACAATAGAGATTGTTCTCTCTTAGTCTCTGAAGCACACGACAGACATCTGTGTGGTGGCTCTCCAGGGACTTGGAAAATATGAGGATATCGTCGAAATAAACCACCACACATAACTGCAACAAATCCCGGAGGACATCGTTAATAAATTCCTGGAAAACTGCTGATCCGTTACAAAGGCCAAATGGCATTACGAGGTACTCATAATGGCCTGTTCTGGTATTAAACACAGTTTTCCACTCCCTCCTTAATCCTCACGAGATTATATGCCCCTCTCAAATCAAGCTTTGAGAAAACCATTTCTCCCTTGAGGCGGTCAAATAACTCGGCAATCAACGGAATTGCATAAGCATTCTTAATCTTGAAACGATTGAGACCCCTATAATCAATACAAGGTCTCAGTTCACCACTCTTCTTCTTCACAAAGAAGAAACCAGCACCAGCAGGAGATGAGGATTTGCGGATGAAACCTCGAGAAAATGCGTCTGCAACATACTCCTCCATGGCCTTATCCTCCAAGACCGACAAAGGGTAAATTCGGCCACGAGGGGGTATGGCACCAGGTTGAAGGTCAATTGCGCAATCATACGACCGATCATACAACGTGTGGAAGCAAACTACTGGCTTGACCTTTGTCAAAGACATCGCTAAAATCGTGGTACTCCTCCGGCAGGGAGGAGAGTAAAGATGTGCACAGGACCTTGCCTACCTTCTGGAAGCATGTCTTACTGCATTGTGGTGACCAGGAGAGAACCTCAGCACGGAGCCAGTCAAAAGAGCGGTTGTGCCTCTGTAACCAAGGATAACCAATAACCAGCAGAAACTTAGGTGAGGAAATAACTTGGAATTGGATTATCTCATGGTGAAGAGCCCCTACGGCCATGGACAACGGAACAGTCTCCTGAGTCACATGGGCAGGCTGTAGAGGTCTCCCGTCAAGAGCCTCAATGGCACGTGGAGAGTCACGCAGCTGCAGCGGAATCGAGTGCTTCGATACAAAGGCAGCATCAATGAACAGGTCTGCAGCCCCGGAGTCAATTAGAGCCTGTATCTCGATGGATGACTCAGCCCAAGAAAGGGTAACCGGAACCAGGGGCTTATCCTTCTGGATAACTGGGGACAAAACAGTGCCTAAAGGCACAATCTCTCCCTCCTCCTAAGGGATCTCTCATCCGCAGAGAGACGCATGAAGCCCAACTGCGTGGGTTCCACTTTACTGACCGACTCGGTACCAGAAGGCATGGGAGGTGAGGGTGGGACTGCAAAGCTTGGAGACAAATGTACAGGAAGCTTCCGCAAGCGCTCCTTAAAAGAGAGTCTTTCTCTGAGTCTGGAGTCAATGAGGATGGCAAACGTGATCAACTTCGTCTGTAGGTATATCTCGGGCTGCTATCTCATCTTTGATGGTATCTGAGAGACCATGAGAAAAGGCAGCCACGAGGGCCTCATTGTTCCAAGCAACCTCTGCTGCCAGAGTACGGAATTCAATGGTGTAATCGGCAACAGTTCTCGTACTCTGTTTGATAGACATGAGGCCCTTGGCAGCAGAAGCGGAGCGTGTGGGAACGTCATATACCCTTTTGAAGGAAGCCACAAATACTGGTTAACTCAGGGCAATGGGGGGCATGTAGGAAATCTTTAATGCAAGAGTTGAGAAGGGCAAAGCTGAAAGAAAACAGAGGCCAACTGCAGAGGGAGATGATGCAAAAAATGGACACAGGTAATTTGTCGGACATCCTATTAAAAACTATAGGTGTTAATATAGAGTTGCCCCCTCTACACATACACACAACACAAAAAGACACACACTCCTTTTCAGCTATATCAGCCTTAACTCTGCTAGAAAGGGATTCCACAAGATTTTGAAGTATGTCTGTGAAATATTTGTGCAAATTCAACCAAAAGAGTTTATGTGAGGTTTGATATTGATATAGGACAAAAAGATAATGCTAAACATTGGCATTCCAATTCATCCCAAAGGTGTTCAGTAGGGTTGAGGTTGGGGCTCTGTGTAGACCACTTGTGTTCCTTTAAACCAAACTGGTCATGCCATGTCTTTATGGTCCAGGTTTTGTGTACAGCCATGCTGGAACAGAAAAAGGACCTTCCACAAACTGCTGTCAAAAGCTTGGAAGTGCAAAAGCTTGGAAGTGTACAATTGTGATGGTGAGTTTGAAGTCCACCTGAAGACCCAGTGGAGTCAGATGGATGGCACCCTAACCTATGAAGCTTCTGCTAAAACATATTGTAGAAGGTATCATAACCTTTTCTGCCTAAAAGCATATGTAGCGGCCCCCTCACTCCCCTCTTTTTCTCTCAGCTCGTCTGTCTCTTGTCTAGGGGTACCTCCAGAGGGGAAGGGAGCGGGGACACCACGCCTGGCCTTCACCACAGGTGTCAGAGTGGTGTAAGCAAAGTTCTTTTACCTTCGGGTCAGTGTTGCGCACCTGGAGTCTCCACCGAGAGTTACCTTGAACAATGTCTGTCAGGAAATGAGCCCCAAACCATTAAAGTTCAACACTGCTTTATTCTTCTCGAATGAACACAATCAGTTGAACTCCCTTAGTAGAAACAGAACAGAAAAGGAGGTGTGGATGCGAGTAGACCCAGACACAATGTGTTCTCCACTTTCCTCCCTGAAAGTGAGTTGCGGTCCCCGAGAGAGGGGGGATTTCCCTCCAGGCGGTCTCCGATGAGAGACTCACCCGTCACTGGCAATATGCTGCACCAGGTCTTCGAGTGAGGAGCTCCCCCCGGTCCATTACGCCTTCCGGATTCGGGTACCCAATCCCTGGGTACCCTAGGATCTCCTTCCCTCGCGGAACTCAGTGTTGGGCACTGAGCTCCAGACCTCCATCCGAATACCTCACCCCAGGCTAAAGGTGCCTGGGATGGAACATGACCTCCGGCTGTCCTCTAGGCCTAGGCCGCCTAGAGGACCGACACGAACCACCGCCCACAGGCTGAAGGTGCCTGGGACTCGACCCCGTGACAAATATGGCCGGCCCCTTTATACCCTCTCCCAGCAAGCACGGCGGGTTCCCCGCCCCACCATACCGCTGCCGAGGGAGGACAAAAAGGAAGCCCGGCACACAGCAATGATTCAACCCCAGCCCAGGGCGACAGCGCCACCTGCTGGGCTGTAGGGAATTACACATCACTGATGTCTCTGCCAAGTTCAAATTTACACCCGGGAAAGTACATACCCGCTACACATAGAATGCAGAGGCTACCAATTTCAGTAAGATATACGGATTTATATAAAGATTTGTTATGGCTCAGACAGTTCTATTCCACAAATAGGGACTGGTGACATAAAAATACAGATTGAGCCTTTGTAAAGATGTCTCTTTACCTTCCTCTGTGTTGTCATTAGCAGTTTATCTTTAAAATGTTGCTGTCTGATTGGATGATATAGCCTGAGGCGGCAATGATAGTGGAATGCATACATCAATGATTTCTTCAGCTACTTCCCCAGACTCCTTGCAGGCTGCTCCCAAGGCTGCATCTAATGTCCGGATCTGTGTCACGAAACATGCCACTGTTTTGCTTCCAATTTATTTGTGTTGTCTGCCCTGAGGATATTCATTGCTGTGCCGAATACACCTAGAGAAGTTTATTGAAGTCACTGCTTATGCATAATAGAAGAGATTCTAATAAAAATGACAGGATCAGTATAGGATGCTGTCTGTTTGGCAGTATGTGAATGAGCTACAATTGCGGGCACGGCCTCACTGCATAAGAAAACTTTTGTTTGGGCTTTAAAGTGGTTGTAAACCCCCTTATGCAACTTGCACCTACAGGTAAGCCTATATTAAGGCTTACCTGTAGGTGCAAGAAATATCTCCTAAACCTACATGATTTAGGACATATTTGCAAAAAAAGACATGCACCGATGTCTACGGCGCATGCGCGCCGTAGACAACGGTGCACTCACAGGGTTAATCCCCATTCACAAATCTGGTTTTGCCGGAATTGACGGCTCCCGCACGCATGCGTGGAGTGACGTCTTCGCCGCTCCGGCCAATCAGAGCGCCGTAGCGGCGCTGTGATTGGCTGGAGCGGCGATACCCGGAAGTAACCTTCTGTGGAGCGATGGCTGCAGCTGGAGGGGGAGACGAGGACGGCTTCGGGGGCCCCGATCTAAGGTAAGTAATGCATAATGAGCTAGTATACTAGCTCATTATGGCTTTGTCTTGCAGGTGTTTCTTTTTTTTTTTTTTCCGGGTTTACAACCACTTTAAGTGTGTACCCATGAGGTTTCCCCAGAGGTGGCTTCCCTGCAAGGGTGCTGTCCTATCTAGTGCAGTGCACAGCAGTGTGCAAATTTGAAAGCTGGAAAGCCTTATGGTGACCTTACTCAGATGTAGAACTGACTAGACTGTGAGCACCCCTATACTGGTTTTACCCGACCGGAACCTGTCCCTAATGCTAGGCCTACCTCTCCCTCACAAATGAGTCTCTTTCCCTGTCTGTAAGTTCCCACATTACAGGCTTCATCAAGGTGACCCATAGATAACCCTTAAATTTCCCAGATGGCTGCTCAAAGCTCGAGACAGCTCTGTGTCCAATGAGACTCAGGCTTTCCCAAGATGGATCCTGGAGTCCACAGCAGAGGATACATTGATCCTCTGCCAGGCTCTCCTCTTTGCCCAGTAATGACCCAGCCGGGGCTATACTTTATATACTGGAACTCCTTATGAGTCCAAGATGGCTTACCAAATAACGTGAGAGCTCTCTGTCCAATGAAACTCAGGCTTTCTCTTACCAGCGGCGCTCCTGTTTTCTTTGTCCAACGGCTTTGTGCTGGGTTTCCTTGAGCCCCTGTGTCATCAATGCAGCTCCAGCCTCCAGGTACTGTCAGTTTTTTAATCCAAGTCTCTGCATGACCATCAATTGACTGCTGTATGCCTTGGTGAACATCTTCATTTACATTTTTTTTATTTTTTTAACAATAATAAAAAGTTTTTACTTTGCCTCTGAGGGTCCTATTTATGTCTGCTGATCAGCGCTGTTCATCGCTTTGATTATATCTCTCTCAGGGTCTCTTTTCTTCGCTGTAAGTTCCCACATTACAGGTTTCACCAAGATGACCCATAGATAACCCCTTATAAGTCCCAGATGGTTGCTCAAATCTTGAGAGAGCTCTGTGTCCAATGAGACTCAGGGTCTCCCAAAATGGAGCCTGGAGTCCATGGCAGAGGACACACTGATCCTATGCCAGACCTTCCTCAGTGCCAGTAGTGACCAAGCCAGGGTTATATATAACCCAGCATGAGTCCAAGATGGCCACCCAAGTAGCCATAGAGCTTTGTGTCCAATGAGATGTAGGCTCTCTTTGGATGGAGACCAGAGTCCAGGGCAGAGGACACACCGATTCTAAGCCCAGCTCTACTGTTCGCCTGGAAGCAAACAATGTCAGTCATGTGACCACTTTGTTTACAACAGAAGTATGAAGTGATTAAGTTATCCTGCAATTGCTGCATCACCTTCCAGCCACTCCTCTAATTATCCTCTAGTTATCATCAGCTACCCTAACACCTACCTACAAGCAGCTCCGGGCCCAGAACATCAACGCTCCCAGAAGTGACAGTTTCCCAGCAGACTCTGGGGGATTATTTGTCATGAATGGAATAGTGTTTGGGATGGTGTTTGGAGGCCGGAGAGGTATGTATTTACAGGCATGCCTTACCTTGGAAACTATTATATAGCAAAAGAGTCACTTTACAAGATAAAATGCATGGTCGTGGTTTTAATAGCATACCTAAAATAACCATCCCCCAGCTCAGAACATGTTTTTGTTGGTGATGGTTTGGTTCTTGAGCCAGACACAATATGTAATAGGTCAGGAACCTGCCACCCCCTGCTTGTCTCCTTGGATGCTGAATGCATCGACACAACACTGATCACGCAGCTTTCGTGGGACCACTGCCAGACCAATAATCAATAAATGAGCTGGCTGGGAGTGACCTTTACATCTTGAGAACATCTCTCACTGTGAAACAGAAGAGGACAGCTGGTTAGGAAGACACACAGGCATTTCCAAGGCAACAAAGCACAATAACAAAGGGATCCCCGATGTGTAATTTATCTTGCACCATATCTGTTTTTAGATATATTTTTTTTTTGTTAAACTGGAACATAAAAAAATTAATAAATTGCGAATAGGCAGTTTTTTTTAATTCAGAAGAGGCATACAATGTCTTTTGTGCAATAAAGTTACTTACCTGCCTGTCATCTACCATCAAAA
Source organism: Rana muscosa (assembly GCA_029206835.1). Lineage (NCBI taxonomy): Eukaryota > Metazoa > Chordata > Amphibia > Anura > Ranidae > Rana > Rana muscosa. Next base: position 320,699,644 of record CM055120.1, on the reverse strand, counting down.
GATGTAGGAACTAAAGCACATGTGCGGGACTAACATCATCTTGGCCTGGCCAATCAAAATGGCAGACGATTAGAACCCAAGAGGGGACCAGATAAAGATGTCAGTGGCCAGAGAGGAAGTTCTGGGACACCACAGCTCTGGAGTGGAGGTGAGTATTGTTTTAAAGAGCAATGACAGGTAGCAAGCAAAATCAATGAGCGAACTAATATTATCTAGCAGACATTACAATTAGGTATGAAAGTCCACTCATTGACTCTTAAAGTCCAACTACAGGTTTAAACACCCAACTCTCTTCACACTCCACAGGCTGCCTTGCACATCCTCCTCCAATCCTGCTGGCCTGTCCTCTTCCAGGTTAAATGATGTCCAGAGTCATTCAACCCACTTCCTGTTAGCATAGGCTGTCATAGACACACCCCCCTGGGATGGGAGGACAGGGCCGGAAAAAAAAATACATATATATGGAATTGGGCTTTAAAGAATAAATGTACAAGATACAAATATGTGCAGCCTACTGCCTGTTAGCGTAGCACATTCTTCAAGAATAGCATCCGAATGCAAATGTATGGTAGCTGCTAACACAGTACCATGCACCACAACACACCAAGCATGCATTGTGGTGCACTGCTCAGCATTGTTAAAAATGCTTCATGTGTTGAAATATCCTGATACCCCCATTCAAATATAGCACGAGTATAGCAAGGTGATTTAGAGGCTTTTTTGCGCACGTGTACTGTATGTGTAATTTGTAGTAAACGAACTGAATCACGTGTTTCGCCCCCTAAGACTTTTAACCACTTCCATACCTTCTCTCTCCTTCGTAAAAATCATAATTTTTTTGCCAGAAAATTACTCAGAACCCGCAAAACATTATATATATGATTTTTTAGCAGACACCCTAGGAAATAAAGTGGCGGTCATTACAACTTTTTATCTCACACGGTATTTGTGCAATAATATTTTAAACGCCTTTTTTTTGGAAAAAAAAAACGTTTCATGAATTAAAAAATAACAAAACAGTAAAGTTAGCCAAATTTTCTTGTATAATGTGAAATATGATGTTACACTAAGTAAATAGATACCTAACATGTCACGCTTTAAAATTGTGCACATTCATGGAATGGCGCCAAACTTTGATACTTAAAAATCTCCATAGGTGACGCTTTAATTTTTTTATAGGTTACCAGTTTGAAGTTACAGAGGAGGTCTAGTGCTAGAATCGTTGCACATGCTCTAACGCACGTGGTGATACCTCACATGTGTGGTTTGAGCGGCGTTTACATATGTGGGCGGGACTTACGTGTGTGTTCGCTTCTGAGCGCGAGCTACCGGGGACAGGGGCGCTTTAAAAAAATATATATAGCGCACAGACCCCTTTCTTTACCTGCATTATTCTGCTCCTCGTAGGAAGAGAAGGGGCACACCGCACTAACAGCCCGTACCCTCCTGTAATAAGAGGTTGAGCGGTGTTGTTGATGGGTCTTTCCGCAGCCAAAGTCAGAGAATGGTTCTCACCTCTATATTGAATAAAGACAAGTCCTTATGCCCCCCCAGTAACTTCAAGGTCCACACCAGCTGTAACTCCAACGTAGAGTTTATTTTCTTTAAAGCACAGTCTCAGACAGGAAAGGTTAGAGTGACAACAGGACAGCTTAAGGTGTGGAGGAGGTCCAGGCACAAATGTAGTACAATTCACTGCTCCGATTCTCAAGCAGACTCAGCCCATCCGGATAGTCTCCCTCGCTTGGGACTAGCAGCCAGAATGGTGCTCTAACTTAACCCAAAGTCTCTGCCACAGACCTGGTGAACTTGGTCTCTGCCACAGACCTGGTGAACTTGGCCTCTGTTAAGGAGAAGACATCCCTCCAGAGAGTTACCGGGACCCTTCCTTCACTGTGACTTCCGCACCATGCCTTCGGAACGGTTTCTCCCCCGGCCTCCTCATCTAAGATGCGGGTCCCCTCGCAAGGCGGCACCCTGAGATTCCTCGATCCTTGGTGGGCTCCAGCCGAAGGTGCTGGGCCCAGGCCTTTGCTGCAGTCCCAGGGCTAAAGGTGCCTGGGACTGATTCACCGACCTCCGCCCCTGGGCCAAAGGTGCCCAGGGCGGACAGGAACACACTCCCTGGGGTAGGACCCCTGACAACGAACTAGAACCCCAAACAGGCAGCGTCTGCCCCTTTTATATCCTCTCCCAGCATGCACAGCAGGTAGACCACACCCACTGTATGGTTGCTGAGAGGGGACACACAAGGCACAGCACTGTATCAGCATTTCAACCCTAGCCTACTATGGCAGCGCCACCCGTAGGCCACAGGGAACTGTACACCGATACTCTCCCTGCGGACAAAAGGATTGCAAGAACCCTGACAATTAGGATGTTTGAGTATAACTACCACTCAAACACTTCCCCTAAATTTAGCACCCCGCTACATATATATATTATTTTATTTTTTGTTTTACTTCATTTTTTTTTTTTTTTTTACACTTTTTTTGACTTTTTTTTTTGATCACCTTTATTCCTATTACAAGGAATGTAAACATCCCTTGTAATAGGAATGTGTGTGACAGGTCCTCTTTATGGAGAGATGCGATAAGACCCCACATCTCTCCTCCAGGCTGGAAAGCATGAGATCGAGAAAAAAAATTCACCGATCTCATGCTGACAGCATTTTACATTTGGGATCCCGGGCGCGACATCATAACGTCGAGCCCGGGCCTCCGACAGTCATAGAGATGACTGGTGACCATCTGGTCACCGGAAATCTCTATCGTCGTCATCTGTCAGCGGCCGATTCGTTCTCTGGGCCTCCGATGGCACGGGAGAGCCTGGAGAAGCACCAGATGGGGGCCGGAGGGGGGACGTCTCCTCCTGTCGCCTATAAGAACGATCAAGTGGCGGAACTGCCACTATGATTGTTCTTATCATGCACAGAATCGCCGGCTGCAAACAATGATATCTGAATGATGCCTGTAGTTGAACCCATCATTCAGATATCCCCCCCCCCCCCGAAAGTCCTGGACGTCATATGACGGCGTGCGGTGGGGAAGTGGTTTGGGAGTGGCTTACAAAGTAAACACACATTTTTCAGATGCTTATATTAAACTCTTTGGTACTAAAACATTGAGTGATTCTGCTCCAAAGAAGCTCATGTTGGTTTTCGAGCCTTACGTGACAGGTGACACAACACTCAGGTGTGAGCAGGCACATTAAGAATAAGGCCCCTTTCAGACAGACTTTCCGATCAGGTCCTGATAATAAGGTAATGGACTTGTGTCTCCTACCTCTGGGTAAGTTCAGGCATGCTAAAAACAACAGGAGAGGACTGTGTCCTCTTTGTTTAGGTGGAGCAGATTGGTGGTAGCCAAATGTAAATGGAAAGCCAAGTACATTTACTCCCGACCACCCATAGAGCAGGGTGGGCTCTGTCTGTGTCTGCTCTGCAGAGACTGAATGTACCATTTGTCCCCTCTGCTCCCGATCAGCTAACAGATCCCCTGCTGATCATAACAGAATCTCCCCCGTATGAAAGGAGCCTAAAGGGGTTCTTCATCTTGATTATTGTCACTCTTCTGGAATGGCGAGACAAAGCGCTCAGGTGTGCATTGGAGATGCAGCATGCCACAAAGCATGAAATCATGTGTATTACAGTGAAACTAAAATGAACTTTGTAGAAAAATGCAGGCAGGCAGCTCATTATTGCAGAAGAAATATGCTGTGTGCATTCCCAGCATACTCCGACTGTGCCGGAATGACTGACTCCCGGGCACATGCGCTGGATGATGTCATCTCCACCAGTCAATCAAGAGACTGAAACCCAGCATCTGGTCAGAAGTTGACAGCGGCTGGTGAAAGATTTGGGTGTTTAGTCTCCCTTTATTGCATTCACAAGTGTGATTTTACTTACTTTTCTGGGCAAAACATATGTAGCGGGTATTTGAATTTAGGGGAGGCATCTGGGTGGTAGTGTAACCCAGATGCACTGATTGCTAGGGAATCCGAGACCCTTTTATGGTTCTTGGAGGACTCTGGTGGTGTGAGGTTCCCTGCGGCCTGCAGGTGGCATTGTCGCCCTGGCCGGAGTTGAACCCACACCGCAAGACTGTGCCTTTTTGTCCTCCCCCTGGCGCTGGTACGGCGGGGCGGGGAACCCGCTGTGACACAAAGGGAGAGGGGATAAAAGGGGCGGACGCCCTTACCACGGGGTTCAGAGTTCGGAGTCGGAGGACACGACCGCACTCAGGCACCCTCAGCCTGGGTGCTGGCGTCCCGGTGTTCCAGGCCCAGGTGCCCTTGACCTGGCTGGAGCGGGAGATGGAGTCCATCTCAGGCACCTTTAGCCTGGGGTGAGGTACTATGGCGGATGCCTGGGGCTCAGTACCTTCGACTGGGTTCCGCGAGGGTGGAGGAATCCGAGGGGGCCCTAACTCCTTGGGTGCCCGTGTCTGAGGTCGAGGAGACTGGTGAGCGGAACTCTGGGGAGTCCGGCGCAGCATCGCTGGTGACAGAGAGGCCTCCGGTGACTCCCTTGGACGGATATCCTTCCCCTGACAGGGGCCGTGCTAGCGAAGGTAATTCATGTTCTACCTCATATAGTCAGTGGCAGTGACTATTCGCCATTGGTGACACTACAGTGGTTAGCGATACCGTGAAGGATTGTGTCTCGACCTACTCCCACTAATACTGAACTGTTGCAAAGGTCCAAACTTGACTGTGCTGTATGTTTATTCGCTGAGAAGAATAAAACTGTGTTGGACCTATTCAGTGTGTGGAACTCTGGTTACTAGGAGCAAAGGGGGAGTCAAGGACGGAGGAAAGGATTTGACTCTAGGACATCTACACAAAGCCCGATCTTTCTGGCCTTCACCTCTTCACTATGGAGGACATGGGCCGTGGTGTATCTCATCCCTCCCCCTGGTACTGACACCCCTAGACAAAGACAGACAAGCCGAGAATGAGAAGGGGTGAGAGGGGTGAGGTCGCTACACATATTTTAGTCATATGACTATTATTTCTGTTATTACAGATACTTAGATAGCACCAACAATTTATACAGCACTTTACATATTGTACATTCACATCAGGAGCTTACTATCTAAGGTCCCTATCTCACATACAAATACTAGGGTCAATATACAATGTATTTTGTTAAACTTTTTCAGGCATCGCCTGGTTGTATAAGTCAGTTTATAAAGCGATACAACTGAGCTAACTAGCGCCTTCCAGAAATTTTAAGAGGGGGGGGGGGTTGGGGTGATCACACGGTACTGGTGTTTGAGCATCATCCTTTCTGGATGTAATTTCAGGCATTTGTATTACATGTATTTGTGTGTATTTGTGCGTATTTGAGTGTAAAATACATTCCTTATGGCAAAATCTATGAAAATTCTAAATATATATGCTCATATGCGCACATTCGCACTTACCTGTGCAAAAAACAGGAAAGCAGATTTTTTTTTAAAAATGTAACCTCAAGAATACGCAGCGCTTGTTTACACACCTGTATGTACAGGCACATTGTAAAGAATGGGCTGCATTTTACATCAGTTAAAAAAAAAAAAAATGCTGTAATGAGCTTTTTTAACCACTTGCTTACTGGGCACTTAAACCCCCCTCCTGCCCAGACCAATTTTTAGCTTTCAGTGCTCTCACTCTTTGAATGACAATTGCGCGGTCATACAACACTGTACCCAAATAACATTTTTATTAATTTTTTCCCACAAATAGAGCTTTCTTTTGGTGGTATTTGATCACCTCTGCGGTTTTTATTTTTTGTTAAAAAATTAAAAAAGACCAATTTTTTTTTAATTTTTAAATATTTTTTTATATTTTGTTATAAAATTTTGCAAACAGGTAATTTTTCTCCTTCATTGATGTACGCTGATGAGGCTGCACTGATGGGCACCGATAGCCTGCACTGATGGGCACCGATGGGCTGCACTGATGGGCCCTGGTGGGCTGCATTGATGGGCCCCGATGGGCTGCATTGATGGGCACGGATGGGCTGCATTGATGGGCACAGATAAGGCGGCAAGGGTGGGCACTGTTAGGCAGCACTGGTGGGCACTGAGAGGTGACACTGAGAGGTGGCACTGAAGGGCATTGAAAGGTGGCACTGGTGGGCACTGAGAAGTGGCACTAATAGGTGGCACTGATAGCTGGCAGTGATGGGCACTGATAGGTGGCAATGATGGGCACTGATGGGTGGCAGTGATGGGCACTGATGGGTGGCAATGATGGGCACTGATCAGCACTGGTAGGTTACAATGATAGGCAGCACTGCTAGGTGGCACTGATGAGGCACTGATTGGCACCACTGGTGGGCATTGATAGGTGGCACTGGTGGGGATTGATAGGTGGCACTTGTGGGCATTTATAGGTGGCACTCATGGGCATTGATAGATGGCACTTGTGGGCACTGTGGGCACTGGCAGGTGGCACTGGCAGGCGGTAATTGTGGGCACATCTGCCTCCTTCCTCTTCGGGACCGATGTCCATAGCACATAAGCCGGTGATCGGCCTTTTTTTTTCCCCACGCTGTCAGCGTGAGGAGAAAAAAAAATGATTACCGCGCTTTTGTTTACATCAAGTGATCCGCTGTCATTGGCTGACAGCTGATCACATGGTAAGGGGCCGGGATCGGCCCCTTACTCGGATTTGTGATCACCTGAGTCTCAGTGACTCAGTGATCACAGCGCATGCAGGAGAACGTCTATTGACGGCCTCCCAGAAATTCAGCTCTGCGCTGTAGTCGTCATTCGGCTGTAGCGCGAACGCCAAGTGGTTAAGCTGCAGTGTGCAAGAGGCCAAAAGAAGATCAAATTGTCCTGGAAATGATGGTTTGGCCCCTACAGAGCCCTGATCTCAACATCATGGAGTCTGTCTGGAATTACATAAAGCGACAGAAGGATCTGAGGCAGCCTACATCCACAGATCTGTGCTTAGTTCTCCAAGATGTTTGGAACAACCTACCTGCCGAGTTCCTTCAAAAACTGCCTGCAAGTGTACCCATACCTCCCAACTTTAGGAGATGGTAATGAGGGACACCGATTAGCAGAAGTATGTAGGCATCGGACACACCCCCTGCCACGCCTCCTTTAAAGGAGAATTATACAAAAAAATTATTGGTTAAACCCTCAAGTTCTTTTTTTTTAGCACTACTATTCCTTTATATTGGCTATTAAAATTAGTAAATGTAACAATTTGGAAGTTGGATGAAAGGTTTAGCTCTGGGAAACACTTTTTGATAGATAAATAGTGCATTTTATATACAATTATATAGATCAGAGCAAAATGAGGGACAAATGAGGAGGAATGAGGGACGGAGGGACATTGTTCAGAATCGAAATCAGGGACAGTTGGGAGCTATGAGTGTACCTACTGTAGAAGTGATGCTGGTTTGAAGGCAAAGCATGGGCACAATATTGATATGATTTGGATTTCTTCTCTTCTGTTCATTTACTTTCCATTTTGTTAATTGATGAAAAAAAAAAAAAATATTAGCTCTTCTAGTCTTGAAAGTATTCTTAATTTACCACATTTTTCACACCTGCCCAAAACTTTTGCAAAAGTACTGTATATATACAAAAGTCCACTTTAATAAAGTGTTATAATTATAAACCCGAAAGTCAAGGCTTTTTTTCCCCGTCATCTTCATGGCATGTGTTGTTTTCATTGTGAAGTGTCATATTGGCGCTTTTAGACATATGGCCAATGAAGCGTGAACAGGGGCATAATCGCTGTCCCGCAGGCTCGCTCCTGCATCTCATGGCCTCGCCGGAGCTGGTGTTCTGTCTGGAAGGGCGAATGGGGGCATCGCAGGTCAGAGAGGCGGCAGCTGGAAGTCTGTCGCGGGCATCCATGTTTAGCTACGACTAGGAAGAGGGTGAGCGCGTTGGCAAAAGATAGCTGGCAGCTGCCACAACCCAGTCACATCCGTCACACTACACCAACCCGTAATGACAAGAGCACGGAGGATTAACCTGTTGGATACACTATGGATTTCATGTCACTTGGTGGTAATTTGCTTTCAAGAATGGGAATAATCGTCCTTTGGGGAACAGAAGAGCCTGTAGTATGAAGAACAACAAGAAAAGAGACAGTAAAGCTTATGTAAACCCAGAATCTATTTGTATGTATGCTATATACAGATTTCTTAACAAAAAAAAAAAAAGATAAAAATAAAAAGATACACTATATTTCCAAAAGTATTGGGACACCTGCCCTTTACACGCACATGATCTTTAATGACATCCCAGTCTTAGTCCGTAGGGTTCCATATTGAGTTGGCCCACCCTTTGCAGCTATAACAGCTTCAACTCTTCTGGGAAGGCCGTCCACAAGGATTAGGAGTGTGTCTATGGGAATGTTTGACCATTCTTCCAGAAGCGCATTTTTGAGGTCATGCACTGATGTTGGACGAGAAGGCCTGGCTCGCAGTCTCTGTTGGACTTCATCCCAAAAGTGTTCTATCGGGTTGAGGTCAGGATTCTGTGCAGGCCAGTTAAGTTCCTCCGACCCCAAACTCGCTCATCCATGTCTTTTTGGACCTTGCTTTGTGCACTGGTGCGCAGTCATGTTAGAACAGGAAGGGGCCCTTCTGGAGCGGCTGCGGCGAGATGCGGTGCCATATAGATGGGGCTTTCCACTCCAGCTATCGCTCAGGAAGGGGGGAAATTCCTTCACGCTGAGGCGCCATGCAGATCTCCCAGACTTGTTCCTTTTTCTGGGCATGGAACCCTTCCACCTGGCTGATTGGCTGAAGCCGCTCTCAGCTAGAGATCCTCGTCAAGCTCCCAGGGCGCCGGGACCGGGTCTGCCGCGCCGCTCCACCAGGCGAAGGGGAGGCGATCAGCTGCCGGCTAGAGCCCAAGATAACGAAGCCTGACCGGCCAGTCCTGCTACTGTGAGTTTTTCTGTTACGGGGTGGCACACACTGTGAACTGATTTTTTTTTTTTATTATTTCTTTACAAGTTCATGCTATGGACTTTTTGGTCCCGCTCTTTGGACAGCTGCCCTGTGCCGTTCCCCCCTCCCCCCTTCCCGGGTGTATGCTGCTCTTGGTCGGGTTGGCCCTATGGGATCACCCCCGCTCTGGCGGGAGTCGCCTGACCGGGTTTGCCCTCCCCCCCCCCTGGTGGTTGCTGCTCGTGGCCAAGCCTCGGTGACTGTTTTACCCCATCCCGGCAGAGACATCTTCCCCCGGCTCTCCCTCTCACCCTCCACGCTATGTGTGACTGTGAGCCGCTCTTCAGTAAGGCCGCCCCGGAGCCGTCCCCCTCTCTCCCCCACCTGCTGACCGTTTTGCGCCCCGCTCTCGGAGCCCACCTGAGGACAAGCTATAAAAGGGAGCCATAGACTGTCGCTTGATTGGATGGCAGGTGTTTTTATATAGGGTTTTTTTTTTTTTTTGGGGGGGGTCCGGACTTTAAGGGTGGTTGGGTGTGGGGGGGGAGGGAAGAGCTGTCATGTTGTGCCGTTTGAAATGCCTGGGCTGGGGGTGGATGGGTGGGGTGCTCTGTGGTCGGGCATCGTGGATATGGGGATGCTGCCTACTGATGTGTGTTCCCTCCCCCCCTTCCTCGTCCCCCCCCTTCCTTGTCTCCCCCCTTCCTCGTTCCCCCCTCCCCCCTCCTCACTCCCTTCCCCCCTCCTCATTCCCTCCCATACTCTCTCCTCCTCCTTCCCCCCTCTCCCCCATCTCTCCCCCCTCCCCCTCTCCTCTCCCCCTCCCCTCTCCCCCTCCCTCTCTCCCCCTCCTCACCCCCCTCTCCCCCCCTCTTCTCTCCCCCCTCTTCCCCTCCCTCTCTCCCCCTCCTCACCCCCTCTCTCCCCCCCTCTCTCCCCCCCTCTCTCCCCCCTCTTCCCTTCTCCACCCTCCTCCCTTCCCCCCTCCTTTCTCCCCTCCCCGCTCTTCACCCTTCCTCTCTTCCCCCTCTCCTCCTCCCCTCCCCCTTCCCCCTCCCTCACCTCCCCCCTCTCCCTCCTCCTTCCCCCCTCCTCCTCTTTCTCCCCCTCTTCCCCCTTCCTCTATCTTCCCCTCCCCTTCCCCCCTGCATACCTTCCTTTTCCTCCTCTGTCCCCCGGATTTTGGCTTTACCCACTGTCTCCATCCTTGGTGCCGTGGGCTGCCCCCTGGACAGATCCGGGATACGCCACCTGAAGGAGCGGGCGCCTTTTCCCCCTGTATACTCTGGTGGCTTCCCTGGCCCGTGCGCCGGGGCGGGGGGGCTACTACGGCGGCCTGCTTCTTTATCGATTTTAGGGGGGGCCGGGGGGTGGGTTTTGGGGTCCGGGGTGGGACCCATGCTGGGGCTGCGGTGGGGGGTTCCTCCTTGGGGGGACCCCCCTCCTAGACCGTTTTGATCTTGCGGTCCCTGTTCTTCTGGTCGAGCCTCCCCCGTCCTGAGCGTGCGGGGGCGCCAAAGCCTAGCTTTCGGTACCAGTGTGTGCATCTTCCCCTTGGCCCCCTTTTTGGTTTATATGTCGCCATTTATAAGTTCTCTTGCTGGGCCTTCTGGTTATAATTACTTGGGTTTTGTTCTTTGTTTTGCACTAAAATGTTTAAATGTTCATTTCATGTATTTGAGCCATGTGATGGGTTACTGTGCTACTGTTTTGTCCTGGTTGGGGTTTGGCCTGGGGGGCGGGTTGCGCCGGGGCTCGGGCGCCCCATGTTGGGGGCCGGGGCCGGCGTTGCCGGGCTGCTGGGCCATCCTCATCAGGCCACTTTGTCCTGAGAACCATCCGGCTCTCTGTAGCATCTGAGGTGGGTCGGGTTAGGGAGCCTCCGACCCCCGTTGTGTTCAAACACTTTCCCCACATAGGGTCGCACCCGTCAAGTGACTCCTGCTCTAGGGTTACTGGGGTGCACTGAGACTAGGTCTCCCTTACGCTTGAGGCGTACTAGGTTTCTTTGTTCTCTCCTCTTCTGCTCTCTTCTGTCCTTTCCCTCCTAGCCTCCCTCCTCCCCCCCCCTTTTTTTTGTTGTGCCTGCCTCTTCTGGCCGCAGTCATGCCCACGGGTAAAACAGAGCCTGTTCGTCTCGTTTCTATAAATGTGAAGGGGCTGAATACCCCTGAGAAACGCTCCATGGTGCTAACCAATCTAAAACATATGAAGGCCCACGTGTGCTTCCTGCAGGAGACACATTTCCGTGCTGATAAGCTGCCAAGACTACATGACCGCTTTTTCCCGACAGTGTACCACGGTTGCTCCTCTGATTCTAAGTCAAAAGGGGTGAGTATCCTGATTCGGGGTGATACCCCATGGCAACTGAAGGACCAGTGGGGGGATGCAGAGGGGAGAGTTTTATTTGTGAAGGGGACGCTTGGGAGGTCCCTGGTGACTTTGGTCAATCTATACCTCCCAAATGCCAACCAGATTGCCTTCCTGGAGCCAATTATGACCAAATTGGTTGACTTTGCCGAAGGGATGGTGATTATGGGTGGAGACATGAACTTTGTCATGGACCCGATCCTGGACTCATCTAGGGGTGTTTCCCAAGTCTCTTACGCCTCACTTAAGCGCCTTAAGAAAAACTTTCATGCTCTCCACTTGGTGGATGTATGGCGTATCCTTCATCCAAGCCACAAAGACTTCACGTTCTATTCGCACCCCCACAACTCGTATACCAGAATTGATATGTTCATGGTGCCTCAGGCGATTCTGTCCAGGGTTTCCTCAGCCTCGATTGGTTCTATTACCTTTTCGGACCATGCCCCAGTCTTTATGGACATCGATTTGCTTTGCCCCGCAGAGAAACAATGGTCGTGGAAGCTTAACGACTCGTTGATTCAGATGCCCGAGGTGGAGGAGGAGGTCTCTAGAGAACTGAGACAGTACTTCGCCACGAATGCTGACTCGGAGGTGGCCCCGACAATGGTATGGGAAGCCCATAAAAGTTACATTCGTGGCCTCTTGATCAGAATGGGATCACGCATCAAGAAGGAGAGAGCGAAACAAATTGTGGACATTTTAGATAAAATCAGGGTTTTGGAATCGGCTCATAAACAATCCTTCGCTTCCCAGATCCTTCTTGAGTTGACAGCCCTGCGAAACCAGCTGCGCTCCTTGGCCCTGTTTAGAGCCAAAGCAGTGATCTTGAAGTGCCGCCGTTCTTTTTACGAGCATAGCAACAAATGTGGTAGGATGCTGGCGAGGGCTCTGAGAGCTCAGAGGGCTCGTACATTCATTCCTGAATTGATTAGTGACTCTCACAACAGGGTTCACACCACGGAAGGTATCGCGGAAATGTTCCGGGAATACTATACTACTTTGTATAATCTCCCTAGTCCAACATCTGTGGAGGGTCTGTTGACTGAAGGGAGGAAGATCGGGGACTATTTGAGGAGGTCTGGTCTCCCCCGGATTTCGGAGGAGGACCTGACCGAGCTTGACAGGCCTCTTTCAGTGGAGGAGGTGACTGTGGCGATGTCGCGCATGCATTTGGGGAAGGCGCCGGGACCGGACGGATATTCCCTTCTCTATTACAGGACTTTTGGAGAAGTACTGCTTCCGCATTTTCTCTCTGCGTATAATGCTACAGGGGAGGGGACGCCCCTCCCGGCGGACGCCTTGAGAGCACACATTGCCGTGATCCCGAAGGAGGGAAAAGATCCACTACGATGCCAAAACTATAGACCGATCTCGCTGCTCAATGTGGATCTCAAGATATTCACGAAAGCGCTTTCCATGCGTTTGATTGACTTAATGCCACAACTAATCCATTCCGACCAGGTCGGTTTTGTTCCTACTAGAGAGGCGCGTGACAACACGACTAAGGCAATCAACATGATCCACGCTGCAAGGACGCGTAAAACCCCTATGCTGCTCCTCTCGACGGACGCCGAAAAGGCGTTCGACAGGGTGAGCTGGCCTTTCCTGTTTGAAACTCTCCGCTGGGTTGGCCTGCAGGAACGCATGATGAATTGGATGTTGGCAATATATTCCTGCCCATCGGCCCAGGTCAAGGTGAATGGCCACCTTTCTTCACCATTTCAGATTGCGAATGGGACGAGACAGGGGTGCCCTTTGTCGCCCCTGATATTCGTCCTCACGCTAGAACCTTTCCTGCGTATCATCAGAGACAACCCGGACATTACGGGACCACGCCTGGACGCCACCCTGTCCCCCAAGATCGCGGCTTTCGCAGACGATCTGCTCTTCTTTCTGACCAACCCCCTTGTGTCCACTCCGAACTTGCTCAAGGAACTGAAGCTATACGAGGAGGTGTCAATGTTTCGCATTAACTACCAGAAATCGGAGGCACTTGGGGTCGCCTTACCTCCTCCTTTAACTGACCTGCTCCGGGTTGATTTTCCTTTCAAATGGGCTATGTCCCATATCAAATATCTGGGAATCTTGTTACCCAGCAGGACGGAAGAGATTTTCCCCCTCAACTTTCCTCCCCTTTTGACGGCCGTAAAAAAAGACCTGCAAGAGTGGCAGCATGGCCTTTTTTCCTGGTTTGGCCGTTGCAGCATTGTGAAGATGAATGTCTTACCTACACTGTTATACCACTTTCAGGCATTACCCATACGGGTGCCGGCGTCCTTCCTGAGAGCGGTTAACAGAACGCTAATTTGGTTTGTGTGGGCCCAGAAGCCCCCGCGGTTAGCGCAGAGAATTCTCCGGCTGCCAAAGTTGAAGGGTGGGGTAGCCCTACCGGACGTTATTCTCTATCACAAGGCATGTCATTTAACGCGTGCCTTGGATTGGTGCCGTCACGGCCTTCTGAAACAGTGGGTGCAGATTGAACGATCCTTGACTGGGGCCCACTTGGACTCGTTGCCCTGGTGCCAACCTCCCTTGCCAAAGGAGATTTCTGATCACCCTACAGTAGGGGTGACGATAAGGACAGCTTGGAAGGCCTTCCGTGATCATTCGATCGCACCGCTCCCGTCCCCGCTCACCCCAATTGTGGGCAACCCGGCTTTTAGTCCGGGTCTCAACGACCCTAGCTTCCTGGCGTTGAAACCGGTGGACAGGTCTCAAGTGCGACACTTTCTCACAAACGACCAATGGCATACTCAACGACAAATCCTAGAGGACCCTGCCCTGACTGGGCTCTCATTCTGGCAAAAAGTCCAGCTGTCCCACTTCATCCACACTTTGCCTTCTCCGAATACTTATGGGCGGCAGCTGACACCTTTTGAGTTGCTATGCCTGGACCTGTCCCCGTTGAGACATGCAATATCCCTGATATACCAAATCCTAGTTTCTCCCCCTCCGGACTTTAGGCCGCCCTATGTTACCAAGTGGGAACGGGAGCTGGGCCTACAACTTACGGGGAAACAGGTTGACCGAATCCTTCTCTTCGCTCAAACAACTTCTATCAGTGCAAGGCACCAGGAGATGGAATATAAGCTTCTGTCCCATTGGTACTACACTCCGGAAAAGATACACAAGATGTTCCCTCAGAGCACGGATATGTGCTGGAGGTGCGGGGAGGAGGTTGGTACGCTCCTCCACGTCTTTTGGTCATGCCGCATCTTACAATCATTTTGGTCTGAGGTACACCGCATCGTCCAAAAGTTTACGGACAGAGAGTTGCCGTTGTCACCTGAGCTCTTTCTTCTGCACCACCACAATATCCCAACTAAGGGCTATAGAAAGTCCATATTGCCGCTTCTGATCAATGCGGCAAAGGGATGCATCCCGCTGAATTGGAAGCAGACTCAGCCCCCATCGGTGGCGGGCTGGTTGGGCAGAGTGAAGGATGTCCATGACATGGAGGACTTGGTAGCAACGGAAAGAGGCCTAAGTGAGAAATTTTCCAAAACATGGTACTTCTGGCACGAATTTTACTTCTCGGAGGAATGCGGGCTCCTAATGGCTCGATCCACCTGAGAGGATCGAATTTGACTGCTCCCCAGGCGGGGTGGCTGTGGCTGGAGGCACCCTGTTCCCCACCCCCCGGGTGGGGGTGTTTTTTTTTTTTTCCTTCCCATCCCTCCCCTCCCCCTCTTGTATTCTTGCACTCCTTGCTTTCTTTTTTCTTACTTTCCCTGCTTTTTCTGTATTACCAACACTAGAGTGTTGGCCTGTGCAAGCCTGTTTCTCACGGGCTTGACGTTCTATTTTTATCTAAATCGGCTTTTGCCACAAAAATACGGCCATGCGGGGGGCGGAGAGCTCCTGTAAGCCTGACACTTGTTGTGATCCCCCCCTCTGACAACGGGCTCTATATCTCTACTGTAATATCTACTCATGAGGGGGTGGGGAATGTTTGCTGTTTTGTGATACGCAACAGTGCGCTCTCTGTGTATCCGCATGTCCTTTTCTCTTAAATAAAGAATTTACAAAAAAAGAACAGGAAGGGGCCATCCCCAAACTGTTCCCACAAAGTTGTGAGCATGAAATTGTCCAAAATGTCTTGGTATGCTGACGCCTTAAGAGTTCCCTTCACTTGGAACTAAGGGGCCAAGACCAACCCCTGAAAAACAATTTGTGAGGTCAGGCATTGATGTTGGATGAGCAGGCCTGGCTCGCAGTCTCCGCTCTAATTCTATGTGCCTGGCTGTGCAGAAGTGGGGGATCCCTAATCATCTGCAGCCCCTATGTGGGAAGTGCTACAACTAGCTTTAGGCTGGTTTCACACTGGGGCGGTGGGGGCGGTATAGCGCTGCTATTTTTAGCGGCGCTATACCGTCGGGATTGTTGAGCTATTCGGCCGCTAGCGGTGCGGTTTTAACCCCCGCTAGCGGCCAATAAAGGGTTAATACCACCCGCAAACCGCGGCTACAGCTGCGGTTTGCGGGCGGTATTACCGCGGTATCCCATGCATTTCAATGGGAAGGAGCGGTGGAGGAGCGGTAAACACACCGCTCCTCTCACCGCTCCAAAGATGCGGCTAGCAGGACTTTTTTTACCGTCCTCAGGGCTTTCACATTGGAGAGAAAGGAGCCGCTGTTTAGGCTCGGTTTGCAGGCGCTATTTTTAGCAAAATAGCGCCTGCAAACCGCCCCAGTGTGAAAGGGGCCTTACAGCTGTAACATTCAGCTTCAATCCAGAGATTTCCCCTGCAGTAATTTTTTCTGCCGCTAGATGTCCTCAGTCTGATGGCAGGCATGATTCCCTTCCTTTAAGCCCATGTCATCCTGGACCCATCCCAGCCTGTGCCTGAACAGTGAAAGGCGAAAGCAGCACAGCGATGAGCTCATCCCTCTGTCTGCTCTCTCCTCCTATCAGATGCTTTTTGTCAGCACATGAGCTGATTGACTCCTTGTGCTGATTCTTCCTCTCACACTGCAGCTCTGTTGTGCAGGGACTGCAAGAGACTGATACTGGGTCATATTCAGGTACTTACCAGTGGCGGCTGGTGCTCAAAATCTTTGGAGGGGCGCAAACAAATGAAAAAAAAAAACACATCAATTGTTGCCACTGTGCCATCAAACGCAGCCACTGTGCCATCAAACGCAGCCATTCTGCCATCAAACGCAGCCATTGTGCCCATCAATTGTCACCACTGTGTCATCAAACGCAGCCACTGTGCCATCAAACGCAGCCACTGTGCCATCAATTCTTGCCACTGTGCCATCAATTGTCGCCACTGTGCCATCAAACGCAGCCACTGTGCCATCAATTGTCGCCACTGTGCCATCAAACGCAGCCACTGTGCCATCAAACGCAGCCACTGTGCCATCAAACGCAGTCATTGTGCCCATCAATTGTCTCCACTGTGCCCATCAAACGCAGCCACTGTGCCATCAAACGCAGCCACTGTGTCATCAAACGCAGCCACTGTGCCATCAAACGCAGCCATTGTGCCCATCAATTGTTGCCACTGTGCCATCAAACACAGCCACTGTGCCATCAAACGCAGCCACTGTGCCATGAAAAGCAGCCACTGTGCCATCAATTGTCGCCACTGTGCCATCAATTGTCGCCACTGTGCCATCAAAAGCAGCCACTGTGCCATCAATTGTCGCCACTGTGCCATCAAACGCAGCCACTGTGCCATCAAACACAGCCACTGTGCCATCAAACGCAGCCACTGTGCCATCAAACGCAGACATTGTGCCCATCAATTGTCGCCACTGTGCCCATCAAACGCAGCCACTGTGCCATCAAAAGCAGCCACTGTGCCATCAATTGTCGCCACTGTGCCATCAATTGTCGTCACTGTGCCATCAAACGCAGCCACTGTGCCATCAATTGTCGCCACTGTGCCATCAAACGCAGCCAATGTGGCATCAAACGCAGCCACTGTGCCATCAATTGTCGCCACTGTGCCCATTAAACGCAGCCAATGTGCCCATCAATTGTCGCCACTGTGCCATCAAATGCAGCCACTGTGCCATCAAACGCATCCACTGTGCCCATCAATTGTTGCCACTGTGCCATCAATTGTCGCCACTGTGCCCATCAATTCCCGCCAGTTTGCCCCCTAAAATACCGCCAGTTTGCCCCGTAAAATGCCACCAGTTTGCCGCCTAAAATACCGCCAGATTGCCCCCTCAAATGCCGCCAGATTGCCCCATCAGCCATCAAATACCGCCAGTTTGCCCCCCCGCCCGGCACTTACCTTTCTCGGGTCAGCAATCCTCCTCCACGTTCCCTCGATGTCTTCTCTCGCCCTCGATGTCGCTTCAGCCAATTAGGTGACCGATAACCAGACCCGGTGAACCTGATTGGCTGAGACGAGTGTCAGTTTTAACCAGGGAACGCACACCCTGTGCGCCCTCTGGTTAACCATTTGGAAGCCGATTAGAGCCCACAGGCTGTAATTGGGAAGCCTATCAGAGCCGCTGGCCCTGTTAGACACTTCCAAAACACGCCCACCGCTGTTATTCAGATGGCCGGCGCTCACCAGGGGGCCGGCCACCTGAATTGTGGGTGGCAGCGGCGACAATATGCAATGCATGAATCTATGTATTGTTGAGTGACGGTGCAGGAGAGAGGGGGTGGCGCTCCTGTGCCCACTATGAACACACCGCTAATGGTACTTACACAGCTTGTATTTAACCACTTCAATACCGGGAACTTTCACCCCCTTCCTTTCATCGCTGTGGCATAATTGTGCGGTCATGCAACACTGTACCCAAATTACATTTTTATAATATTTTATAACAGAAATAGAGCTTTCATTTGCTGGTATTTTATCACACTGTTTTTTTTTTTTTTTTGCTTAATAAACGAAAATAGACTAAACATTTTGAAAAAAAAAAATTTTTTTTCTTTGTTTCTGTTATAAAATTTTACAAACAAATGATCTTTCTTCATAAATTAAAGCCACTCTGTATTCTGCTACATTTCTTTGGTTAATAACCCAAATCAGTGAATATTATTTAGTCTGTAGGAAAGTTATAGAGTCCACAAACTATGGTATAAATATCTGAAAATTGATCACTCCTGATATACTGACAGCCTGTCTCATTTCTTGAGGTCCAAAAATGCCAGGACAGTACAAAGAGGCATGTCGAGTTTTTTGAAGTTATAATTTTTTGTCACAATTTTTTGGAAAGTGAAGAAATAAAAAAAAATCTTTTTTTCTTTTTTTTATGATTTTTTACTGAGAGAAACTGATTCATTCAATGTCTTTTGTTGAGATTCATTCAGTAAAATGCTTGCATGTAGCAATCAAATTCATTGCTATAAGTAAACATAATGTGTAAAAAAATAAATACTGCTCACTTCCCCAGAAGTAGTACAATTGTCCTATGGTAACATTATATTGCTCTGGTCAAAGTGTGTTAAAAAAAAAATTGTTAAAAAATAAATGTAAAAAAATATAATAAAAAATGTATTATTACAATTATTAAAAAATGTGATCACCTCCACACCAGTTGTGTGATGATGCTGTACTGCACTGGTAATAGCATGTAAAAAATAAATAAAAATTATTTCTTAATTTTCCCAAAAATAATGACAGAATATGAGAACTTCAAAATACTCGCCATGTCTCTTACTAAATACTTTAGACTGTCTACTTTCCAAAAAAAGGGGTAATTTGGGGGATATTTGTACTGTCCTGACATTTTTGGGCCTCAAGAAATGAGATCGGCCGTCAGTACATCAGGTTTGATCAATTTTCAGATGTATACTATAGTTTGTGGACTCTATAACTTTCCTACAGACTAAATAATATACACTGATTTGTTTGTTTTTTCACCAAAGAAATGTAGCAGAATACATTTTGACCTAAGTTCATGAAAAAATAAAAAAAAATTAAGTTTTCGTTCTTTTTAAGCTTATTTAGCAAAATATAAAAAAATAAAAAAAAACTGTGGTGGTTAACTACCACCAAAAGAAAGCTCTATTTGTGTGAACAAAAGTATACAAATTTGGTTTGGGTATAGTGTTGCATGACCAGGCAATTGTCATTCAAATTGCGACAGTGCTGAAAGCTGAAAATTGGCCTGGGCAGGAAGGGGGGAAAAGTGGCCGGTATGGAAGTGGTTAATCTACATGTATAATGAAATAAAGAACGCTCTTGTCTTCTTTTGCGTAAATGGGATGATACGTTTCCTAAAGTACAACTTTTTCCCCCATAGGCTTTTGTTAGCAATATAAAAATAGGAGCAGAGTGTACATTGCAATTACATTTTACGTAAGACTGGATATTCTTGAAATGCCAGCTTCTATTCATGGCACGTTCAAAGTGCTCTGTTAGTATTAGAGCTGCTGTGCAGACGGGAGGTGGGCGCTGTAAATTTTTCTTTAAACTATGAAGGTTTTAGCATAATTTAGATGGGTGATTTTAAAGTGCACCTGTCCTGACAAATACTATATAAATTATTGTTATCATTTAATCGCAGGCACAGCCCCCTTGTCCTAGAGTGTAATGTTTACCACATTCAGGGGCCACCGAGGAGCAATGATGTTTTCATACCAAAACCAAATGTATAATTTCTGTCTAATCTTTTAATAACCTGTTTCCTTTTCTCTTTTTTTATTATCTCTTATCAGATGACCCAGTGGGAGGTTTCATTCAGACATATGGAGTCTCAAAGCAAGTTGCTCCATTGTGCATTCCATTGTGCTCTGGGAATCCTTTGTCATCTATTAAATGTTTGTTTGTAAACCATTGTGAGTGGAGATATTTTGTATTTACTATATGTTCTCCCACTCTTTCTTTTTTTGGCACATTCACACGAAGGTCTGCCGGTCTGATCAGGTCCGCCTGTTAGTTTTTCATTTGGACCTGATTGAACGGTCCATTCACACCTTTGGAACCCTATGGAGTTGTATCCATTTACAACCGCCTACCTCCAATCTGCTAAAAAACGAAACTCAAGAAATCAAGGCTGAGGTCATTCACATTCCTCTCCACCTGTAGATCTAAACCATAATTGGATGAAACATAAGTTGCTAAAGCACTGCGTATCCTAAACTTTTTTTTTTTCTTTCATATAATAATGTTTTAGCGTTTTCTTTATCCTTTTTTGATTCTCAGTTCTGCTGATCGTCTCCATCCCTTTAAAGGTGAGTTTCAGGTATGATCTTATCTGCATAGTTACATTGGTCCAGATTGTGGGCAGTATGCATTGGGGCAGCGGCTTGGCACAGTTGGTTCAATAGACACCACTAACATGGATGGTCAATATACACTGATGGTATCATAGCCCATTATCCTAATTGCACCCTACAGTCCTGTATCAATTTACTCAACTGATGGTTTGCATCAGTCACTTCTGCTTGTCTCTTCCTCTGGAGGTGTCAAGAGTGTGGCTTCTTGTAAGCTTCTTTGGGCTGGATTCCATTCTGGGGAGATGAAGATTAATCATGGATCCCTCTGGACTGTCTAATTTATTTTAAACTTCTGGTTATAGGATCTCGATCCCAAATTCCATTTTTTAGCAAGCAAATAATCCCCCTGAGGAAGACCACGAATGTACGAGTCGAAACACGTTGGGGTATCATTGTGGCTGGCATTCAGTAATGTAAGGTTTTGCTCCACTGTATCAATATTGCTATATATGATGGAATTGCTTTGTATTGTATTGTATTGTATAACCAGAGCTCATATTTTAACTAACACATGATACTGAACTTCCTTTTGGAATAATAAAGAATTTTTATAAAAATTACCTTTTATGACCAATTTACTTTGCTGCAAAACAAAAAACCCTTGGGGGAACCATCCCATATTGGGGCTTGGCACTGGACCCATAAGATAGTGGTCAACACTATCGTAACACCGACTACTACATTGATCATCCAGACCATACGTGATTATTATTATTTTTTTCAACAAGCGGGGTGAACAAAAAAATTTAATAGATTTTGTGGATGGGGGAATCTTTCTTGCTGAGCTATTGTATTCTGCTGACAGGGAGCCTTCCCCGCTGGAAGAATATAATGATCAGTGTTGCCCGCAAAGCAGGGAATAAAATCCATCACATGCCTTAGGAAAGCAGCACACAGTTTGCACAAAAACACTGGTTAGGCACCCATTTAACCCTTTGATCGCCCAAGATGTTTAACCCCTTCCCAGCCAGTGTCATTAGTATAGTGACAATGCATATGTTTAGCACTGATCACTGTGTCACTGGTTCCTGCAAAGTGTCAAAAGTGTCAGTTCATGCAGGCATTTCCCTGGTTTAGAGGGCTGCTACCCACAAACGGAGGCATAATTAACAGTGTCAGCTGTAAGTTTTTACTGGGCATAACTACACTTCACTCTGAAGTTATGACAATATGGACCCTTTGACAGCATATTAGAAACTATCAGTTTCAGAACCTGCACCCATATATCAGTCTTTTCCCCCTTCTATTCAGGGTTTCAAGTACAGATATTAGGTTCTGCATCGTGGCTACACACTTTTTTGTTTAGACCCAGTCCTTCAGAATACCCAGAGTCATTGTCTTCTGTTAATGCTGGCTCCTTGACCAACTGTAGCCTCCGTTGTGCCTTGAAATCCTCCTATTTTACACATTTCAAAAACTCCTGAAGAAGCGATCATTATCGCGCAACATGTCGGGTTTAGGAATGATTTACTGATTACATACCACCAATCAATGCCAATTCTGTCTACTGGTATCTAATATACTGAAGGAAACGACTTGGGTGTCATCCAGATCAGTATAATAATTTTCTTATTGTCTCTTTGGTCATTGGGTGGTGTCTTCGTTTGTTCCAATATTCTTGATGAATGGTTGTATATACTATTCATTTGAACTGTATATTATAATTTTTATTGTTATTTTTAATAAAACTTGAGAAATTTTAAACCATTTGTTGTGCCCACAAAGTTCATCTACCTACCTAACTATTTTAAAAAGTGTCAGTTAGTGTCAGATTTCCCACCATACTATTCCAGTCCCGCTATCGTCGTCATTACTTGTATAAAATAAATAAATAAATAAAAATCCCAGTATATACATCATAGTTTGTAGACATTATAACTTTCTCGCAATCCAATCAATATACGCTTATTGGGATTTTTTTTACCAAAATTATGTAGCAGAATACATATTGGCCTAAATTTATGAAGAAATTCTATTTTTTAATTCGATATGTTTTATAGCAAAAAGTAAAACATATATTTTTTAATTTTTTCAAAATTTTTGGACTTTTTTCATTTATAGCTCAAAAAATAAAAAACCCAGTGCTGGTCAAATACCAGCAAAATAAATCTCTATTTTTGTGAAAAGAAAATTATATAAATTTAATTTGTGTACATTATTGCATGACTGCGCAATTGTTAGTTAAAGTAACGCAGTGCCCTATCGCAAAAAATTACCTGGTCATGAAGGGGGGTAAATCTTCCGGAGGTCAATTGGTTAAGCGACTCTCTGTCCACATGTTCTCACTCCAGCAATGGCTGCACATCAATGCTCGGGATTACATTCTGGATATTTACAACAGTGGACATAACCGCACAATGTGTGTCACTCGTAGTCTCCACCAAGGTAACATGTGGAGACTAAGGCCCCTTTCACACGGGCCGACCGTATGTTCGTTTTTCATCTATCCGTTTTCGGATGAAAAACGGACATACATGTATCCCTATGGGATAGCGGATGTCAGCGGATGAACATCCGCTGACATCAGTCTCCGCTATGGTCCGTTTAGCATGACGGAGGAAAATCCTGCTTTTCCATCCGTCTGCGGATCGGATCGGATGAAAACGGACAGACGGTCCGTTTTCATCCGATCCCCCCATAGAGGAGAGCGGCGATCTGACCGGTCCGTTTCTGCACAGTGTGCAGAGACTGACAAGTCATCCGCCGGCTCAGCGGGGATCAACGGAGCGATCCCCGCTGAGCAAGCGGATGTTCACGGGGCGGATCATCACGGGATCCGCCCCTGTGAAAGTGCCCTTAGGTAACACAGGAGCACATTTTGTAGAAATGGATAGAGCATTGTCCCCCCAGAACAGGAAGCGCCTAACCAAGAACCTTCATGGCAGGATCACCAGATATTCTCTAAATGTAAGCTATAGATTTACAACTTTATAAATGACTTTAACATGTTACGACTTGTATAAGATTTTTATTAGGTGCAGAATGGACATCCTTGTTTTCTGTTACTGCAGACAGACAGAGCCTTATGTGATGATACCGAAGCTGACATGTCCCTCTTCTATAAGGCATGCCAGACTGGGTTAAAGTGTTAATATGTCTTGGAAGAGAGGGAGGCAAGGGCACCAATTCAAGGACACTATTTATATCCAATTAGTGTGAAAGCCAACACAAGATAGGTGCTTGAGGGAACAAAGGAGATGTCTCAATTGAAGCAATTGAAGTATACCAGGACATAAGGGACATGTGCTGTCTTACCGATAGGGGAATGAATAGCACAATGAAGTCTCACAATAAACTTTGCCTTATAAAGCTGTCTAGCACATGTCAAATGACATTAAGGCAGGATTTGGAGTTAACTTAAAGTGGCACTGGCTTTTTTCTGTATGCTTACTTGTGTTTGGTTATCCATACATGTTATTCCCCATAGGCCCATTACAGCCCTATAAGTATTTTTGATGCACAAATTTATGACTTATTGACCATTTTAGATATTTTGGGATTTTCATCCATAAAGATATTACTAAATATGAGGCACTCAATATAACTGCTTTCATAACCCTAATGCAGTCCCAGCCTTCTATTCCAATTATAGGGGGAGAACCACCAAAGAGAATAAAAAATTCTCAGTTTGACGTTGCCAACATCCCAGAATTCAACTTGCCACTATGAATGAAACCGTTGATAGGCTCCCCTTTTTTGTGGAATGTAATATATTATTATAGATTTAGGCTCATGGAGGAATTTTTTACTCTATAGCAACTCCACTAACATCCTAATTATTTTTAATTTATCATCATTATTTTCGGAATTATATTCTTGCTGGCCTCTCATGGAGTTCTTTTGTATTTTTCCACATTTAGGATCATTCATTCATATCTATCGGGTTCCTCCTGGGCTAACTGCGGGGATTCTCCTTGGGAAAACTTGTGAGGGCCGTGTCGGGCCTTGAGGGGTCACCGTATCAGTGAATGTGTGATAGGAAGTTTTCTTCCTTCTCATCCAAATTATTTTCAAAACTTATTTTCAAAATGATCAATTCATGACTCAACACTGGTATGTATGTTTTGGTATGGCTATGTTTTGATGTTGACGCAGCTCTGTATGCTTTTTTCAAACTATATATTTTGCTCTTTTTCAGAGTATATCTACATTATCTTCTCTATGCCCCTGAAGAAGGGATACGTGCTTAATTTCTCGAAACGCGTCGAGCTAAGGAGATATGTTTTTTCCAACTTGAATTTATGTAGCTCTTTATGAGCATGGTATTTTACTCATATGCTGTATTGAACAATATGGTGATGTGTTGACATCAATAAAATGTTCTTAATTTTTGTATATCAATAAACATTATGCTTTTACGATACATTGTATATACTTAGTTCGCCCATAAAATCCCATTGTACTGGGGGGGGTACTTTTCCTTTTTTGATTTTCTATACAGACTTTTATTCCAAGCTCTTTGCCCTAAAATGACACTAGACAATATCCTTAGTCTCCTAATTCCTACTCATCCACTACTTAATGTCCCTGTAGACTATTTTTCGTTAAATAGTTTCTTACTGTGATTTCTGCCTCCTTGTAACATCCTCCATGATCTCCTGAAGTTCTACTTTTCCCCTTCACTTACATTTGTATGGAAGGCGATGTGCACTGCTCTATGTACACTACAAATCCCATAGTCCAGGGGTCTGCAAACTTTTCCAACTGTCCTTCAAACTTTACTGTCTTTCAGACTTTAGGGAGGCCGCACTGTAGCCAGTGATGGTAGAAAATGTACTGGGCCCAGCATCAGGGGGAATAAACATTGCCTCAGGGTTAGTGGCCAGTTACATATATACAAAAGCCTGTGATATCAATAACACTTAACTGTGGCAAAATTAGACTAGAACTAGACGAGGTTGCGCTTCCCTATGCACCAAAAGGCCACTTAACTACAACTTAACCTTTATTGTAAATCATAAAAAGTATGTAAATGACCATAACAGGTATGCCTATAGGATGAGGTCAATGCCATTATATATAAAAATCAACGTTCTATCTCTATGTGGTAATATTAACATCTACCAAGTTTAACCACTAGGGGTCCGTGCTATAGCCGAATGACGGCCACAGCGCGGACCCCAACTGCCGGGAGGCCATCAAAAGACGTCCTCCCCTTCGCGCGCTCCTCGCACGCCCCTGCAGGGCGCGGGCGGAGCGCACTGTGATCACCCGAGTCCATTAAAACTCATCATTGGTATTAATGGAAGAAATAGTGCCCCATCCTTGGTATTACTGGAAGGAAAAGTGCCCCATAATTGGTATTACTATGAGGAATAGTTTCTCCTCTTTGGTATTACTGGAAGGAATAGTGCCCCATCATTGGTATTACTGGGAGGAATAGTGCCCAATCATTGGTATTAATGGAAGCAATAGTGCCCCATCCTTGGTATTACTGGGAGGAAAAGTGCCCCATAATTGGTATTACTAGGAGGAATAGTTTCCCCTAATTGGTATTACTGAGAGGAATACTGCCCCATCATTGGCATTACTGGGAGGAATAATGCCCCATCGTTGGTATTACTGGGGGGAATAGTGCCCCATAATTGGTATTACTTGAAGGAAGAGTGTCCCATCATTGGTATTACTGGGAGGAATAGTTTCCCCTCATTGGTATTACTGGGAGGAATAGTGCCCCATCATTGGTATTACTGGGAGGAATAGTGCCCCGTCATTGATATTACTGGGAGGAATAGTGCCCCATCATTGATATTAGGGGGAAAAATAGTGTCCCATCATTAGTGTTAGTGGGAGGAATTACGCCCTGCTATTGGTGTCAGTGGAAGGAATAGTGGCCCAAGGGCCAAATAAAGACTAGCAAAGGCCCTCGGGCTGCAGTTTGGAGACCCCTGCCATAGTCCATCCCAGAAGCAAGCAAGAGAGGGTGGCTATGTTCCTACATGCCATGGGACAATGAAGAATGAACGTAGCCATCCTCTAAAAGGAAGTCAGATTGATGCAGCATGAAAAGAGATTTGGAGGAGGCTGGGAGCAAAAGAATGTACTTTTGAGTTATGAATACATAATTTAGGGACTGGTTCACATTGGAACATGTGCGTTTCCCTGCATTCCCATGCAGTCATGTTTTGACAGCCTTTTCATTTTAATGGGCAGAAAAATGCATGCGAACGCGGAAAAAGTAGCGCAAGCACTACTTTTTTAGATCGCACTGAACTAAATTGCGTGTTACTGCAGTACCATGTGGTTTGATAGCTGCAAACACGCTGTGTTTGTGAAATGTGTTTGGGGTTGTGACGAACCCTCTGTCCTCAAACAGATCTAGGTCCGCCGTCAATGCTTCCTCTGTTCAGAATCAGCACTATCCAAGATTCTTTAGCCCCCCAGTCAACAGACAACACCTCAGTGTAGGGTAAAAAACAACAGACTCCTTTATTCAAGCACATGTTATAAAGATCCCACGTCAAAACACTTCCCCTCACCCTTGGAAAACAGGGCGGGTTAAACTGTCCAATGACAATGGACACACAGGTCAGGTGTGTTTAACTTCTCATCAGTAAAAAGTCTTAGTACGGGGGCTGCTGGAGGAATCCCCCCTCCCTCTTTCCTCACAGCAAGACACTTACACATCCCATAATAGTTGAGGCAGACAGCCACAATAGACAATAGAATACAGTCACACCCCAAACCATCACAGCAAATAGTCCAACAGCATGAGACAGCACACATTATATATACATATATACAGCATTGAGTCTGACTAGCACAGATCATAGTGGGGTTCTCATTCACCCTGTGCCCCTATTAGAGACACATGGTGATTTACACATAAGAGGGATCGGGGAAGCTGGACAAGGAGCCTCCAGAACTCTCCAGGGCAAGCTGAGCCGCACAAACCCCCGACCCAAAGTCACTCCTGTCACAGGGGTGTCACTAAAAATTAAGTGGCACCTATGCGGGTCTTGCAAGGGAAATTGCCTTTCCCACACCACATTCCGATGGGAGAAGGACCTAATAGATTGTTTTTTAAACCAGAGTTTACTGTCACTTTAAAATTGAAAATTAGGCAGATAAATCTTATTATAATTATATTTCTCCCCAAATTTCTGAAAGTTCTAAATGTATCCCTGTTTTTTCTTCCTAGGCATCTGTTTAACTGTGTGCCGTCCGGCCTATAGATGAGTAGACGATTGATGGCCAAGCGAGAGCTCTTTCATCCTGGGTGGACGTCATATGAAATCCTCCCAGTCACACACCTCGTGCGCACCCACGATCTATCACCCACTGGTGTTCACTGGACACATTGGAAAGCAGATTACTCTAACGGGCCGGTGCTGATACTATGTGATCGCTGTGATCACAGCAATCACATGATAGTTGTACACAATGAATGGCTTTAAATCATAGCCATTCATTGTATACTTGTCAGGAGCATGAAAATGCTCCTGTTCTTTGACAGCTGCTGGTCTCATTCCAGTATCCTGGATGTATCATGATGTATCATGATGTATGATGTATCATGATGTATCCCTGTCTGTCTGGCCACCTACAAGGTGATTGACGTGGCCAGTCTCTGGGTGGAGACCAAACCTGATTTAAGCCAGCCAAGCCTGCAGTCTCATGCTTGAAATATTGCGTTTGTAACACGTGCTCCAAGTTCTCTGTTTGTCGGCCCTGCCTGCTAGTTGGATTCCCTTGTTGACGACCTCAGATCGTATTTCGACTACTTTCTCAACTGTGCCTGCCTTTTGACTATGGATTTGACCGTGACTATTCTGAACCTTGCCTGCCTTGTATCTGGACTGTTATTGAACCACTGTGCCTGTTTGCCAACCGCAAGTACCTGGCGTGGTGGCCAGGTAATATAGCATTGTGTATAAGTCCTGGGGCCACTGCGTACTAGTAGGCCTGCTTGCTGTATTGGAAAGGGGGCTGCTATAGGTGAAGAACACATAAGCCAGCTATAGTGCCTGACCACCTGCGTTAGGGGGTAAGCGTGACAGTAGTATTGCGTTGATCTCTGTGATTGGTCACAGTGATCACATAGTACAGACAAAGCCAATTACAGTGCATTTGTACCATGTGATAGCTGTGGCCAATCACAGATTCACAATAGTACACAATAAATGAATAGATATCATTCATAAAAATGATTTCTTATAACAGTGATAATAAATAGTCATAGTATGTAAAAAACAAAAATCCTAATCACTTCTCCAGAGTAGTACAGTGTCACTATGGTAACACTGTTGGGCTCTGGTCACGGAATGCAAAAAAAAAAAAGAAATCGTAAAAAATTCAAACAAAAAGTTAAAAATATGAAAAATAAATAAATAAATAAATAGTGCCTTGAAAAGGTATTCATACCCCTTGACATTTTCTACATTTTGTCATGTTAAAACCAACAACAAAAATTTATTTTATTGGGATTTAATGTGATAGATCAACACAAAGTGGCACATAATTGTTAAGTGGAAGGAAAATGATAAATGGTTTTCAATTTTTTTTTACAAATAAATATCTGAAAAGTGCGGCATGCATTTGTATTCAGCCCCCTTTACTCTGATACCCCTAACTAAAATCGAGTGGAACTAATTGCCTTCAGAAGTCACCCAATTAGTAAATAGAGTCCACCTGTGTGCAATTTAATCTCAGTATAAATACAGCTGTTCTGTGAAGCCCTCAAAGGTTTGTTAGAGAACCTTAGTGAACACACAGCATCATGAAGGCCAAGGAACACACCAGACAGGTCAGGAATAAAGTTGTGGAGATGTTTAAAGCAGGGTTAGGTTATAAAAAAATATCCCAAGCTTTGAACATCTCACAGAGCACTGTTCAATCCATCATCCGAAAATAAAAAGATTATGACACAACTGCAAACCTGCCAAGACATGGCCGTCCACCTAAACTGACAGGCCGGGCAAGGAGAGCATTCATCAGAGATGCAGCCAAGAGGCCCATGGTAACTCTGGAGGAGCTGCAGAGATCCACAGCTCAGGTGGGAGAATCTGTCCACAGGACAACTATGAAGCCCTGTACACACAGGCGGGAATCCTGTAGAAAAAAAAACGTTGATTTTCTCGACGGGATTCCTGGCAAGCTTGTCTTGCCAAGCCCGTGTACACACGCGACCATTCAAAAGAACCGCCGTTCTTTTGAATGGGAAGAACGCGGTAACGTCATCGACTAGGACGAGCCGGTGCTCTTCACATTCGATGCCGTCGCCACCATCTTGCCACACCCTACACTACCCTTGTATGTTACTGCGCATACATCGAAGTCTCATTGAGCATGCACGGGCTTACCGGGGACAGGTAAGCATACTCACAAACGTTTTTCTTGCCAGGAAAACTCTGCCGAGAATCCCGACGAGAAAAATAGAGAGCAGGTTCTCTATTAATAATTGTCTAGATTCCCGGGAGTTTTCCAGCCGAGAAACCATACACACGAACGGTTTTCTCTGCAAAAAGCTCTCCCAGCAGTTTTCTTGCCGAGAAAACCAGTCGTGTGTACGAGGCTTTAGTCCTGCACTCCACAAAACTGACCTTAATGGAAGAGTGGCAAGAAGAAAGCCATTGTTGAAAGAAAGCCATAAGAAGTCCCGTTTGCAGTTTGTGAGAAGCCATGTGGGGGACACAGCAAACATGTGGAAGACGGTGCTCTGGTCAGATGAGACCAAAATTTCACTTTTTGGCCTAAAAGCAAAACGCTATGGGTGGCGGAAAACTAACACTGCGCATCACCCTGAACACACCATCCCCACCGTGAAAAGTGGTGGTGGAAGCATCATGTTGTGGGGATGCTTTTCTTCAGCATGGACAGGGAAGCTGGTCAGAGTTGATGGGAAGATGGATGCAGCCAAATACAGGGCAATCTTAGAAGAAAACCTGTTAGAGTCTGCAAAAGACTTAGGTTCACCTTCCAGCAGGACAATGACCCTAAACATAACCAGAGCTACAATGGAATGGTTTAGATCAAAGCATATTCATGTGTTAGAGTGGCCCAGTCACAGTAGAGACCTAATAAATCCAATTGAGAATCAAAAATTGCTGTTCACAGACACTCTCCATCCAATCTGACAGAGCTTGAGCTATTTTGCAAAAGAATGGGCAAAAATTACACTCTCTAGACGTGCAAAGCTGGTAGAGACATCCCCAAAAAGACTTGCAGCTGTAATTGCAACGAAAGGTGGTTCTACAAAATATTGACTCAGGGGGGCTGAACACAAATGCACGCCACACTTTTCACATATTTATTTGTAAAAAAAAGTTGAAAACCATTTATCATTTGCCACTTTGTGTTGAACTATCACATAAAAACCCAATAAAATACATTAATGTTTATGGTTGTAACATGACAAAATGTGCAAGATTTCAAGTGGTATGAATACTTTTTCAAGGCATTGTATATATATATATATATATATATATATATATATATGCTGCTCTGGTGGCAGTATGTAAAAATAAATGTGAAAAAAACAGGAAACATTTTATTTAATTTCCTAATTCTCCCAAAAATTGTGACAAAAAAGTACAGCTTCAAAAAACTCACCATGCCTCTTACTAAATACATTGGACTGTCTACTATAAAAAAAATGTGTCATTTGGGGGGTACTTGTACTGTCCTGGCATTTTTAGGACCCAAATTTATGAAGAAAGAATATTTATTTGCAACATTTTATAACTGAAAAACGCATGTTTTTTTCCCAAATTTTGGGAATTTTCATTTATTTTGCAAAAAAAATTTAAAAATGAAAAAACCCAGTGGTGATTAAATACCACTAAAAGAAAACTCTATCTGTCTTAAAAAAAAGTGATAAAAATTTCATATGGGTACAGTGTTGCATAACTGAGTAATCGCCATTCAAAGTGTGACAGTGCTGAGATGTGAAATTTGGCAGCAAGGGGGTGAAAGTGTCAAGTATTGAAGTGGTTAAACATGTAGCTTTAGTCTTCTCCTGTTTTATTTGGGATAATTCTTAGCCAAGAATGGCTAAATCTTCTGTGCATCAGTGAAGGGAGGCTTAGCTAGCCCAAATTTTTATAATTATTTTATTGTCTCACAAACTGCCTATATCTGTGATTGGATACGCTCTGCTACTTCCAGTCCCTTTGCTATTCTTTTGGCAGCGTCTGAAGGCTCCCACCAAGACCTATTAGATGATACCCATCACACATCTTTGCCTGAAGCCTCGTACACACGGCCGGTTTTCTCGGCAAGAAACCTGCTGGGAGAGCTTTTTGCCGAGAAAACCGTGCGTGTTTATGAGGCTAAATGCTTACCTGTCCCCAGGTAAGCCCGTGCATGCTCGATGAAACTTCGACACTTGCGCGGTAGCTTACAAGGGTAGTGTAGGGTGAAGCAAGATGGCGGCGACGGCATCGAATGTGACGAGTGCATGCTCGTCATATTCGATGACGTCACCGCGTTCTTGCCATTCAAAAGAAAGCTGGTTCTTCTGAATGTGCGTGTGTACACAGGGCTTGGCAAGAAAATCTTGCCAGGAATCCCGTCGAGAAAACCAAAGTTTTTTTTTTTTCAACGGGATTCTCGCTGGTGTGTACAGGGCTTAACAGTAATAAATGGTCTCCAATTGATGCGCTCGACATGGCTTGGCTTTAAGCGGAGAAAACACTGTCATACATCCCTTGTCACATGTCACCAGGAATTGTTTAACCACCCTGAGGCTGCCCGGTGGTTTAGTAAAGGCATCAAATATACTCTCTTGTTTCATAATAGCTTGTTTATCTCTTTTGGGACCCTTATTACCTTCTTGCTTGCCCCGGCGTCTCTTTAAAAGGTTCTGAACACCCGAAGGTGATCAGTGATCATGTGACCACTGTGATTGCCAGAGTGGTCACATGATCGGGAGCCGGTCACACCAGCTACTGAGCGTTAGTGGGGACCCAGGGCTGTCTTTGACAGCTGGGAGCGCGCAGTGAGTGCGCTCTGAGCACAGAATCATCGGGTGGGATGGAGCTTAAGAGCATGTGACGTGCACGGCGGTCATGTGACCGTGATCTGAAAACTCCTGATCGCAAGTAATGATCGGGAGCTTTTGTTCAGGCCTCGGGAATTGTGTCAGGAGTGCGCAGCGCTTCCGGCACAGCTATTTAGGCAATAATTTACGCCAATATGCGGCCCCTCGGTGCCAAGCAACAGGCGCCGAGAGGCCACATATTTACCTGCTGCCAGTGCCAAGGGGTAAAGTGTTACTAAATCCACAACAGTAAAATCAGTCTGTATATGCAGTAAAGAATGCTTGATATACTCACTGTGGAACCTAAGGGGTTAATCCTCCACATTGTGTAAAAAGGCTGTTTGATCCTGTGTTCTCTGATCCTCCCGTTCTTCCACTGTCCCCAATCCATCTCCTGATAAGGCAGAGCCTTTGGAGTCACTCTGTACATGCTTATTCTGGTGTGTATTGCTAGAAAGTTTTTATTTTCTTGGGAGGGTTATTAGCACAGGGCCAATCAGAACTGTCCAGACAGAGAATCAGGGATCCTGCAGCCTCATTGGACAGTCGGAGAAGAATGAAAGCTCCTCCTACAAGTTTTAACCAGACACCAATGGAGGCCACAAGACTGATATTGTAATGGATCGATTCTGGCCCAATACCAGAACTGTTCCTTATTCTGCCGCTGGTTCTAATGTATGGCAATATGGAGGCATCAATAAAAGATACTAAAAAATGCTGGCCCTCCCTTTTAGTATCGCTCTGCGCTTATGGATAAAATTCTAAAGGAAATAATGCTAAAATAGGAATATGAAAGATGTCAGCAGCTGCTTAAAAAATCACAAGTACATATAAAACACAGTCATATAAAAACTCCCATAAAAAAGTTCAGAATAAAACTGTAGCAGCGCTACGGACAAACAATGTTCATTTGTGCGTCTTCTATATAAATGAATATATCGGTGATGATGATAGTGAATGGTGAGTTTGGTTCTACTTGATCCTAGTTTCAGTGCTTCTCTTCACCCAGATGTGATTCACCACGTGGGGGGTAATAACAGTCCCCCTATGGGGATGCACTCACCAGATAATAAATCAAAAAAGACATGTATAAACCATCCTCATTCCATGTGACTGCAGCCTTAAACTTGGACACCGCTTGCATATGTAAGGGGAAAACAAATCCACATAGGGCAATATTGTTTGCAACTTTTATTTAACAATCAATCCCCGCCATCCCCTTTACAAAATGCATGTACCAAAGCTTAATGATAAACAGGCGTTTGTGTATAATGAGCGCTGTTGGCGCTTTAAACTTGCCACTTGATGAGCGCCCCTGGCGTCCTCCTGGTACTGTAAGTCGTGGAGCGCATACAGCTTCACTTCCGGTCTGCCCAAGGCGTGACCAGCAAACCAAGCAGACCGGAAGTGAAGCTGTATGCGCTCCACGACTTGCAGTACCAGGAGGACGCCAGGGGCGCTCATCAAGTGGCAAGTTTAAAGCGCCAACAGCGCTCATTATACACAAACGCCTGTTTATCATTAAGCTTTGGTACATGCATTTTGTAAAGGGGATGGCGGGGATTGATTGTTAAATAAAAGTTGCAAACAATATTGCCCTATGTGGATTTATTTTCCCCTTACATATGCAAGCGGTGTCCAAGTTTAAGGCTGCAGTCACATGGAATGAGGATGGTTTATACATGTCTTTTTTGATTTATTATCTGGTGAGTGCATCCCCATAGGGGGACTGTTATTACCCCCCAATATGGAGGCATGCTTCAAGAATTACAAACTGAGAGCAGACGCATCAGTGTGACTTCTTCCCCATATGTGGATCAAGACAACAGACCACTCCTTTATTGGTTAAAGCTTATATAGACAGAGTGACACAAGCAATCATCATCACCAACATGTACATATGATTGGCTGATTCCGTATATGGCCGTCTTCCTCTCAAGTCTATTTCTCCCACGTGTCTTCACATTCTTTAGCTCAACGCCATATTCCTTTACACGGTGGGTTGGGCCAGATGGAGTAAGTTAAAGAACTGAATTAAGCAGTGGGGGATGGAAGACACATCTGTTCCTTGTCTTCACTCTGAGCTTTCAATCAAGGAAAATATTACTAATGTTTTCTTGTTACATTAATACTAGAACACACACATGATAATACTTCTAACTTATATCCTTAGTTAGCATACATTAACTTTCTAGTTCCCAATATGAACATCAATAAGTTTCTAATTGTATAACTATATCTTGGTGTGTGTGTTTCCTTTACAAACATAGCTCATCTCAGAAGTGTGGCTAATTACTCCTAAATTCCTGAAGGTGGGCAGTGAAACATGTTAACAGCCGAACACAAAAGTAATTTAACCCACGCTAAACTTCTCAAACCAGATTTGAGTAGATACTAGAGAGAGAAAGATCATTCATACAAAATAACCCTTTTATAAACTCCATCACAATATATACTGCTAATGAGAAAAGATGTTTAGCATTTTATATTTACTAAAATAATTATGTGTGCTGTGGGAGACCAGATATAGTGGTCCTTCCCTGCCTCTGTCTTATATTTCCACACCTGGCACTTTTTATCAGTCATTGGGTGGCCAGTGATTATGTAACTCCTGCACATACACAATGGAGTTGCACATACTTTTCAACTGTAATAGATTCCACGGGACTGTCCCAGGATCTTAGCACGGGACTGTCCCAGGATCTTAGCACGGGACTGTCCCAGGATCTTAGCACGGGACTGTCCCAGGATCTTAGCACGGGACTGTCCCAAGATCTTAGCACCGGACTGTCCCAGGATCTTAGCACCGGACTGTCCCAGGATCTTAGCACGGGACAGTCCCAGGATCTTAGCATGGGACTGTCCCAGGATCTAAGCACGATCCGGCTTCCTCTGGATCCAGACTGTGTTCCAGCTAAGCATCAGAGCACGCACTCCAGCACCCAGCTCCAACTCTTTGCACAAACTGACTGGCAGAATGATCTTCTCCCCGACAGTAGGTGCAATGTCCCAGAAGTGGGAGGGGCAGAGCGAAGCAGTGGCGCAGGACACCCACCAATGTGCAAGGTTGAGTGCTTTACAGGTGCTTTATTACCCCACTGATTTGTAACACGTCACCTTTTATAGCAGAGTATATGTGCTGAAATCCCAATGGTCGATAAAAAGGACATTATTTTTTTCTTTTCAACTCCTTTTTTCACTTGTAACCACATCTATCTGGAGGTATAAAATAATCACTGGAACAGGTTCTATACTGCTGCCGGAATGTCTGTACAGCAAGGTACTGAGGACCAAATTCTAATAAGTATGAATAAAATATAACTGTCTATGCATACCCTACTGTGAGGATAGAAAAAGAAAAGAGGCACACTGGCCTAGTGCATTATCCAACAGATTTATTAACCACTTCCATACTGGGCACTTATACACCTTCCTGCCCAGACCAATTTTCAGCTTTCTGCGCTGTTGCACTTTGAATGACAATTGCGCGGTCATGCTACACTGTACCCAAACAAAATTTTTATAATTTTTTCCCCACAAATAGAGCTTTCTTTTGGTGGTATTTGATCACCTCTGGGATTTTTATTTTCTGCTAAAAAAAATAAAAAAAGACCAAAAATTTAGAAAAAAAAAGTTTTTTTTGTTTCAGTTACAAAACTTTTTAACCACTTACCGTATATACTCGAGTATAAGCCGACTCGAGTATAAGCCGAGGTACCTAATGTTGCAAAAAAAAACTGGGAAACCTTATTGACTCGAGTATAAGCCGATGCCCCACTGTTCCCTAGCTCGCTGTTCCCTATTTTACATTGTAAATATTACCTGTAAAGAAGTTGCGGCTGCGGCGTCCATCGTTCAAATTCAGCTGCGTCCATCGTTCAAATTCCGCGGTCTTTTCCTGTTCCTTCCTTGATAGGCGATTCTCAGCAGACACTCTCCGCCTATCACGATCATTCTCTCATCCTCAGTTTTCCCAGCAGACACTGTGTTGGGTGTTCCGCCAATCACAGACGTCTGCTGGAAAACTGAGAATGAGAGAACGTTCGTGATAGGCGGAGAGTGTCTGCTGAGATTCGCCTATCACGGAAGGAACAGGAAGAGACCGCGGAATTTGAACGATGGACGCCGCGGAATTTGAACGATGGACGCTGCAGCCGCAACTTCTTTACAGGTAATATTTACAATGTAAAAATTTCGATGACTCGAGTATAAGCCGAGGGGGGGACTTTCAGCCCCAAAAAAAGGACGAAAATCTCGGCTTATACTCGAGTATATACGGTAAGCCCCGGACCATTTGGTAGCTAAAGGACCAGAGCTGTTTTCAGAATTTTGCACTGCGCTGCTTTAACTGTAAATTGTGCGGACATGCAATGTTGTACCCAAACGAAATTTGCGTCCTTTTCTTCCCACAAATAGAGCTTTCTTTTAATGGTATTTGATTGCCTCTGCGATTTTAATTTTTTGCGATAAAAAGACCGAAAATTTTGAAAAAAAAAAATATTTTCTACTTTTTGTTATAAGAAAAATCGAATAAACTCAATTTTAGTCATACATTTAGGCCAAAATGTATTCAGCCACATGTATTTAGTAAAAAAAATGTCAATAAGCGTATATTTATTGGTTTGCGCAAAAGTTATAGCGTCTACAATCTAGGGTACATTTTCTGGAATTTAAACAGCTTTTAATTTATGACTGCCTATCTCATTTCTTGAGGTGCTAAAATGGCAGGGCAGTACAAACCCCCCCCCAAATGACCCCATTTTGGAAAGTAGACATCCCAAGGAAATTGCTGAGAGACATGTTGAGCCCATTGAATATTTTTTTTTTTGTCTCAAGTGATTGAATAATGACTAAAAAAAAAAAAAAAAATTACAAAAAGTTGTCACTAAATGATATATTGCTCACACATGCCATGGTTATATGTGGAATTGCACCCCAAAATACATTTTGCTGCTTCTCCTGAGTACGGGGATACCACATGTGTGGGACTTTTTGGGAGCCTAGCCGCGTACAGGCCCCCGATAACCAAGCACCGCCTTCAGGATTTCTAAGGGCGCAAATTTTTGATTTCACTCCTCACTACCTATCACAGTTTCGAAGGCCATAAAATGCCAAAATAGCACAAAACCCCCCAAAACCCCCCCAAATGACCCCATTTTAGAAACTAAGACAGCGATCAGAAAAACGATCGCTTAGCGACAGTGGTGATAGGGGGTGAAAGGGTTACCTGGGGGGCGATCAAGGGGGTTAAATCTTTATTAGATAATATATGGGGGTACCTGACGCTATAAAAACCTGCGGCGAACCTAAAAAAAATTACTGGCTACCGATCGGTATCACCGACACTAAGACAGCGATCAGAAAAACGATCGCTTAGCGACAGTAGTGATAGGGGGTGAAAGGGTTACCTGGGGGGCGATCAAGGGGGTTAAACCTTTATTAGGTAATATATGGGGGTACCCGACGCTATAAAAACCTGCGGCGAACCTAAAAAAAATTACTGGCTACCGATCGGCTTCACCGACGCTAAGACAGCGATCAGAAAAACGATCGCTTAGCGACAGTGGTGATAGGGGGTGAAAGGGTTACCTGGGGGGCGATCAAGGGGGTTAAACCTTTATTAGGTAATATATGGGGGTACCTGACGCTATAAAAACCTGCGGCGAACCTAAAAAAAATAGCTGGCTACCGATCGGCATCACCGACGCTAAGACAGCGATCAGAAAAATGATCGCTTAGCGACAGTGGTGATAGGGGGTGAAAGGGTTATCTGGGGGGCGATCAAGGGGGTTAAACCTTTATTAGGTAATATATGGGGGTACCCGACGCTATAAAAACCTGCGGCGAACCTAAAAAAAATAACTGGCTACCGATCGGCATCACCGACGCTAAGACATCGATCAGAAAAATGATCGCTTAGCGACAGTGGTGATAGGGGGTGAAAGGGTTATCTGGGGGGCGATCAGGGAGTTAAACCTTTATTATGGGGGGTTAGGGGGCTACACTGGACCTAAAACTAACTTTAGTGACACTTTTACAGTCACAAATGTCACTGATTGCAGTGATCAGTAAATAAATGGTCACTGCAATCAGTGACAATGTGACTGGGGGCTGGGGGGTGATCTGGGGGGTGATCTGGGGTGTCTGGGGGGGCCTGGGGGGCGATTTATGTTCCTATGTGTCCTGGTGTCAGTGTAGTGTTTTGTGCACTAACCTGGCATCTTCTCTTGTGCGGCGCTCGGTATATGTGAGCGCCGCAGGAGAGATGACATCACTTCCTCTGCCTGTGTAAACATTACACAGGCAGGGAAGCTTTCTCATTCAACGGGATTGATCGCGAGGGGGTGGCTGGAATCGAACGGCCGTCCCCTCATCCCGGATCGGTCCCGAACACTTAACCACCGCTCACTGTAAAGAAGGGGGGTCCGATCGGACCCCCCAACTATACAAAGGCGATCACGTACATATACGTGATTGTGCCTGTCGGTGCCATTCTGCCGACGTATATTTACAGTGGGCGGTCGTTAAGTGGTTAAATAAGTAAGTTTTCTCCTTCACTGATGGGGCTGCACTGACGAGCACCGATGAGGTGGCACCAATGAGGTGGCACTGATGAGATGGCATTGATGGGCACTGATGATGGGCACTAATATGCGACACTGATAGGTGGAACGGATAATTGGCATGGATGGGCACGGATAGGCGGCACAGATGGGCATGGATAGGCGGCACAGATGGGCACGGATAGGCGGCACGGATGGGCACTGATAGGCGGCACGTATGGGCACTGATAGGCGGCACGAATGGGCACTGATAGGCGGCACGGATGGGCACTGATAGGCGGCACGGATGGGCACTGATAGGCGGCACGGATGGGCATGGATGGGCACTGATAGGTGGCATGGATGTGCATGGATGGGCACTGATAGGTGGCACGGGTGGGCACTGATAGGCGGCACTGATGTACTGTAATGGATGCCAATCAGTGCCAAACAATAATGCCTGCCAATCAGTGATGCCTATTGTGGGCACTGATTGGCATCCATTTTGGGCACTGATTGGCATCCATTAGGGGGCAGTAACTGGCATCCCTGGTGGTCTAGGGTGGCATACCTGGTGCTGGCATCCCTGGTGGTCCAGTGGCATCCCTGGTGGTCCAGTGTGGGCATCCTCGGGGGGGGTTGTGCTGATAATCTATCAGCACAAACCCCCCCTGTCAGAGGAGCAGCCGATCGGCTCTCCTCTACTCGCGTCTGACAGACGCGAGTGAGGAAAAGCCGATTACCGGATTTTCCTGTTTACACTGTGATCAGCCGTGATTGGACACGGCTGATCACGTGGTAAAGAGTCTCCGTCGGAGACTCTTTACCTAGATCAGTGTTGCGGGGTGTCAGACTGACACCCCGCAGCAACGATCGCCGCGATGCGCGCCCCCGGGGGCGCGCATCGGCTCAAAATCCTGAGGACGTCATATGACGTCCTGTCAGGATTTTGAAAAAACTTTGCCGCCGTCAATCCGCTATAGGGCGGGCGGCAAGTGGTTAAAATATATGAATAAAATTATAAAGATGTCTACTCACAAACATAAGTTAAAAACATGCTCATTAGGCCACATGTGTGACTATCTCTCATTGGTTGCTCAAATCACCGAACCTGGGAGTGGGGGGTCTTGGATGAGGCCCTTCAGTCTGAGGCGTATAAAAAGACTGGCCTTCTTTTTGAGAGCTCCGGACCTTCAGAGAAGGGCTGCCTGTGTCTGACAGGCCCGGTGCGTCTCGGGACAGCTTGTCGGGGCTTGGTGGAGAGTGACGGGACTTGGCCGAACAATCGGAGATATAGAGAGACGTGTTCTGAGAGGTGGTATATCCAGGCTGTATAGATGGAAGTGTTGGGCAGCAATGGAGCCGCGGTCGGGGACACCGAAAGCGCGTGGCAGAGCTGGGCTCATAAAGCCCAATAGGGTCTTTCCCAGACAATCCAGATAGAAGATCCGTAGATCCTGGAGAGACCTGGAGACACCATAGAAAACTGCATGGTCACATACTGCACCTCTTTACACCTTAAAGAGAGAAGGAGGAAGAAAAGACCTGATCTGACCCCTTGTTCTTTTGGACTGGTGAGATATCAAAATATATATTTTTTTTTTGTCCCTCCTAAAAAACTGATCATATTTGTGGTTGGAACTGGTCCTCCGATTTGCACGTGAAACGTGGGATATGTATGTGCAATAGAGGAAGCCTAGTGAAGAAAACATTTCACCAGGGTGGAAATTGGACAAAAAGCACTAAAAGGGGCTAAGTTTACATCATATAAGGAAGGAAGGAGACAAAGAAGGACAAAAAGTAAAACGCAAAAGAGGGTGGTGCATGGCAGGAGAAAAGGACTAAAAGGGGAAAGAAATGCAAATTCCCACATTTTAACTATCATCACTAAGATCCCCTCTCTGTCTAATGCAGTGGTCATCAACCCTGTCCTCAGGGCCCACTAACAGGCCAGGTTTGCAAGATAACTGAAATACATCACAAGTGGTATCATTTGCTGCTCGGTGATTGCAGTATTCTAGTCTGCATCTCCCCAAGGTAATACATAAAATATGGCCAGTTAGTGGGCCCTGAGGACAGGGTTGATGACCACTGGTCTAATGGGAATACCAGCCATCCCAGAAATTCCATTACAAATCAAGTCAGGGATTCCCATTTATACAGGAAACAATATTCATCCTCCCGGTTCCAACCAGAACAGAAAAACATAAGTTTAACCACTTCCCACCCAGCCTATAGTCAATTGAAGGCTGGGCGGGCCTCTCGTTGATCTGGGTGGCGTCCTCCTGGATCTCGCCTTGGGCACGCCCTTGGGGACACACTGCGGCACAATCTGTCACCAACTGCATCCACCAGACACAGCCGATGACTGGTCAGTATACCTGGCCTGCTGCCGGTACCATGTGACTGCTGTAACCAATCACAGCAGGTCACATGACAGTTGTAAACAATAGATGGCGTTCTTTCGAGTGATCTGTTGTGTACAATTGTGTTGCCAGCTGTGATTGGTCCCCGTGATCAAATGGTACAAACTGGGCCAATCACAGCCCATCTGTGCCATGTTTTCAGCTGTGGCAAATAAAAGCTAATGGGGATTACAGCGTTTCTATGGAGATCAGTTATTAAACTCCACTTATAACTGAAGTACAAATTCTCCATTAGGTTATATGAAAACTTGCACTTCCCTTATCCTGGCGTGATTGCTGTATGAATTCAGCCTGGCGTGTAGTACAGAGTGTCTCCGTATTAAACAGAAGTCAGTCAGTATAAAATAATGGGTAACTTTCTGAGAATATATTGGAAATATGAACAGAATCAATCAGCTATATGATGCAGATTATCAATTACTTTCTCATAGTAATTGTGTTTTGCTGAGCCCTCCATATTGATCCTGCTAGTAGACTATTTTTTTTTTTTTACTTCCTGTCATTGGCTGGCTGGGCTGTCAATCAAAAGTGACAGTTGAAAGCAGTGCAGGTGTCCCTGGCTGCTGCTGTAACTGTCATTGGCTGGCTAAGCTGTCAATCAAAAGTGACAGTTGGAAGCAGTGGAGGTGTCCCTGGCTGTGGCTGTAACTGTCACTAGCTGAGGAGTTTTCAAAGCGTGCGACAGCTCCAACGCCTCTCTCCTTGTGATCGGCTGATTACGGAGGATTTCTGCGATTTCTACTGATATCTACAACTAATAAAACTTTTATTAGTATTATTATTACTATTGTTGCGATTATTGTGATTATTAATCACATTTTGTGTTAGTTCTCTTCTATACCACCAGGATGGCAGCCTCTGGATCTGGGCGTCAGGACCATCGCATCCACCTTGATGGAGACAGAGACGCCATTCCAGCAGGTAGGTGTCATGTCTGATCAGTGGGGTGTCCTTCATGTGTGCAGGGTACAGGGGCCCCTAAGAGGGATGGGGCCCCCCTCACACACTGCACACATAGGGGGTAATGCTGTCCTCCTGTCCTGTCTGCCTCTGTATACATTCCCCCCTTCTACTCCAGACTAATCACAGAGCCTAGGGCAGTGCTCTGAGACTCCTCCCCCAGCTGTCACTGGTTGCTAGGGATACTGGTATCCTAACAACCAATGACATTAGGTGCTTTTTTCCCCCCCCCCCAGCTTTCAGAGAGGATAGAACTTCCCCCATTAATCCCCCCAGATCCCAGCCTGACCATACAACCCCGCTGTGTAATGTAAGAGGGGGGGGTAGTGATGTATGGGGGGCAGTAATGTATGGGGGAGGGCAGTAATGTTTTGGGGGAAGTGATGTTAGGGGGGCAGTAATGTTAGGGGGTACGATGAAGTAGGGAGGGCAGCAATTTATGGGGGAGGTCAGTAATGTATGGTGGGTAGTGATGTATGGGGAAGGGTAGTGATGTATGGAGGGTAGTGATGTATGGGGGAGGGCAGTAATGTATGGGGGGCGGTAATGTATAGGGGGTAGTGATTTATGGGGGGTAGTGATGTAAGGGGGGTAGTAATATTAGGGGGTTCAATGATGTAGGGGGGGATCTGATCTAGAAGTAAAGGGACCCCTCTGCCTGTTGCTTGGTGGCGTTTCCATAGCAACAGGAAGCCAGGCGGACTTCTCTCTTCTCCTCTCAGGTCCTGAAGTTTTTGTGTCTGCAAATTGTCACACATCTGATATATGGACATCATGTCTGTCTGTGTAATATTGTGTAGTGTTTCTTTTTTTTATTACTGGTTGGCACTCTGGGCCAAAAATAATTTTTCTTTTTAATTCTTTAAGTAAATGTTTTTTTTCTTGTTTTTTTTTAAAGTGCTTTATTGAGTGTTTTATACTGTAAGGGTGTGCTTGTTTTTATTTATACTTCACATTTTTGGGTAAATGGGTAACAAGGAGTACTATGTACCCCATACTCATTAACCACGGGGAGGCAGATATGTGGGGGACCCCTTTTGCGGTCCAGAATCTGATAAGCCCCCCCCCCCGCAGACCCCCACATGCACTGGGCCAGGGATGGGGGGAGGAAGGCCCTTGTCTGCATCAACATGGGGACAAGATATCTTGCCAGGGACCCCCCCTAGTAGAGTACCCCCCCCATTCTGAGGGAATGTGGCCTGGTATGGTTCAGGAGGGGGGGGTGCACTCTCGTACTCCCCTTTCCTTGCCTACCAGGTTGCATGCTCAGGTAAGGATCTGGTGTGAATTTGGGGGTGATGCCATTCTTTTTTTTTTGGCATGCAGTCCCCCTTGTAATCCACACCAGACCTTAAGGGTCTGGTTTGGAATTTGGCGATGA
Source organism: Rana muscosa (assembly GCA_029206835.1). Taxonomy (NCBI): domain Eukaryota; kingdom Metazoa; phylum Chordata; class Amphibia; order Anura; family Ranidae; genus Rana; species Rana muscosa. The sequence goes on along the minus strand of CM055120.1, from coordinate 320,655,882 downwards.
CCCCATGCATTTTTTTTCCGCAGGGGTCACCCTCAAAATCCCTTCCAGACCCCCATGAAGGACAGGTGTCTGGGTTTTATTTTGGGGGGAACCCATACAATTATTTTTCGCTGGTGTCCCCCTCAAAATACATACCAAACCCTCTTCAAGAACAAGAGTCTGTTTTGGATTTTGGCGGGGCCCCATTCCTTTTTCTTTTTGCAGGGGTTACCCTCAAGATCCATACCAGACCCCATCTAGGACAGGGGTCTGGTTTTAATTTTGGGGGGATCCCACACATTATTTTTGGCTGGTGTCCCACTTAAAATACATACCAGACCCTCTATAAGGAAAAGGTTTTGGATTTTACGGTGACCCTCGTCTTCCAGGTCCCGCACTCGCTAAGTAGGGGCGCCATTCTAAAAACACTTTGTGATTGATTTACTAAAGGCAAATAGACTGTGCACTCTGCAAGTGCAGCTTCTCCAGAGCTTAGAAATTAGCAGAAGCCCTGCTGACTTCCATCATCCAATCATGTGCAAGCAAAAATGCTGTTTTTTTTTAAATCTCCCTTGCATGTAATTAGTTACTCTTTGTAAAGTGAATCTTTACCTCATTTACTAAACTCTGAAGCAACTGCACTTGCAGAGGGCAACTGCCAAGTACATAGTCTACTTGCCTTTAGTAAATCTACCCCTTTGTGTGTTCTCAATTTATGCAAAGTGATTGGATGAGTTGAAGAGGCGGGTTGGAAATGTTACGATCTCCATCTCATCCAATCACAGAATGCTTTGCATTCATTGAAAAAAAGGCATTCTCTGAATGATGCCAACACAGAGCAGGCGACCCCCTGTGGTTACTATCCAGCAGGGCTGCCCCTCAGCATAGGATCTGGAAGATAGAGAGGATCACTGAAGTAAGCTGAACCAATGTACTATGATAATATGATTTGCATTGATCAGAATGTATTGATATAAATGTATCCTCGTTATTACAGGTCCAATTGCCTCGAGAACCAGGTCTCGATACTCTCTGGTGGGTCGTGCACCGGACCAGCTGCCGGTGAAATCCAGGAGACGTCGGATCCCTGAGGCCAGACAGAGGGATGGAAGCCGTTCTCCGGCCCGTCCGGACACCTGCACCATCTGTTTGGAGGATCTGGAGGGAGAAGGAACTTACCGTCTCTTTTGTTCCCACAGATTTCATTCCCCCTGCATCTTGGAGTGGATGACTACAGCCATGGGCAGCAGACTTTGGCCCGAGTGCCCCAACTGCCGGGCTTGTGTCCCTTTATTTAATGTCATTTATTTTCCCAACAGCCTTCTTTTCGGATCTCCTATGTCGGAGGGGTGATGGATCTTCAACCTTTTCTGCCGAAACAACGCTGGGATGAGTCACCATGAAGTCCAGCACCACCAGATCGATCAGTAAGTGTTCATTTTCTATTTGAATACATTTTTATATAAACAATAAGTGTGCCGTCTGACAATTTCTTGTTTTTCCATTGATAACACAGTTTAAACCAGCCATAGAGGGATTGAATTGTGTCTGGTTCCTGCTGAATTTTGATCCATGTATGGGCAGGCTGCTTGTACTCAAGTTGATCCATCCATCCATCGACTTCAGTACAACCAGCCTGTCAGATTTTTTTCATGCGACCACTATAGCCACAAGCAGTGATCAATGTATTCTGACAGCTGGAAAACCTCCCTCTGTCAGAATACCATAGCTCCACGGGAGGGATTCCTCCATCAACACATTTGGTGTCTATGATTTGAAATCAAGTAATTTTCTTTCATTCAGCCCATGGTAGAAGGAAAGAAAATTGGTTAATGTATTGCCTGCCTTAAAGGGGTTGTAAAGGTTTGTTTTTTATTTTCTAAATAGGTTCCTTTAAGCTAGTGCATTGTTGGTTCACTTACCTTTTCCTTAGATTTCCCTTCTAAATATTTTTTTTCTTTGTCTGAATTTCTCACTTCCTGTTCCTCCTCAGTAAGCTGTTCAGTAAGCTGTTCTGGCTGACTCCACACCACTCGGATGATGGTGTGAAGTTTAGTGAGGAGAAACAGGAAGTGAGAAATTCAGACAAACAAAACAAACCTTTAGAAGGTAAATCAAAGGAAAAGCTAAGTGAAGCAACAATGCACTAGCTTAAAGGAACCTTTTTAGAAAATAAAAAATGTACCTTTACAACCCCTTTAAGCAGCCTATAGATGACTCGGTTTTTTTTTTCCTTCAACCAAAGAAAGAAAATTGCGTGATTTCCCCATCAACATAGTCAGTGCTGATAAGGGAATGCCTCCTGCAGTGCAATTGTGTGTTGCCTACTGGGTCTTCTACGCCAGGCGGCTCTAGCAACCAGTGGCTAGTAGAGCCTTAGCCAGTTCTGGAGGTGGGGGAGGACAATTTCATTCCCGCATGTCAGTCCGACTTCAAGGGTGATTTCAGAGACATCTGTGTGGGTTCCTGCACAGATGTCCGTACAAATCACACTCCGAAGTCGCCATAAGTAGTGCAGAAACTACTTTTGGGAATAAGTGCGGCGCCGCACCGAATCGGACGGTGCCATTGCCAGCAATAGCCGCCGATTTGGCATGCGATTTGACATGTCAAATCGCATGCCAAATCGCATCAGTGTGAACCTAGGCTAATTGTCAAACCTTAATTGAACAAGCTAAAGTTAGAAGCTGATTGGCTACCTTGCAGACATGCACCATAGTGTTTCTTTAAAAATCTGTCAATACTTTAATGTCCATCGTTAGAGCACAGGGGAGCTTTAAAGCGGAACTAAAGTCTGCCATACTTTCCTCTCTTCAGTGGTATAAAGATACAAAGTAGCCTGCAGTTTATGGAAACATGCTCTAATGCTGAGGCTCACCGGACATCATAATGGGAATAGTAGCAGCTTGTAAATTAAACCTGTCCCAAAATATGTCCATTATAACACATACAATAAAATGTCTCTAGTATTAGGACTGATAATAATTCAGAGATGTCTGTACCAGGTATTGGATAAAGACATGGGCGTAGCATAAGGGGTTGCAGGGGTCATAATCGCAACCCCACCCCTAGCTCCAGGGGGTCCCTGCAGCCTCCCTGTCATATTATCATATTATCATATCCTCCACAAAGTCCAGCTCCGATCTGCCCTAGGGCCCCATAACCATACTCCAATACTGGGCTTCCACTTTGCCTTCCACAGTCCACACCCCTCTGTTCTCATTGGCTGGGGAGAAGATGTGAGCCATTTCCCGAATGGAGAGAAGCATGGGGTGAGAACAGCCCAGGATGAGGAAGTGTCTGTGCTGTGTGCTGGCAACATGGAATGGTAACCGAGCTCAGCGAGTTAATAGGAGAAGTGTGCCGTCCTGTAGCCACGATGGGACGGATCTTACTGGTGAGGTAATACACTGCTCAGTGTCTCCTAGTCTCCAGCTGGGATTCTTTGTACCTCCCACCCAGAGATGTCTGCTTACCCCACTTCCCTGACAACTGGGGAAAAGATGCACACCTCTGGGAGGTGACCTTCCCCCAACACCTGCCAACACTGACAAAGAAACCTTCAGAAATTGCTAAAACAAATTCCTTAACACCTTCTGAGGGGCCCCTGAGGGGCTGCAGGCTCCAGATTTTGTGTCACATGGCTTTGCCCCCCCAGATCTAAGTTGCGCCCCTCACAAGCCCTCAGACCACCCCCTCCACCCTGGATGCTATGCCTGGCTGCTGAAGTCCTTTCCCATTATGGCACTCTACACTGCTCCACCTCCACAGGGCTGTAATCACATTCCTTTACAACACAGAAAGTCAGCCACGATCTGCACAGGGTGTATCTGCCTACTGCGATTACACTGCCGCCCCAACCGGAGAATTTCACAGGTCAGAACAGCAACATAAAAGCCAGATACACCCTGTGAAGGCTGACAGACTCTGTGTAAAGCAATGGGATTTCAGCCATGTGAAGTGTTGGGGGGGGGGGGGTATGGGAAAGGAGCTCTGCCAAGTGACCTGCCAGGGGTCCCTGTCCTCTGATTCTCCAGCGGTGACCCCTGTCCTCTGATTCTCCAGCGGTGATCCCTGTCCTCTGATTCTCCAGCGGTGATCCCTATCCTCTGATTCCCCAGTGGTGATCCATGTCCTCTGATACTTCAGCGGTGACCCCTGTCCTCTTATTCTCCAGCGGTGATCCCTGTCCTCTGATTCTCTAGCGGTGATCCCTGTCCTCTGATTCTCTAGCGGTGATCCCTGTTCTCTGATTCTCTAGCGGTGATCCCTGTCCTCTGATACTTCAGTGGTGATCCCTGTCCTCTGATTCTCCAGCGGTGATCCCTGTCCTCTGATTCTTCAGCGGTGATCTCTGTCTTCTGATTCTTCAGCGGTGATCCCTGTCCTCTGATTCTCCAGCGGTGATCCCTGTCCTCTGATTCTTCAGCTGTGATCCCTGTCCTCTGATTCTCCAGTAGTGATCCCTGTCCTCTGATTCTTCAGCGGTGATCCCTGTCCTCTGATTCTCCAGTGGTGATCCCTGTCCTCAGATTCTTCAGCGGTGATCCCTGTCCTCTGATTCTCCAGTGGTGATCCCTGTCCTCTGATTCTTCAGCTGTGATCCCTGTCCTCTGATTCTCCAGTAGTGATCCCTGTCCTCTGATTCTTCAGCGGTGATCCCTGTCCTCTGATTCTCCAGTGGTGATCCCTGTCCTCTGATTCTTCAGCGGTGATCCCTGTCCTCTGATTCTACAGTGGTGATCCCTGTCCTCTGATTCTTCAGCGGTGATCCCTGTCCTCTGATTCTCCAGTGGTGATCCCTGTCCTCTGATTCTTCAGCGGTGATCCCTGTCCTCTGATTCTCCAGTGGTGATCCCTGTCCTCTGATTCTTCAGCGGTGATCCCTGTCCTCTGATTCTACAGTGGTGATCCCTGTCCTCTGATTCTCCAGCGATGATCCCTGTCCTCTGATTCTCCAGTGGTGATCCCTGTCCTCTGATGTAAGGAGGAACTCTGGGAACTCAAAACTCTTAAGCCACTTTGAGTATCTTGGCGTGCGGTGGGTGTATCTGCACGCATGGTGGAAGTGGTGGCTGGTAGTGGGGGGAGGGCTTTTGCATCGGGGCCCACAACTTTTGCATCGGGGCCCACAAGCTTCAAGCTACGCCTCTGGATAAAGATTTACACTACTGTGCAAAGGTTTTAGGCAGGTGTGAAAAAATGCTTTAAATGAAGATTGCTTTGAGAAATTGAAGTGTTAATAGTTTATTTTTATTAATTAACAAAATGGAAAGTAAATGAACAGAAGAGAAATCCAAATCAAATCAATATTTGGTGTGACCACCCTTTGCCTTCACAACAATTCTTCTAGGTACACTTGCATATGGTTTTGGAAAGAACTCGGCAGGTATGATGTTCCAAACATCTTGAAGAACTAAGCACAGATCTTCTGTGGATGTGGTCTGCCTCAAATCCTTCTTCATCTTCATGTAATCCCAGACAGACTCCATGATGATGCTGAGATCAGGGCTCTGTGTGGGCCAAACCATCACTTCCAGGACTCCTTGTTCTTCTTTACACTGAAGATAGTTCTTAATGACATTGGTTGTATGTTTGGGGTTGTTGTCCTGCTGCAGAATAAATTTGGGGCCAATCACACACCTCCCTGATGGTATGGCATGATGGATAAGTATCTTCCTGTATTTCTTACCATTGAGGACACCATTGATCCCAATCAAATCTCCAACTCCATTTGCAGAAATGCAGCCCCAAACTTGCAAGGAACCTCCACCATGCTTCACAGTTGCCTGCAGACACTCATTATTGTACTGCTCTCCAGACCTTTACCAACAAACTGCCTCCTGCTACAGCCAAATATTTCACATTTAAACCCATCAGTCCAGAGCACCTGCTACCATTTTTCTGCACCCCAGTTTTTTATATTTTCGTGCAAAGGATGTGGAAACAATGCTAAGAGACCCAACTATGCACGAAAACATAGGAACTGAGGTGCGGAAAAATGGCTTCCCATTGCCAGTGTGTGACATCATTCCATTCTGGAGCTCTGGACTGCACTCACTGTGATGTCACGAGCATGCACAAAACGGCGTCCATCTGCTCCCATAGATACCAGTCCTACGGGAGCAATGGCAGCCTTAACCCTACCCAGAGTCTCCAGAGTCTCCACATGAACAAAATAGGGGACCCATATAGAACAAGGGCTGGACTGCCCAGAGCCCTCCCCCATACCACCACCACCACAGCAAGCGGCATATAGATAATAATAGGACTAGTTTGATACAAATAACAACCAAACAATAAACAATCAAATCATTTACAACATTAAGCCTGGGTTCACACTAGCGCAATCTCAGAGATCGCATGTGATTCACACCCGCACTGCAGGTGCTGATCACACGCGATCTCTGAGCAATGCGAGTTCAGCCATACAGTTGTATGGCTGAACTCGCATTGGATTCACACAGAAAATAGCGCAAGGACTTGTTTTTCCCCGCACTAGAATCGGATCGCATGGGTGTTCTCACCTATGCAATCCGATTCCTGTATGAGTTCAGAGTTCGCACTGCGATCTGTGAACTAAACCGACACCTGCAGCGGTTCGCAGAAGGCAGTGTGAACTGCCTGTGGGAGAGGAGCGATGCGGGAACCGGTGCTAGAATTGCGCTGGTTCCCGCATTGCACTAGTGTGAACACAGAGTAAATAGTGCAGCTGTATCGGTGTTGTTGTCACCAATTTTCTAAATCATATAGGAACCAAAATTGTAAGAATGATAAAAATGGTTTATAGCTCAAAGTTGAGTGCAGACCTTGGGGAGTGGTGGCTTCAAATCTTTGAATCCATTTAGTTTCTCTCTAAACCTTATCAATATCACCACCACAAGGGTCTTTAAAGATCGCTCCAAAGCTACAAATCCCATATGTGATATGTCAAAATTATGATTTTGACATGTTTTTCATGTTGTCACTTTATCATTACTGGCAAAGCATACAAGATCTCCAATTCTTTGATGGTTTAGCCAACGTAAAACACACCGCAGGTCCATGACATTAGATATAAGACGCCCATGTTATCACAGTCTATACACTGCTTGGGTACAAAGATCTCCTTGTTGGGAGTAATACACCTTTATATGAATGTCTGTAGCGGCACAATGCGGGACAACACAGTAATGTGCGAAAAACACAACCCCATAATGTTTGGTGTGCTGCCAAAAACTTGTCCATGCATGCTCCATATTTCACAAAACACCATAATGCGTGTTAGTTTGCTGTTGTGCAAGTCACAAACAATTGTGCAAACAAAACACAGAAGTGTATCTCGATGCTTCCACTCTCTGCTGATCCTCATACCATATATCTACGGGCAGGGGTCAAGTCCTGGGGAAAAAAGTGTGGGAACTCCCACCCTAGATCCACTCCCCCCACCAAAAAATACATACACTGACCTCACCTACATACACCTACCTGACATACATACATACACAGTTACACTGACCTCACCTACCTGACCAGGAGACAGACTTCATGTGTCCAGCTGTCCTGCAGTTCAGTTCAGCCTCAGCCGTAGTATGCGGTGTGCAGCATGTGTCACAGCAGACAGCCAGAGGAGGAGAGGAGACTGCTTGGATTTCATCACCTGCACGGCCAGCAGGTACAAGGCGGTATGGAGAAGACTCTTCTGCCTCCTACTGCACACTCCGGTGCCCATGATCCAACACACCGAGATCTGGAGCTCTTCACTCTGCCATCCGCCCCCAGCACAGCTCAGGTCATCAACACACCCCAGTGACTCGGGCTCCTCCGGTCATCCTCATCTCCTCCTCTAAAATGATCGTTCAGTCACTGGTAGAGAGGCAGATCTCGCCCGATCGCTCCTCCGCTGTCCTGATCTCTCCCGATCGCTCCGAGAAGCCTGCCCCAACCGGGGATCTCAGTGATGTGGCCCGGCAGCATTGTAATTCCTGCCTTCTGAAGCCTGCGGCGCCTATGATGGACGTTAGGCGCCCCGCGGTCCCGGCATTGGACCAGTGGGACGTCCATCATAGGTGCTGCAGGCTCCAGACGGCGGGACCTGCTATGTCACTCGGCCTCACTCGGCCACACTCGGCAGATCAGATAGTCCCCACTCGAGGCTGCTCTAGTTCTGCAAAGGGAACGGTTCCTGCTGTGAAAAAAGTGCAGGGACGCCGTTCCCACACGTTCCCGCAGGACTCGAGCCCTGTCTACAGGTGTGAGGGGGACCTCTGCAATGGAGTTCCCTGGTCTGCACATCTATGACACCAATTACAAAGGAGCAATTATAGGAAGCAGAATGTATTTTATATTATAGAGAACATAACTGTTGGACATTCTGTGCTGCTCAGGGGCGGATCCAGGGGGGGGGCAACAGGGCAATTGCCCCCCCCCCCGAGACCATCTGTCACACTCACTTGCTTGCTCTGTTTTTTTTTTCTCCTGGACTTTGGGGACCCAGTACCGGCCGGCCATAGGTCCCCTGGACCCCAAACGTGGCACACATGTAGCCCCGTGTCTCCTCTACAAGTGTGCAAAGTTTGATGTCTGGGGGACCTACGGCCGGGGAGCACTGATTTTTTAAACCGGGCACCCCTTCCATAGACTCCCATGTTAAACATCAGTCTAGTCATGGGCACAGTGAAGCATGGGCACAGTGAGGCATGGGCACAGTGAGGCAAAGTGAGGCACAGTGAGGCACAGTGAGGCATGCAGATGGACACCCTAGGCTTATACTCGAGTCAATACGTTTTCCCAGTTTTTGGGGGTAAAATTAGGTGCCTCGGCTTATTTTCGGGTCGGCTTATACTCGAGTATATACAGTACTTGTTCTGCGGCTGCCGCTGCCTCTCTGAGTCTCTCTCTCAGTTTCTCACATCAGCCGATCAGCGGCGCCGAGAGAGAGACTTGTCTAATGTAGTTACGCGGTGCATTGACACGATACCAGGAGCGGAGGAGGAGGTGGGTGGAGCCTCTTCCCTGCACTCATTGCTAACGCCTGGGCCGCTTGGCGTCTAGCAACGAATGACGTCAGTGAGTCACGTCGGGCCGCTCTGCGGGCAGGTGCGATAGTGTGCGATAGCGTTCGGCTCCACAGACGGGTAAGAAAGCGGGCGGCTCCGCTTGTGGCGCGGTTTGTGGGCGGGCGGCTCGGTTCGTGGGCAGACCGTGCTGCTCAGTGTGTTGGCAGCGCAGGTGAGAGTGAGAGAGCAGGCTCAGTGTGGCAGCTGGCCAATCAGCTATCCGGGAGCGGGGGAGCAGAGAGATGAGATCATCTCTCACCGCCCGTGCCTGCCCTGCATTCCTGCAGTGACTTCCGCCCTCACTGTGCAGGCAGCAGAGAGATTACCTTATCTCTCTGCTGCCTGACTCTGGGAGTCTAGGACACAGCAAGAGACAACCTAAACTACACCTTAGCAGGCAAGTTAGTGACAATCCGCAAGGTGTGGCAGGCGACGTGGCAAGTGACAATCCGCAAATTGGGACATGTGACGTGGCAAATGACAATCTGCATCTGGTGGCAGGCAAGTGACAATCAGCAAGGTATGGCAGGTGACGTGGCAAGTGACAATCCGCAAGGTGTGGCTAGTGACAATCCGCAAGGTGTGGCAGGTGACGTGTACAAGTGACAATCCGCAAGGTGTGGCAGGTGACGTGGCAAGTGACAATCCACAAGGTGTGGCAAGTGACAATCCACAAGATGTGGCAGGTGACGTGGCAAGTGACAATCCGCAACGTGTGGCAAGTGACACGCTCAGGGCTCCCACTAATTGCAGGCGACGGTGGCAAGTGACACACTCAGGGCTCCCACTGATTCTGCATTGAACTATTTAATTTTATATTACAATGTAATAATAGAAATAATGCGCTTCAATCATCCTGACACCATAACAACCATGGTGCCAGGATGATTGAAGCGCCGACACCAACCATTTCCCCGATTAATTTCCCACAAAAAAAACATATTTTTTGGCAGTGCCCCTCCCGAGAAAAGACTCTGGATCCGCCCCTGGTGCTGCTGAGGACTATTGTCCCAAGATCACCACCATCATTTAAAAATTATGAGAAAACCTATGCTTAGAAAAAGTGTCCTATCATATGTTTCCAGCATTACCCGTTCAGACAATATCAAAGTTTCAATTTTATTGCAGGTGTAGATTGGATGACAAGATCTTCAGCTTCCCTGATCGTCTGCATCCCTGCATGACAAGATTTGTTTCTCTCTCTCTCTCTCTCAAAAAAAAAATACAAAAAAAAAATACAAAAAAAAAATACAAAAAAACAAAAAAAAATTCTATGTTTTCTGTATTTCTCGGTTTCTATTAATTTATTAATTGTTATTGTGGGAATAGATTGGGAAACAAGGTCTAGAGATTCCCCGATCTTCATCACCCCTGCATTGCTGGACGTCCATCTGCTTCGCTGGATGATGTGACTGACAATGGAGTTACAACGAGGGACATTTTTTCAGATTTATATTTTTAACCACTTGCCGTCCAGGGCAATTTTCACACACATGTAGAAATCTGAATTTTTAGATAGTTAGTTAGTAAGAACCCCCAAAGATTACACATTTTATTAAAACAGGAAGCCCTGGAGAATTCCACAAAAAAATGTATGCCACATAATATTTGCACAGCTATTTCTCAAACACAAGGGGGTTGATTTACTAAAAGCAAATACGCTGTGCACTTTGAAAGGGTAGTTGCTCCAGAGCTTAGTAAATAAGGGGAAGCTCTGCTGACTTCCATCAATCAATCATGTCTAAACAAAAATGCAATTGTTTTACATTTTCCTTGCATGTGATTGGGTATTTTTTGTAAAGTGAAGCTTTCCCTCATTTACTAAGCTCTGGAGCAACTGTGCTTGCAGAGTGCACAATCTATTTGCCTTTAGTAAATCAACCCAGAGAGTACAGTAGAGTAATGTAATGTAGTAAAGAGGAGTATTGTGAGGAGTAATGTAACGTGGTGTAGATTAGTGCCGAGTACTGGAGTATAGTGTAGTGCAGGTAAGTACAGCATAGTGTAGGGTGTAGGGTAGAGTAGGATAGATTAGTTAGTATTGTGTAGTGTAGTGTAGTATAGGATAGTATAGAGTAGTCAGGTCTGGCCAGAAAGGGATTACTTTGACGCAGTTGGCCAGCTTAAGCATGTATTACAATGCATGTGAACTAAAAATCCCTGTCCTTGTGCAAAGTTTGCTTGAAATATTTAAACAGTGTAACATTGTGCAGAGTGTTGATTCAGATTTTTTGGTATTTCGGGGTACACATATATACAGTATATTATATAACCCAGACGGATTATACATACTGTATATATGTGCAAATCTAGTTAGATTTCAGGACAGACATGTTTTATTATATTTCATTTTTGTTTATGCGCAGGCGGACGGGGGTGACTTTAATTTTTTTCTTTATTATTTTTGATGTATTTAAATTATATTTTTACACTTTTTCCCTTGTAAATCTATTTTTTTAATTTGTTCTCCTTACCTGTTTTGTCCAATTGTTTTGCACAGAGCAGCCCCGATTTTCCTTATCTGGGGTTCCCTGCTGATGCTCCTTGCTCCTCCCACCTGTCCAGTACCCCCATAGCAAGACATTTGCTATGGGTTACTAGTGATTCTGAGCTGCACTGTGTGTGTCCCTAGACTCACACAGCGTGGCTCGGCTCCACCTCCTGCTCTCTCCTCACAGGCTGTGATTGACAACAGCAGGGGCTATTGGCTCCCCCTTCTGTTCAGTGAGGAGGGAGGGTGGAGAGGGTCGCTGTTCTAAGGCAGAGCTTTGAATATTATCCTCAGGTAAGTATTTAGGGGGGGGGGGGTTGAGGGGATCCTATGCACAGAAGGTTTTTTGCCTTTTTAAAGCGGTAGTAAACGCTCATTTGTGATTTTTACATTATAATAAAGCTTACCTGTAGTAAAATGAATATCTCCTAAACGGGAACCGGTATGTACAGGTAGATACATCAGAATGTTGTTTTATCGGGTAGTTGATTTTGTATCACTCATAGTGCTATTTTGCTGTTGTGGTAAACAGGATTTGAATTCTGTTTTCCTGCCCACCCAGGAGTTTCCTTCATACTTATTAGGCCTCATGCCCACTGGCGTTTTTACAGCTGCGTTTTTTGCAGCTTAAAAACGCCTGTCCATGTTATTGTAAATATTTTATTTTTTATTTATTTTTTATTTTTTTTAAAAATAAAAAAAAAAACAAAAAAAAAACGTCGGAGCTAAAAACGCGACCGCGCGTTAGTGCGCGTTTTTGCGCGTTAGTGCGCGTTTTTTGACGCTCGCGTTTTTTTCTGCCTAATTCTGACGCTGAGGAACGCACTGGTCCTGGTTTTTTTTTACAGCTTAAAAACGCCTATGCTATTTGCAGCTCAAAAACGTCTAGGTGGGCATGAAGCTATAGACTAACATGGACAGGCGTTTTTAAGCTGTAAAAAACGCTCAAAAACGCGGCTGTAAAAACGTCCGTGGGCATGAGGCCTTACACACACGCATGTAAGGTGTTAATCACATGAGCCAAGCTCAGCTATAAAACACAAATGTTTATGTACCTTTGATATATGTGTAGTGCCCATCCCATTTAGGGGTGCTATATACTCAAATTTAGGGGCTGGTCTGAGTTAGTAGTTAGACTCAGACCGTTCTCATTGATAGGTTGTGCTATTTTGTTTCTCCAGGTGGTATACTGGTGTGCAGTTCCCTGTGGCCTGTAGGTGGCACTGCCATGTTTGGCCAGGGTTGAACCACTGATAATAGTGCTGTGCCTTAGGGTGTCCTCTCTCGGCAGCGGTACAGTGGGCGTGGTTGGCCTGCTGTGCATGCTGGGAGAGGATAGATAAGGGGCAGACGCCGCCTGGGAGGGTTTGTTCCGGAGGAGGAGAGGAGTCAGAGTCCAAGTGCATGGCGCATGGCCCTCCAGGCCATGGGGCCGCGTGCGTATCAGTCCCAGACACCTTTAGCCTTGGGGCTGCAACTTCAGCCCTGGGCCCAGCACCTTTAGCTGGAGCCCACTTCTGGGAAGAGGAATCCCAGGGTGTCCCTTGCGAGGGAGCCCGCTTCTAAGAAGAGGAGGCCGGGGAGGACCTTTCAGAGGGACCGGTGAGAGTTCACGGTGAAGGAAGGGGCCCGGTAACTCTCTGGAGGGATTCATCTATCCACCAAGGGCCTAGTAATGTGCTGTTGCTGGCACCTGTCCTTGTATGGCAAAAGCTAAGAAGTTCGGGACCTGATAGATTCTGTGGCAGAGGGTCTCCTGATTGTATCTAAGGAAAAGAACCTAATTAAGCGTCCGAGCATCACTTCGGCTGCTAGGATCCACTTTTACAGGAGACTATCCGGGTGAGCTAAACCTACAGTACTCTGGGATAGAGTGGTGATTGTAACATTTACTTGTGCCTGGACCTACCTCCCAAAACCTTGCTGTCCTGTCTCTTATCCACCCTTTCCTATCTGCTAACATTGAAGAAAAACAAACTCAACGTTGGAGTTTAAAGTGGTGTGGACATTGGAATTACTTGGGGGAAAAAACAAAGACTTGTCCCTATATCCTAGGAGACAAGAACCAACTGATGAAGAACCTATCTGTGGGACCCAAATACATGACACCGCTTAACCTCTTCAAACAAGAGGGTACAGGCATGTGGTACGGTGTACCCTTTTCCTGCAAGTGAGCCAAAGGTGGGAAAAAGGGTCCGTGTGCTACATATGTACAATATATTTATTGTTTTTCTTTTTCTTTGTGTGTTCAGTTATTACTGACAGTTTTCTCATGCATCCTGAAGAAGCGGAAATGGGAAACGCGTTGACTCATGAGGACTTATTTCCACAATACAGTCTACTATAGGGCAAGCAAGTGACGGTTGAATAATCTATTGTGCAAAAAGTACAAGTTGTTTTTATTGGCCATGAGGCTGTATGTATTTTACTCTTTTTTAATAAAACATGATATATTTTTATATACTATTGTGTGCCTTGTTCTTCATGCCAGTGAAAGTCGATGATTACTTTCTAGTAATATTTTGAGTATTTATAGGTAATAAGAATAGATATTGTTGATCCAGGGAGTATCTGATTGTGTTTAGGGAATCAGGAAGGAACTCCCCCCCCCCCCCCTGGAGAAAATTGTACCATGTTTTATAGGAGTTTTTTGGCCTTCCTCCAGGTCAACTGTGAGTACCGGGTTCTGTATATGGAGGTTTTCTGTGTATTTACTATTTTTTCTATTGGCTGAACTAGATGGACTGGTGTCTTTCTTCAACCTGACTAACTACGTAACTATAGGGGAGAGGAGACTGAGGAAATGTTTTACCCTGCCTGCAGCAGACTGTGAAAATTATCTCAGCCTAGAAAAGGCACTAGAATAAACCTAAACTGCTTTTGAAGCCCAATTTCAGGCAAATAAAAAATGTATCCCTTGCAGTGGGGCTGTGCCTAGGGGTGAAGAGAAACACTGGGGAATATTCACTAAAACTGGTTCACACAGAACCTGGTGCAACTGTACATATTAGTAACCAATCAGCTTCAAACTTCAGCTTGTTCAGTTAAGCTTTGACAATAAAACATAGAAGCTGATTGGTTACTATGCACAGCTGCACCAAATACTGTGTGCACCAGTTTTAGTAAATCTCCCTCTCTGATACTTACCTGATCCTATGCTCCCCCTGGCAGGAGGTGCTCCCCCAGGATCCGGCAATCCTGATATGGGGAGAAATGACTCATGTTGACCAATTGTTCCCGTTTTTTTTTTTTTTAAATAACAAACATGTTATACTTACCTCCACTGTGCAGCTCGTTTTGCACAGAGTGGCCCCGATCCTCCGCTTCTGGGGTCCCTCGGCGGCTGTCTTGGCTCCTCCCCGCAAGGACTCCACACCATAATGCGAGCGAGCTCGCATGGTGTGGAGTTATTGCGGGCGCGCTCCCGTGATACAGCGGCGGCCATAGCCGCCGACTGTATCACTCGGCCCCGCCCCCGGGCGCGCCGCGTCATTGGATGTGATTGACAGCAGCGCCAGCCAATGGCTGCGCTGCTTTCAATCCATCCAGTGTAGCCAATCGGCGGCCAGGCTGAAAACCGAAGAGGATGACGGGGACGAGCGCGGGACTTTTGAGGGACCAGGTAAGTAAAACGGGGGCTCGGGGGGGCGGGCGGTATTGTCGAATGTTTTTTCACCTTAATGCATAGGATGCATTAAGGTGAAAAAACATGTAACTTTACTACTCCTTTAAGAAACATGAATATAGTGCAATAAAACATTCCCTATCCGGTTGAAACCCAATAGTGACCTTCCTATTTACACCTGACATTTCTGACAGCCTTGCTCTCCAGGGTCTAGTAGTGTGCGGTTTCAATGCTTTTTTACATAAGTCTGACTGACACACGAAAAAAGCAATATATATATATACACTACTGTGCAAAAGTTTTAGGCAGGTGTGAAAAAATGCTGTAAATTAAGAATGCTTTCAGAAATAGAAGTGTTAATACAGTGAAACCTTGGACTGCGAGTAAGGCGGTTAACAAGTGTTTCGCAATACGAGCATTTTAAAAAAAAAATCCTGACTCGGTTTGCGAGTGTTGTCTCAGAAAATGAGCAGGGTTCAAGCCTCTGTGGTGTGTAGTACCGCATTAGGCCAGAGGTGCGGGGGCATCGGAGCCGAGCGGAGTCGATCAAAGCCATTCGGAAATACTCCGTTCCCGAGCCTTTCCGAGGGTCTCCGAGTTCAATCGAGCTGCCCCCGAGTATTTCCGAGGCTCTCCGCCCCCCCCCCCCCACCTCTGTCCACATACGGTATTGCATTCCATAGAAGTCAATGCGGAAAAAAATATTTTCGTTTCCATGGACTTCTATGGGGAAACTCCCTTTGATATGCGAGTGCTTTGGATTACAAGCATTTTCCTGGAACGGATTATACTCGTAATCCAAGGTTCCACTGTAGTTTTTATTTTATCAATTAACAAAATGGAAAGTAAATGAACAGAAGAGAAATCCAAATCAAATCAATATTTGGTGTGACCACCCTGTGCCTTCAATCCAGCATCAACTCTAATGCCTTGTACACACGATCGGATTTCCGATGGCATAAAATCCGATGGACTTGTTTCATTGGAAATTCCGATCGTGTGTGGGCCCCATCGGAGTAAAAAAATAGAACATGTATTAAATTTTTCCGATGGAAAAAAATCAGATGGGAAATTCCGATCATCTGTGTGGAATTCCATCGGAGAAAAACCCACGCATGCTCAGAATCAAGTCGACGCATGCTCAGAAGCATTGAACTTCATTTTTCGCGGCTCGTCTGAGTGTTTTACGTCACCGCGTTTTGGACGGTCGGAATTTTGTCTGATGGTGTGTAGGCAAGACTGATGGAAGTCAGCTTCATCGGAATTCCAACGGAAAATTCCATCGGATTTTATTCCATCGGAAATCCGATCGTGTGCACAGGGCATTACAGGTACACTTGCACATGTTTTTTTTTTTGTTCCAATAGTTTTTATTGCAATTTTAAAACAGCCTACAGAAGTTTATGCTCAAAAATTCATTAGAAATTGTTGAAACAAGGATGCAGTATCCAATATGATCAGTGACCCTGATCAATTACACATAAACAAAGCATAATAAAAAAGTTATAACTTGGTTAGACTTTACTGTCCCCTGGTAGCATCCTACAAAAATATAAACCCCCCCCCCTTTTCTTCCCCCTCCCCTCTTCCTCTATTATGGTATAACTGAATCAATGTCAATAAAAGTGATGGAATAAAAAGAGAAAAAAAAGGGGGGGGGGACCCAAAAAACAAAAAGTAAAGAAGAAATAGAGAGTGAAATTTTTGCCCATTCTTCTTTGCAAAATATCTCAAGCTCTGTCAGATTGGATGGAGAGCGTCTGTGAACAGCAATTTTCAAGTCTTGCCACAGATTCTCAATGTGATTTAGGTCTGGACTTTGGGTCATTCTAACACATGAATATGCTTTTTTTTTTTTTTTTTCAAACAAAACGTGTTTATTGAGCACAAAAGGTATTCACACATACATGGTTCAGAGCAAAACAAGTACAAAAGATTTGCCAATTCCAGCATACATATCAGCAACATATTATACATAACAGTCTGAAAGAACATTGGCAACCCACTCTCCACTGCATACAGATGCTCTATCCCCCCCACATATGCATATGCATATGGAGAAGTAGAAATAATAGCAGATACTAGAACAATCGGTCATAAACCAGATCCAATGGCGCTAGTCCAGGAATGTCCAACCATGGGGCCCACAATCTATCAAATTTGCCTCTCTTATCCCTGTGTTGATAGATACGTTTTTCTAATCGAATAGTGTCAGCCATTTGGGTAATCCATTCCTGCAACGTAGGGGGTTCCGTGGATTTCCAGTGTCTCAGAATCAGCTTCCAAGCCTGGAAGAGAGCCCTCGCTACAGCTTGTTTATGGATGTCCTCTAGTGGTAGTATACCCAGCAAACAATGTTTAGGTTCGGTAGGGATCTTAGTCTGGAAGACCCTATCAAGGGTATCCAGGACCTGTGACCAATATAGATGGAGCTTTGGGCATCTCCAAAGGAGATGGATCAAATGTCCGTGGTCTCTACTGCATCTGGTACATTCTGCATCTGACCTCACCCCTATGCGAGCTAATCTAGCTCGTGTATAGTGAACCCTCAGAAGAATATAGAGCTGCGATAAGCGCTGAGCCCATCAATTTGCTTTGATTTAAAACAGGGGTGCCCAACCTTTTGAAGAGCAATGGCCACTTAAGCGACTTGGTAACCGGTCGCGGGCCACAATGAGCGGAGCCCACTCGGCTCTATAGAGCCCACTCTTCTCTCAGTACACCAAACTCGCAGGTAATAGAAGTCTATGGCTCAGTGCAGGTAACCTGCAGGTGCACTTCTCTGCACCTGTGGATCAGTTTGAAAGCAGCCCAGTAACCTCTGCAGAACAGATATGCCCATATATACACACACTGTGATTTTAGTAATAAACGTACCTTTAAAAACAGTATTCTATTCTATTTTATTCCATCCCAGAGCAGGAGGTCACGGGCCACATCAGAGGGCTCCGTGGGCCACATGTTGCCCCTGGGCCACTGGTTGGGCACCCCTGATCTAAATCATTCCATTGTAGCTCTGGCTGTATGTTTAGGGTCGTTGTCCTGCTGGAAGGTGAACCTCCGTCCCAGTCTCAAGTCTTTTGCAGACTCTAACAGGTTTTCTTCTAAGATTGCCCTGTATTTGGCTCCATCCATCTTCCCATCAACTCTGACCAGCTTCCCTGTCCCTGCTGAAGAAAAACATCCCCACAACATGATGCTGCCACCACCATGTTTCACAGTGGGGATGGTGTGTTCAGAGTGATGTGCAGTGTTAGTTTCCGCCACACATAGCGTTTTGCTTTTAGGCCAAAAAGTTACGATTTGGGCTCATCTGACCAGAGCACCTTCTTCCACATGTTTGCTGTGTCCCCCACATGGCTTCTCACAAACTGCAAACAGGACTTCTTATGGCTTTTTTTCAACAATGGCTTTCTTCTTTTCACTCTTCCATAAAGGGCAGATTTGTGGAGTAATAGTTGTCCTGTGGACAGATTCTCCAACCTGAGCTGTGGATACCATTTATTTGTAAACATTTTTGAAAACCATTTATCATTTTCCTTCCATTTCACAATCATGTGCCAGTTTATCACATAAAATCCCAATAAAATACATTTACGTTTTTGGTTGTAACATGACAAAATTTGGAAAGTTTCAAGGGGTATGAATACTTTTTCAAGGCACTGTATCTGGTGAGTCATTATAGCGTGGATGGTGACGGATCACACCAGGTGTCACTTTGAGTGTTTTCAAAAAACATTTTAAGAAGATTTCTTCCATATCCATTTATATTGGATTCTTTGAAATAATTATTCTTCTGGATCACTTGCAGAGTTTTTTTGCACTTTTTCTTGTATAACACTGGACTTTGCACTGCTCAAAGCATTTTTTTGCACTTTGTATGTTGATAACATTTGCACTTTATGTATATATATTAGGAGTTATGAATTTATGTATTGCAGGGTTTTGATATATTCATATAGTTTTTATAATGATATTTCTTTCATACACAGTCTTTTTTGATTGCCATTTTTTGCACTCATTACAATTTTTTTTTCAACATTTTTATTATGTTAAGGTGTGATTGCACATAGGGTATATCATTTGTACATATATTACTATTCAAGAGATAATCAGAGACTGCAGACATGATACAAGAGATAGTCAGAGACTGCAGATATGATACAAGAAAGGGTCACAGACGGCAGACATTCTACAAGAGATAATCAGAGACTGCAGACACGATACAAGAGATGGTCAGAGACTGCAGACACGATACAAGAGATGGTCAGAGACTGCAGACACGATACAAGAGATGGTCAGAGACTGCCGACATGATACAAGAGATGGTCAGAGACTGCAGATATGATACAAGAGATGGTCAGAGACTGCAGATATGATACAAGAGTTGGTCAGAGACTGCAGATATGATACAAGAGATGGTCACAGACGGCAGACACAATACAAGAGAGGGTCAGAGACTGCAGACATTCTACGAGAGATAATCAGAGTCTGCAGACATGATACAAGAGATGGTCAGAGACTGCAGATATAATACAAGAGTTGGTCAGAGACTGCAGATATGATACAAGAGATGGTCAGAGACTGCAGATATGATACAAGAATTGGTCAGAGACTGCAGATATGATACAAGAGATGATCACAGATGGCAGACATTCTACAAGAGATGGTCGGAGACTGCAGACACAATGCAAGAGAGGGTCAGAGACTGTAGACATGATACAAGAGATGGTCAGAGACTGCAGATATGATACAAGAGTTGGTCAGAGACTGCAGATATGATACAAGAGATGGTCACAGACGGCAGACATTCTACAAGAGATAATCAGAGACTGCAGACACGATACAAGAGATGTTCAGAGACTGCACTGCAGATATGATACAAGAGATGGTCAGAGACTGTAGACATGATACAAGAGATGGTCAGAGACTGCAGATATGATACAAGAGATGTTCAGAGACTGCAGACATTTGTTTAGGAGCGCTGCCTAATATATTGTATATACGATATATATTGTGGTTTTTTGTTCTATACCTATCTATTGATCGGATAAGGTGGCAGCTCCGGCTATCACTGGCACTATTTGGAGGGTGGTGCATTACAGTTCCATCCCTCTCTCTTTTTATATATTCTCAGTTCAATCTTCCTGCTCCATAAGCGCTTAGATTTTAGGAAGGGCCATTCAAACATATTTTCTATGATACAAGAGATGGTCACAGACAGCAGACATTCTACAAGAGATGGTCAGAGACTGAGGACATACTGTGGGAGTTATTGAAGGCTGGGGATATACTTCAATGCAGGGTTGCCAATCATCAGTAAATTTAGGGAGAGTTTGTAAAAATCTGTAGTTTTTTACAACTATCTGTAAATATCAGGGACTGTAACTTGTCATGCTGTGTTGACTATGTAAGTGCAAACCGGGAGGTTGGCAACACTTGTCCAGGGTTTAGTAACACTTTGAGCTTGGACTTTAACCATGTCCCTCTAAGCCACACCCAGTATTTACCACAATATAGCTACGCACCCCCCCCCCAATGTCGCCGCAGCCTGTTGCACGAGCCGCAAGTTTTTCCACCCCAAATCGTCCCGCGATCTCAAATTACAGGGTGGTTGGGATGTAAAGATTTGTTCCGTGCTTCCATATTTGGCTTTGCATGTGTGTGATATGCGGGGAGAAAAATACAAAGTCAGGAGGAGTTTTGTGGCAGAAGAGACACACAAAGTATCTTCTACATAAAAAATAAATAAAAATTATATATATATATATATATGTGTTTTTTTATCTCCATTTTTTTTCCCATTCTTCTTTAAATCTTAAATTCTGTGTACACTGTAAAGTGCTGCCTCAGCGTGATATAAATATGGGAAACATAAATTGCTTTTACAAATAGCCCAATTTGGATTAGAACATAGAAAACTAGCAGCCTTGCCAGTATTTAGGGATAGAATGTGCTCTTTACTGCCACCAGCCTGCCGAATATGGGACTACAGCTGTATAAACCATAGCTGACTGTGCTCTCTACTGCCACCAGCCGAGCAGGCCTAATGCGGGACTACATCACTGTCCCCGCACTGTAAACAAAAGCTAACCGCGCTCATTAGCGCCACGCAGCGGCCGGATGTGGAATTACAACGCTGTATTATGATTTTAGGGAGAAGCACGTTTCCTATTATAACGCCTCCAGCCGCCTCCGATCCCCCACTCCCCTCCCCCTCCTCCTATTATATCCTAATTATTTATATCACGCGGGGGCTCTTTTTCTTCCCCAACCAATATGGCCGCCAAGTCGCCCCCGTGACGTCATTGCCGCCCGCGGGTGACAGGTGTCAGAGGCGTCATCAGGAAGCGTCAGAGGGGTGCTACGGATGTGCTGTCGGGCGGCTCCCGGTGCTCCGGTGTTGGGGCAGGGCCGCAGCCAGTGACCGCTATGGAGGAGCCTGGCCAGCAGAATGCGCTGGGGGAGCTGCTGGAGGAGTTCTCCCGGGCCCAGTTCCGGGCTAAGGACGCCGGAGGGAAGGTGAGGGGCTCGGTACCGGGAGAGCAGAGCGGAGGTTGTCATGGAAACGCCGGAGAGACGGGCCGTGTGTGAGGAGGAGCTCCGCAACAGCGCCCCCCTCCGCCCGCCTAGTCTCATGACCGCCTATCGGCCACTGCTGAGAACTGCACTGCCTAGGGGGACTACAACTCCCAGCATGACCTCCTGACAGGTCCTATTACAGGGGGACTACAACTCCCAGCATAACCTCCTGACAGCTCCTATTACAAGGGGACTACAACTCTCAGCATAACCTCCTGACAGGTCCTATTATTACAGGGGGACTACAACTCCCAGCATGACCCCCTGACAGGTCCTATTATTACAGGGGGACTACAACTCCCAGCATGACCCCCTGACAGGTCCTATTACAGGGGGACTACAACTCCCAGCATAACCTCCTGACAGGTCCTATTATTACAGGGGGACTACAACTCCCAGCATGACCTCCTGACAGGTCCTATTACAGGGGGACTACAACTCCCAGCATAACCTCCTGACAGCTCCTATTACAAGGGGACTACAACTCTCAGCATAACCTCCTGACAGGTCCTATTATTACAAGGGGACTACAACTCTCAGCATAACCTCCTGACAGGTCCTATTATTACAGGGGGACTACAACTCCCAGCATGACCCCCTGACAGGTCCTATTATTACAGGGGGACTACAACTCCCAGCATGACCTCCTGACAGGTCCTATTACAGGGGGACTACAACTCCCAGCATAACCTCCTGACAGCTCCTATTACAAGGGGACTACAACTCTCAGCATGACCCCCTGACAGGTCCTATTATTACAGGGGGACTACAACTCCCAGCATGACCCCCTGACAGGTCCTATTATTACAGGGGGACTACAACTCCCAGCATGACCCCCTGACAGGTCCTATTACAGGGGGACTACAACTCCCAGCATGACCCCCTGACAGGTCCTATTATTACAGGGGGACTACAACTCCCAGCATGACCTCCTGACAGGTCCTATTATTACAGGGGGACTACAACTCCCAGCATGACCTCCTGACAGGTCCTATTATTACAGGGGGACTACAACTCCCAGCATGACCTCCTGACAGGTCCTATTATTACAGGGGGACTACAACTCCCAGCATGACCTCCTGACAGGTCCTATTATTACAGGGGGACTACAACTCCCAGCATGACCTCCTGACAGGTCCTATTATTACAGGGGGACTACAACTCCCAGCATGACCTCCTGACAGGTCCTATTATTACAGGGGGACTACAACTCCCAGCATGACCTCCTGACAGGTCCTATTATTACAGGGGGACTACAACTCCCAGCATGACCCCCTGACAGGTCCTATTACAGGGGGACTACAACTCCCAGCATGACCTCCTGACAGGTCCTATTATTACAGGGGGACTACAACTCCCAGCATGACCTCCTGACAGGTCCTATTACAGGGGGACTACAACTCCCAGCATGACCCCCTGACAGGTCCTATTACAGGGGGACTACAACTCCCAGCATGACCCCCTGACAGGTCCTATTATTACAGGGGGACTACAACTCCCAGCATGACCTCCTGACAGGTCCTATTATTACAGGGGGACTACAACTCCCAGCATGACCTCCTGACAGGTCCTATTATTACAGGGGGACTACAACTCCCAGCATGACCCCCCTGACAGGTCCTATTATTACAGGGGGACTACAACTCCCAGCATGACCCCCCTGACGGGTCCTATTATTACAGGGGGACTACAACATCCAGCATGACCTCCTGACAGGTCCTATTATTACAGGGGGACTACAACTCCCAGCATGACCTCCTGATAGGTCCTATTATTACAGGGGGACTACAACTCCCAGCATGACCCCCCTGACAGGTCCTATTATTACAGGGGGACTACAACTCCCAGCATGACCCCCCTGACGGGTCCTATTATTACAGGGGGACTACAACATCCAGCATGACCCCCTGACAGGTCCTATTATTACAGGGGGACTACAACTCCCAGCATGACCCCCCTGACAGGTCCTATTATTACAGGGGGACTACAACATCCAGCATGACCCCCCTGACAGGTCCTATTATTACAGGGGGACTACAACTCCCAGCATGACCCCCCTGACAGGTCCTATTATTACAGGGGGACTACAACATCCAGCATGACCCCCCTGACAGGTCCTATTATTACAGGGGGACTACAACTCCCAGCATGACCCCCTGACAGGTCCTATTATTACAGGGGGACTACAACTCCCAGCATGACCCCCTGACAGGTCCTATTATTACAGGGGGACTACAACTCCCAGCATGGCCTCCTGACAGGTCCTATTATTACAGGGGGACTACAACTCCCAGCATGACCTCCTGACAGTTCCTATTCTTATACAGGGACTACAACTCCCAGCATGACCTCCTGACCGGTTCTATTACAGGGGGACTACAACTCCCAGCATGGCCTTCGTCAGGCCCTATTACAGGGGGACTACAGATCAGAGCATTGCCTCCCCTGACAGGTCCTATTATTACGGGGGGGGGGGGCATAAATATCTAGAAAAGTGTGTTGGACCACAAGTCCAAGATCATTTTAATTGTGATGAAAGTCATATAAAAACCGCGAATGCGTTTTGGGAGCAACACCCTCCCCCTTCATCAGGGATACAAGAATAGGCAAACACCGTCATAATGATGAACAATTTGGGTATTAAAGAGTCAGAGCTCAATCTGCTGAAATAAAACAAATTGCTTCCTGAAATCGGGTAAAAAACAACAAATCTAGTTAAAGACAAAAAGCGAAGAGCCCAAAGCACAGAACTGACTGACGGGCCCCTGGGGGAATAAGAAGGAAAGTGCTGTGATAGGACGGGGAGAATACGGGAAACCAAGGAGCTAAATGGCCGTAAAAAGATGAATTGTCTGATAGAATAAATAATGATAAAGCTGTTGAAATAAAACTTGTTGGTTAAAAGTGCTGAACAAACCTCAGAGAATCAGAACCGACAAATCTTTTATTTCTATCGGACTTCTCCCGCCTGGATATAGAGGAGAGCAGCCGCTGCCGACACTGAGATTTACAAAAATCTGGTGCAGCTCTGCATGGTAACCAATCCGCTTCTAACTTCAGCTTGTTCAATAAAGCTTTGAGAAAAAAAAAAACTGGAAGCTGATTGGTTTCTATGCAGAGCTGCACCGGATCTTATACTCTCCTGTTTTAGTGAATGAACCGAACAAGAGCGGTCCCGGTAGCTGAACTCATGGATCGGTGCTCACACCATTCATGTCTGTGTGTATGTAGAGGAGAGCAGCCGCTGCCAAGACTGCATTCATGAGCGCAGTCAGCCCCCCGGTCACACCACTGCCACTTGTCATGCAACTTGACAGTGGCAAATCGCATGACAAGTCGCACCCTATTGTCCAGTCCGTCAGTCACGCCAATTTCGAAAGTAGTTCCTGCACTACTTTTTGCAAATTCAGGTGCGACTTGCATAGACCTCTGTGTATGAAGTCGCACTGATGTCTTCCAAGTCGCACCTGAAGTAGCACTGAAATGCTACTTTGAAATCGTGCTACTCCAAGTGAAGTGGCACGATTTCAATGTCACGATCGGTGTGACCTGGGGTGTAAAACGCCAAAAGTCTCAGCATGGCCTCCTGACATGTCCTGTTATTACAGGGGATATACCGGGGGGGGGGGGAGACTACATATCCCAGCATGGCCTCCTGACAGGTCCTGTTATTACAGGGGATATACTGGGGGGGGGGGCTACATATCCCAGCATGGCCTCCTGACAGGTCCTGTTATTACAGGGGATATACTGGGGGGGGCTACATATCCCAGCATGGCCTCCTGACAGGTCCTGTTGTTATTACAGGGGATATACTGGGGGGGGGACTACATATCCCAGCATGGCCTTCTGACAGATATGGTATTACAGGGGATATACTGGGGGGGGGGGAACTACATATCCCAGCATGGCCTCCTGACAGGTCCTGTTATTACAGGGGATATACTGGGGGGGAACTACATATCCCAGCATGGCCTCCTGACAGGTCCTGTTATTACAGGGGATATACTGGGGGGGACTACATATCCCAGCATGGCCTTCTGACAGATCTGGTATTACAGGGGATATACTGGGGGGGGACTACATATCCCAGCATAGCCTCCTGACAGGTCCTGGTATTACAGGGGATATACTGGGGGGGGGGACTACATATCCCAGCATGGCCTCCAGACAGGTCCTGTTATTACAGGGGATATACCAGGGGGGAGGGGGGACTACATATCCCAGCATGGCCTCCTGACAGGTCCTGTTATTACAGGGGATATACTGGGGGGGACTACATATCCCAGCATGGCCTCCTGACAGGTCCTGTTATTACAGGGGATATACTGGTTGGAACTACATATCCCAGCATGGCCTTCTGACAGATCTGGTATTACAGGGGATATACTGGGGGGGGGGAACTACATATCCCAGCATGGCCTCCTGACAGGTCCTGGTATTACAGGGGATATACTGGGGGGGACTACATATCCCAGCATGGCCTTCTGACAGATCTGGTATTACAGGGGATATACCGGGGGGGGGACTACATATCCCAGCATGGCCTCCTGACAGGTCCTGTTATTACAGGGGATATACCAGGGGGGGGACTACATATCCCAGCATGGCCTTCTGACAGATCTGGTATTACAGGGGATATACCGGGGGGGGGGCTACATATCCCAGCATGGCCTCCTGACAGGTCCTGTTATTACAGGGGATATACCAGGGGGGGACTACATATCCCAGCATGGCCTCCTGACAGGTCCTGTTATTACAGGGGATATACCGGGGGGGGACTACATATCCCAGCATGGCCTCCTTACAGGTCCTGTTATTACAGGGGATATACCAGGGGTGGGACTACATATCCCAGCATGGCCTCCTGACAGGTCCTGTTATTACAGGGGATATACTGGGGGGGACTACATATCCCAGCATGGCCTTCTGACAGATCTGGTATTACAGGGGATATACTGGGGGGGGGGACTACATATCCCAGCATGGCCTCCTGACAGGTCCTGGTATTACAGGGGATATACTGGGGGGGGGGACTACATATCCCAGCATGGCCTCCAGACAGGTCCTGTTATTACAGGGGATATACCAGGGGGGAGGGGGGACTACATATCCCAGCATGGCCTCCTGACAGGTCCTGTTATTACAGGGGATATACTGGGGGGGACTACATATCCCAGCATGGCCTCCTGACAGGTCCTGTTATTACAGGGGATATACTGGTTGGAACTACATATCCCAGCATGGCCTTCTGACAGATCTGGTATTACAGGGGATATACTGGGGGGGGGGGAACTACATATCCCAGCATGGCCTCCTGACAGGTCCTGGTATTACAGGGGATATACTGGGGGGGGACTACATATCCCAGCATGGCCTTCTGACAGATCTGGTATTACAGGGGATATACCGGGGGGGGGGACTACATATCCCAGCATGGCCTCCTGACAGGTCCTGTTATTACAGGGGATATACTGGTTGGAACTACATATCCCAGCATGGCCTTCTGACAGATCTGGTATTACAGGGGATATACTGGGGGGGGGGGGGGGAACTACATATCCCAGCATGGCCTCCTGACAGGTCCTGGTATTAGAGGGGATATACCAGGGGGGGGACTACATATCCCAGCATGGCCTCCTGACAGGTCCTGTTATTACAGGGGATATACCGGGGGGGGACTACATATCCCAGCATGGCCTCCTTACAGGTCCTGTTATTACAGGTGATATACCAGGGGGGGGGCTACATATCCCAGCATGGCCTCCTGACAGGTCCTGTTGTTATTACAGGGGATATACTGGGGGGGGACTACATATCCCAGCATGGCCTTCTGACAGATCTGGTATTACAGGGGATATACTGGGGGGGGGGGGGCTACATATCCCAGCATGGCCTCCTGACAGGTCCTGTTATTACAGGGGATATACTGGGGGGGGACTACATATCCCAGCATGGCCTCCTGACAGGTCCTGTTGTTATTACAGGGGATATACTGGGGGGGACTACATATCCCAGCATGGCCTTCTGACAGATCTGGTATTACAGGGGATATACTGGGGGGGGACTACATATCCCAGCATGGCCTCCTGACAGGTCCTGTTATTACAGGGGATATACTGGGGGGGGACTACATATCCCAGCATGGCCTCCTGACAGGTCCTGTTATTACAGGGGATATACCAGGGGGGGGACTACATATCCCAGCATGGCCTCCTGACAGGTCCTGTTGTTATTACAGGGGATATACTGGGGGGGACTACATATCCCAGCATGGCCTTCTGACAGATCTGGTATTACAGGGGATATACTGGGGGGGGGACTACATATCCCAGCATGGCCTCCTGACAGGTCCTGTTATTACAGGGGATATACTGGGGGGGGGGGGGGACTACATATCCCAGCATGGCCTCCTGACAGGTCCTGTTATTACAGGGGTATACTGGGAGGGAACTACATATCCCAGCATGGCCTCCTGACAGGTCCTGTTATTACAGGGGATATACCAGGGGGGGGACTACATATCCCAGCATGGCCTCCTGACAGGTCCTGTTGTTATTACAGGGGATATACTGGGGGGGGGGGCTACATATCCCAGCATGGCCTCCTGACAGATATGGTATTACAGGGGATATACTGGGGGGGACTACATATCCCAGCATGGCCTCCTGACAGGTCCTGTTGTTATTACAGGGGATATACTGGGGGGGACTACATATCCCAGCATGGCCTCCTGACAGATCTGGTATTACAGGGGATATACTGGGGGGGACTACATATCCCAGCATGGCCTCCTGACAGGTCCTGTTATTACAGGGGATATACTGGGGGGGGGGAACTACATATCCCAGCATGGCCTTCTGACAGGTCCTGGTATTAGAGGGGATATACTGGGGGGGGACTACATATCCCAGCATGGCCTCCTGACAGGTCCTGGTATTACAGGGGATATACTGGGGGGGGGGAGACTACATATCCCAGCATGACCGCCTGATAGATCTGTCATTACAGGGGATATACTAGGACTGAGGGCTCTTGAGAGGAGTATTCAGGCAGGAAGCTGTGATATTTTCAGGAAGCATCCTCCTGCCAGCCCCTCTCACTAGCCATGATCTGCCCGCATTGCCTAGAGAAGCACAGAGACTCAGTGATGTCACTGGACCTAACATAAGGTGTATAATGAAAATGGGTTTTATTTAAAATGACGTTGACATGCTGATGGGGGGGAGGGAAGGTAAATAATATGTCAGCAGAAGTCACTTTGAGCTGCGTGATCGGACAGTAGGGGACGAGCGTTTCCTGGAGCTCTTTGGGTGATCGGAGAAGTGAGAGCGATTCCTTCCCCTTTCTGTGGTGTGTAAATGTCCCTCTTCTGAGGATTCTTTCCTGAAATCATTCATTGCAGACGGGCCAGTCATACACGCGGTTCATGTTTTAGTCCTTTTATTGAATTTTTTGGTTTCTTTTAACTTTCGATGGGAGTGAACAGAATGGGGGGCCACTGTCAGCTCTATGATGGGTTGTGTCCCTAATGGGGCAATTTTCACCTTGGTGCTTGTGTTGTCACCAGGATAGGAAAGGAGCCGTTCTGGTTGGTGTTGGGCTTTAGACCACTTTCACACTGAGGCTCTTTCACGCTGAAAACAGCGCCTTCCATTAAAACCTATGAATGCTTTCACACTGGGGCAGTGTGCTGGCAGGGCCGTGAAAAAAACTCCCCTCTCAATTGAAATGAATGAAAAGCGCCTGAAAAGCTCTTCAAAAGCGCTGTGTTTTTACTGGCAGTTTAGAAGCGCCTCGGTGTGAAAGTAGCCTTGATGTAAACCTTGTAAAACAGCCCATTCAGCTTAAAATGGAAATGAAAGGCAAAATATTTGTGTATAAATATAAAAAATAAAATAAAAAACATGAGTACCCTTTTTTTTCCCCCCTTCTTTTTTTTTTTTTTCTTTTTTTTTTCTTCTTTTCTTTTTTTTTTTATTTTATATATTTTTTTCCAATTTTTTTTTTAAATTTTTTGTTATAAGTGATCACATTCCCTCTTTTCTCAGCTGCAGAAGGAGCTCAGGGTGCTGGGGGAGAAGAAACAGAAGTACACTGGTCTTCCCAGTGAATGGCTGGGCAGGGGGGACATGTCAGGGGAAGCCTGATCGTCGGAGGAGAGCAGGCACAGCCAGAAAACTGACCGTGGTGTGCTCTCCTACTTAGTTTTGTCAGTTTTTAATAGGAAAGCAGAGGGACTGAAAGGAACACCAGGGATTTCAGCAATACAAAGAGAACAGGATATTTTCTCGTACACGGTACAGCAGACGCATATAATGAATAGGAAATGTTGGGTTTACATATTATTTAACCACTTGACAGATTTACCCCCCTTCATGACCAGGCCATTTTTTTTGCGCTACAGCACTGCATTTAACTGACAAATGCTCGGTAATGTGACGCTACACCCAAATACAATCTGTCATTTTTTCCTACAAATGGAGCTTTCTTTTGGTAATATTTGATCACCTCTGCTTTTTTTTTTTTTTTTTGTGCTTTAAACAAGAGCGACAATTTTGAAATAAATAAAAAACATTTTCCCTTTTGCTATAATATAAACAGTTAAAAAAAAAAAAATTTTTTTTTTTTTTTTTTTTTTTTTTTTATAAAACATATCCAATAAAAAAATGTAGGCCAATCTGTAGTCTACTACATATTGTTGGTTGAAAAAATTCTCAGTAAGCGTATATTGATTGGTTTGCGCAAAAGTATTATAGCATCTACAAATTTATGAGATGTTTTTATTTACTAGTGATGGTGGCGATCAGCGACTTATAGCGGGGACTGCGATTATTTTGCGGCAGACATTCTGACACATTTTGGGAACCAGTGACACCAATACAGTGATTAATGCTAAACGTGTGCACTGTCACTGTACTAATGACACTGGCTGGGAAAGGGTTAACATCGGGGGCAGTCAGAGGGGTTAAATGTGTGCCTAGCCAGTGTTTGTGTGTTCTGTGTGAGGTGCTTTTTACTAGGGGAAGAGATGGAATTTATGCCCTGATTTGCAGAGACTCAGGATCAATGCCCCCCTGTCAGAACAGCGATCTGTCTTGTTTACATAGGCAGATTGCAGTTCTGTCTCTGTGGGTGTCGGTGAACATCGAGTCCGCGATGCCGGCTGATCAGCTCCCGCTGTGTGTAATCGCAGCCGGAGCGAGCCGCCAGCGGCATTCATTCGCACCCCCTACCCAGAAGTGCAGGAAGTTTATTCTGCTTATATTGTGCCTTCCCTGGTTCCTCTGTCCCCCTCTACATGCCAATGAAAACTCCAATTCCAATTTAACCACTTAAGGACCGCCGCCTGTACATTTACATTGGCATGGACAGGCATAAGCACGTATCTGTACGTCCCCTTTAAGATTCCGCCATGTGCTCATGCACGCCCCGCAGGCGTCGCGCTCGCAACCCTGCCGCTTTCTCCGTGAGCCCGACCAAGGGTCCCGCGGACTCGATCACCGCGGGGATCCCCACGATCGTCTCAAGGAGAGAGAGAGCGGGGAGGTGCTAGTGTAAACAAGCATCTTCCCGCTCTGCCTAGTGACAATGATCTCCGCTCCGTGTAGTCAGAGCTAAGATCAGAGGCTGTGTGTGACATGACAATCACCCCCTACAGTAAGAAGCACTCCCTAGGGAACACTTAACCCCTACAGCGCCACCTAGTGGTTAACCCCTTCACTGCCAGTGTTATTTTTACAGTAATCAGTGCATTTTTATAGCACTGATTACTGTAAAAATGACAAAGGTCCCAAAAATCTGTCAAAAGTGTCGGATGTGTCCGCCATAATGTCGCAGTCATGATAAAAATCGCAGATCGCCGCCATAACTAGTAAAAAAAAAAAAAAATTTGTAATAAAAATGCCATAAAACAGTCCCATATTTTGTAGAAGCTTTAACTTTTGTGCAAACCAATCAATAAGCGCTTATTGCGATATTTTTGTTAAAAAAAAAAAAAAAAAATGTAGAATACGTATCGGCCTAAACTGAGGAGGATTTTTTTTTTTATATATATTTTTTGGGGATATTTATTATAGCAAAAAGTAAAAAATATTGCATTCTTTTTCAACATTGTCGCTCTATTTTTGTTTATAGCACAAAAAATAAAAACCGCAGAGGTGATCAAATACCACCAAAAGAAAGCTCTATTTGTGGGAAAAAAGGACGTCAATTTTGTTTGGGAGCCACGTCACACGACCGCGCAATTGTCAGTTAAAGCGACGCAGTGCCGAATCGCAAAAAGTGGCCTGGTCTTTGACCAGCAAAAGGGTCCGGGGCTGAAGTGGTGAATCGAAACCTTCCTGGTTTCTTTACATACTTACTTTCTTTTAGGAGATATCACTGGATCTCTGTGCTTCTCTATGCAATGCAGGCAGTTGATGGTGGGAGGAGCCTGCAGGGTGCTGTACATAGCTTCCTGAAAACATCCCAGCACCCTGCCGCAGTATTCCCCTCAAGAGCCTTCAGCCCTGATGCAAGCAGTGGATTGGCTTCTGGGAGGAGTTATGCAAATATCAAAATTCTTTGATGGGTAGATGTCAGCCGGCAGGAGTGGGCGTTCCTAAGCAGGCTGTATTACACCACCTTAGGCGACGCCCACATGTCATGCTGAGCCTCTGCAATTGGAAGAAATGAAATCCAATAATCAAAGGGATGGGCCAGGGACAGTCAGACTGGGAAAGAAAAGGTTTAGGTGATGATGGATGTCGTCCAGCCAGGAAACGAGGCGGGGGCTGTATCTGACTTGCTGTGTGCATGTGTGTTTTTTTTTTTTTTCTTCATTCTTCTTTTTTATATTTATTATTTATTATTATTATTTTTATTTATTATTATTTTAGGTGGAGAGGATTGAGAGGCGATGTCTGGAGCTTTTCGGCAAAGACTATTCCTACAGCATCATCCAGAACCCCAACGGCGAGCTAAGCAGCCACTACCCCCGGCAGATTGTCTTCCTGGAGTATGAAAGCACAGAGGAGGACAAAAACATGTATGTGAGCCACCCTTTTACATTTTCAGTTTGACAGATTCGGAAAGCCGACCAATTGAGGAGCTTGCAGGCTTACAAATATAGTATGTTTAACCACTTGCCGATCGCCGCACGCCGATATACCTCAGCAGAATGGCAGCGGTGGGCAAATAGGCGTACCTGTACGACTTGATGTCCGCCGGTGTCCCACGATCGTGTCATGGAGCGGCAGAACGAGGAGATGCCTATGTAAACAAGGCATTTCCCTGTTCTGCCTAGCAACATGACAAGGATCTACTGCTCCCTGTCATCAGTAACAGTGATCTGTCATGTTGTTGTGAGACCATTCCCCCCCCCCCCCCCCCCCCAACAGTTGGAACACATCCAGGGAATATACTTAACCCCTTGATCGCCCCCTAGTGTTTAACCCCTTCCCTGCCAGTGTCATTTATACATTTATCAGTGCATTTTTATAGCACTGATCCTCTATAAATTACAATGGTCCCAAAATAGTTTTAAAAGTGTCCGATGTGTCCACCGTAATTTCGCAGTCACAATAAAAATTGCAGATCGCCGCCATTACTAATAAAAAATAAATAAATAATAAAAATGCCATAAATCCATAAATGCCATAAATTAAATAAATGTCCTATTTTGTAGACGCTATAACTTTTGCACACCTCAATCAAAGCAATTTGCAACAACTCAGGGGCAGATTTGCTGCGATTCCACCCGCAATTTGGGATTCCTAGATGTGAACGGAACCTTAAAGGAACACTAAAGAAAATTTAAAAAAATAAATAAAATGACAAACATGTTATACTTACCTCTGCTGTGCAGCTCGTTTTGCACAGAGTGGCCCCGAACCTGGTCTTCTGGGGTCCCTCGGCAGCTGTCTCGGCTCCTCCCCGCAATCACTCACCACCTATATGCGAGCAAACTCGCATGGTGGTGAGTGATTGCGGGCGCGCTCCTTTGATACATGAAAAGTGTGGGGTACATTTGTATTCAGCCCCCCTGAGTCAATACTTTGTAGAACCACCTTTCCCTGCAATTACAGCTTCAAATCTTTTTGGGGATGTCTCTACCAGCTTTGCACATCTAGAGAGTGACATTTCTGCCCATTCTTCTTTGCAAAATATCTCAAGCTCTGTCAGATTGGATGAAGAGTGTCTGCGAACAGCAATTTTCAAGTCTTGCCACAGATTCTCAATGGGATTTAGGTCTGGGCTTTGACTGGGCCCTTCTAAAACATGAATATGCTTTTGATCTAAACCATTCCATTGTAGCTCTGGCTGTATGTTGAGGGTCGTTGTGCTGCTGGAAGGTGATCCTCTGCCCCAGTCTCAAGTCTTTTGCAGACTAACAGGTTTTCTTCTAAGATTGTCCTGTATTTGGCTCCACCCAACTTCCCATCAACTCTGACCAGCTTCCCTGTCCCTGCTGAAGAAAAGCATCCCCACAACATGATGCTGCCACCACCATGTTTCACGGTGGGGATGGTGTGTTCAGGGTGATGTGCAGTGTTGGTTTTCTGACACACATAGCGTTTTGCTTTTAGGCAAAAAAGTTTAATTTTGGTCTCATCTGACCAGAGCACCTTCTTCCACGTGTTTGCTGTGTCCCCCACATGGCTTCTCACAAACTGCAAAACGGGACTTCTTATGGATTTATTTCAACAATGGCTTTCTTCTTTTCACTCTTCCATAAAGGGCAGATTTGTGGAGAAGCACGACTAATAGTTGTCCTGTGGACAGATTCTCCCACCTGAGCTGTGGATCTCTGCAGCTCCTCCAGAGTTACCATGGGCCTCTTGGCTGATTCTCTGATGAATGTTCTCCTTGCCCGGCCTGTCAGTTTAGGTGGACGGCCATGTCTTGGTAGGTTTGCAGTTGTGCCATACTCTTTCCATTTTCAGATGATGGATGAACAGAGCTCCGTGAGATGTTCAAAGCTTGGGATATTTTTTTATAACCTAAACCCTGCTTTAAACTTCTCCATAACTTTCTCTGGTCTGTCTGGTGTGTTCTTGGCCTTCATGATGCTGTTTGTGCACTAAGGTTCTCTAACAAGCCTCAGGGCTTCACAGAACAGCTGTATTTACAGTATACTGAGATTAAATGACACACAGGTGGATTCTATTTACTAATTAGGTGACTTTTGAAGGCAATTGGTTCCACTAGATTTTAGTTAGGGGTATCAGAGTAAACGGGCTGAATACAAATGCACGCCACACTTTTCACATATTTGTAAAAAAAATATTGAAAACCATTTTATCATTTTCCTTCCACTTCACAGTTCTGTGCCACTTTGTGTTGGTCTATCACATAAAATCCCCAAAAAACACATTTACGTTTTTGGTTGTAACATAACTAAATGTGGAAAATTTCAAGGGGCGTGAATACTTTTCAAGGCTGTGTGTGTGTGTGTGTGTGTGTGTGTGTCTTCTCTTTTCAGAGGAGAATATATATAGATTAGGGGTGCTGAATTTAATCGGTGCATCGCGATTCGGGGGTCCCCGATGCGGCATCGATGCATGTGACCCCAATAATCGATGTCTGTGACGTCATGCCCCGCTCCGAACGTTTCTGTGAAAATTGCAGTTTTGTAATAAATGCCGCGTTATAATCCATTAAGTGACCACCGCTTTATGTGCTTTTTAAAATATATGCAAATTCATACCTCATATCTCAGTGTGTATATAACGGTATATCCCGCTCATGTGACTGCATGATGCGGCCCGCCCCTCTCCTCTCACGTCTCATCTCTCTCGCTCTCCTGACGTCAGCCCCACCCGCCTCTCTTCTGATCTGATAGCTACAACCGGTGGGCGGGGCTGAGAACTCCCACTGATGTCAGGAGACAAGCGAGAGATATGAGACGTGAGAGGAGAGGGGCGGGCCGCACCATGAGCGGCATATACAGTTATATACACACTGAGATATGAGGTATGAATTTGCATATGTTTTAAAAAGCACATACAGCGGTGGCCACTTAATGGATTATAACGCGCCATTTATTACCATAGCAGTATGTGACTGTGTACTCCTACACATGCTCTGTGCTGGCATTTCTCTGGCTCCCCGTTTGCACATTTCACTGTGTTAACTCCTAGTGTGCTGGAATGTGCAAAGCCCAGAGAAATTTCAGCACAGAGACAGTACAGTGAAATTCACAGGGCTATTTGTCAGTTGTGGATTCTAATCCCTCCTGACCTCCCAGCAGCAGTGTGTGTGTGAATTCCTGTACCCTGTAGTGCACCGGATTAGTGCACTTTTTAAGGGGAGTGCCACCCTATTTTTAGTTTATTAAAAGTCAGCAGCTGCAAAAAAAGTGTATCTTCTGACCTTTAATAAAAATACACTCGCCTGTCCCACAGACCAGCGACGTGGCCACCCAAACACTCCATGCTCTCCCCCACCTGTCCACGGCGCTGGCAATACTACTGTGGGCATCCGGCTGTGACAGCTTGCAGCTTCACAGCCGGGTCCGCATGTCTCACTGAGGTGTCCTGCATAGCCGGGCAATCTTCTGGGACCTGTGATGTGTCCCAGAAGATTGCTTGGAGGAAGGGCCGCCTAGACGGCCCAAGCGGAAGTGGGAGCGCATCAGTAATTGTGATGCATCGTGGAATCGAATCGTTGACCAGATAATCGTAATCGAATCGTGAGACCAGTGAAGATGCGCACCCCTAATATATAAAAAAATATATATATATATATATATATATATAATTATACACACTCATACACACTCCTATGTATCTCACAAAAGTGAGTACACCCCTCACATTTTTGTAAACATTTTATTCTATCTTTTCATGTGACAACACTGAAGAAATGACACTTTGCTACAATGTAAAGTAGTGAGTGTACAGCTTGTATAACAGTGTAAATTTGCTGTTCCCTCAAAATAACTTACACAGCCATTAATGTCTAAACCGCTGGCAACAAAAGTGAGTACACCCCTAAGTGAAAATGTCCAAATTGGGCCCAATTAGCCATTTTCCCTCCCCGGTGTGGCGTGACTCGTTAGACTTACAAGGTCTCAGGTGTGAATGGGGAGCAGGTGTGTTAAATTTGGCATTTTCACTCTCACTCTCTCATACTGGTCACTGGAAGTTCAACATGGCACCTCATGGCAAAGAACTATCTGAGGATCTGAAAAAAAGAATTGTTGCTCTACATAAAGATGGCCTAGGCTATAAGAAGATTGCCAAGACCCTGAAACTGAGCTGCAGATTGGTGGCCAAGACCATACAGCGGTTTAACAGGACAGGTTCCACTCAGAACAGGCCTCTCCATGGTCGACCAAAGAAATTGAGTGCACGTGCTCAGCGTCATATCCAGAGGTTGTCTTTAGGGAAATAGACATATGAGTGCTTCCAGCACTGCTGCAGAAGTTGAAGGGGGTGGGGGTCAGCCTGTCAGTGCTCAGACCATACGCCGCACACTGCATCAAATTGGTCTACATGGCTGTCATCCCAGAAGGAAGCCTCTTCTAAAGATGATGCACAAGAAAGCCCGCAAACAGTTTGCTGAAGATAAGCAGACTAAGGACATGGATTACTGGAACCATGTCCTGTGGTCTGATGAGACCAAGATAAACGTATTTGGTTCAGATGGTGTCAAGCGTGTGTGGCGGCAACCAGGTGAGGAGTACAAAGACAAGTGTGGTGGTGGGAGTGTCATGGTCTGGGGCTGCACGAGTGCTGCCGGCACTGGGGAGCTACAGTTCATTGAGGGAACCATGAATGCCAACATGTACTGTGACATACTGAAGCAAAGCATGATCCCCTCCCTTCAGAGACTGGGCCGCAGGGCAGTATTCCAACATAACGACCCCAAACACACCTCCAAGATGACCACTGCCTTGGTAAAGAAGCTGAGGGTAAAGGTGATGGACTGGCCAAGTATGTCTCTAGATATATAAACCCTATTGAGCATCTGTGGGGCATCCTCAAACGGAAGGTGGAGGAGCGCAAGGTCTCTAACATCCACCATCACATCATAACATCAAAAGTGTGTTTTTTTTTTTTTTGTTTTTTTTTTGTTTTTTTTTAGGTGCTGTACATGTATCTGTAGGGACTTTAACTTATTTTATTATGAGGTGGTAAGTCTCCTCTGAGAATGCCCATGTACTCAACAGTGATAATTAAAGGGGTTGTAAACCTTTTGTGTTTTTTCACCTTAATACATCCTGTGCATTAAGGTGAAAAAACACCTTGCAGTCACCGGCCCCCGCCAAGCCCCCCCCCCGTTTTACTTACCCAAGCCCCCAATTTACGAGGGCGCGATCCCGAGTCGTTCTCCCCATGCTTGATCAGCTCTTCATTGGATAGATTGATAGCAGCGCAACCCTTGGCTCCCGCTGCTGTCAATCAAATCCAATGACGTGGCCGCTGGGGGGCGGGGCCGAGTCACACAATCGGCGGGTATGGACGCCGATTGTATGGCACGGGAGCGCGCCGACAAGGTTACCCCCTCGGGAGAGAGCTTCCCAGAGTGGGTTAGTTCTTGCGGGGAGGAGCCGCGAGAGCTGCCGTGGAACCCCAGAAGAGGAGGATCAGGGCCACTCTGTGCAAAACAAACTGCACAGTGGAGGTAAGTATGACATGTTTGTTATTTAAAAAATAAAAATAAAAAATCAAAGCTTTAGTACCACTTTAAAGCGGTTGTAAACCTGCAGATTTTTTATTTATTTTTTTGAAACCTGTAAGGCAAAAGGCATAATGAGCTAGTATGCACCGCATACTAGCTCATTATGAAATACTTGCCTTAGAACAAGGCGTCGGCAATTGATTGCGGTCCATGCCGAGGGAGCTGACATTTTCCCTCGGGGTGTCTTCCTGGTATCGCGATGTAAAAACCATTTAGAATTTAGAGCTACTTTAAGTTTGGAAAAATTATATATGCACTTTGATTTAAAACGAAAAATCTTTTTTGTATTTGTTTCAGAGCATTGCACCTGTGATGAATGCATTGTGCATGCAATACACAGGTTTCTGCAGACAAGCGCTTTGTTATATTCTTACATGGCAAATAAGATCTAAAAAAATAGGAATACTAATGTGAAAGGTTAGGTGGAGAAGCCAACTATTCTGACTCACTCGCACTTCTAATTAATCACACAGTGGACTTTGTCCCTCCATGATCAGCTCCTATTGGCAGCTTCCAGCAACCGCATTAGGGGAAAACTTGCCAATAGGTCAACATTGGGACAAGGGGTAAAGGCTGTGTTCCCTTGGCAAAGTGAATATTGGTACAGAAGGTAAACCTACGTGTACTTTGAATACCCAATCATGTGCAAGAGAAAATAAATTAAAACAAATACTATTGTGTGAATGGGCATTTTAAATTGAACTCATTTATATAGTCTATCTATCCCATGCAGAGCTCCGTCCTGTCGGCAAGGATGTGGTGGATTTTATTTCCCTAAAAAAAATTCCACACATCTCTTTAGTAAAAGCACCTCACAGTACACACACTGGTAGGCGCCTCATTTTAACCCTTTGATCACCTTAGCTGTTTAACCTCTTCCCAGCCAGTGTCCTTGGTACATTTTAGCACTAATCACTGTATTGGTGTCACTGGTTCCCAGGAAAAGTTAAGTGTCCGCTGCAATATCGCAGTCCCACTATAAGTCGCTGACTTCCACCATTGGTAGTATAATTTTATTTATATTTTCTTATAAATTCGTGTGTGTGTGATGTTTGTAGACGCTATAACCTTTGCGTAAAACCAACCAATATACGCTTAATGTTTGTTTTTTGATTATTCCCCCCCCCCCCCCCAAATATATGTAACTGAATACATATTGGCCAAAATTTTATGAAGAATTTTCTTTTATTTACTTTTTCTTTTTTGGGATATGTTTTATAGCAGAAAGTAAAAAAAAATATATAATATATAATATAAATATATATATATATATATATATATATAATTTTTTTTATTTTTGCAAATCTGTTGGTCTATTCATGTGTTTTTTTTTTTTTTTTTTGTTCAGTGCAAAAGAAAAAAAAAAAAACTGGCGATCAAATATTGCCAAAAGAAAGCTCTATTTGTGGGGAAAAAAAATCACATAAATGTCATTTATGTTACAGTATTGCATGACCACGCAATTGTCTGTTAAAGTAACACAGTGCCATATAACAAAAAATGACCTCCAAAAGATTTACCCCCTTTCATGACCAGGCCAAGTGGTTATAGAAGGATATGCTTTATTTTTATGTCAGAGGTTTACATACACTTTTTTTTTTTTAAGCTGGTCATACATACCAAGGCCAGTTTAGACTGGAGGTGACTAACCTAGCAAGTATGTCTTTGGAGTCCGGGAGGAAACCCTACAAGCAGATAGTATATTGGTCGGGATTCTAACAAGGGATCCCAGTGCTGGGAAAATATATATATATATAAATTTTTTTTTTTTTTTTCTGCTCCTAGATGCTGAAGCTCAAACACAAATAGCCTAATGGTGTGCATGGACACGTAGGATAACACTTTTTAGCTTCTAGGAGCAGAAAGAAACATGCTAACAGCTTCTAAGACCTTTTAAAAAAAAAATGCTAGTTACATAGTTGGTGCAGGGTCGGATTAACATAGGGGCTATTGGAGCTGCAGCTCCAGGCCCCTTCCTCAAGATAGGCCCATTTGCCCAAAAAAGAAAAAAGATTGACTTCGAGGGTTGTAGCTCGGAGACCCACCCCACCAATGGTCAAAATATGGGGCTCCTATCATTTATGGTTCCGGAGATATGGGGCTGCTCTTGTGCAGCCGGTCAGAAGCTCCACACTTCTCTCTAGTACATACTGCTCACTGTCATACCTTCCATACGTCTCTCCTGTACATACCACCCACTGTGATACCCTCCACACTCCTCTCCTGTACATACTGATGACTATATTTCTCTCCACATTCCTCTCTTGTACATACTGCCCCCATCATACCCTTCACACTCCTCTCCTGTACATAGTGCCCACTGTTAGACCCTCCACATTCCTTTCTCTCACCTGTACATACTTCCCACTTTTTTATACCGTCCATACTCCTCCCCTTTGCCTCTTACCCACAAAAACAGTTCTTTAAAATTTATACTGAATATCCTCAATGTTACCAGTATGGGCGCACTTTTGTTAGTTCAACTAAAGGAAATCTTCTCAGTCCTCATATTTGTTCTGCCCCGTTATTAGTACTCATTTCATGATTACTACTGAGATGTATAGAGGAACGTAGGGGATGTCAGCTACTCTAAATATAGCACTTGGGGGAAAAAAAGTTTCCCTGAAAATATTTTTTAAATGTTGGCAACTATGCACTTAGGTACTGACCAAAGACCACCGGGTCAGTAGGGGGCCCCATGAGAGGCTCCTGGGAACCTGTGATATTAAAGCCATAGTAAACTTTGCTAACATTACTACTTTTTAGAGGTACTAGTATGCACAGCATATTAGCACATCAGGGTACACTTAAATTGTCAGACTGAGCTCTCCAGTGCTGCGCTGTGATCAATCTGGAGGGGCCCGGGCGTTTCCATCTTCACCCAGGCTTCCTTCCGGGTTCTGTGCCTTTGGTCACTTGCCTTGGCCATGCTGCGTTGATGTCATTCCCACACATGCTCATGCGCAGTCTCTCTCACCCCCCCCTTTCTCTCTCATTCTCTCTCCCTCTCCCATTTTTTTTTTCTTTTGCATATATATTTCTAAAAGGCCCCACCAAAAGATGTTCTTAATCTGGCCCTGAGTTGGTGAGGTTGAGAAAAGACACAAGTCAAGTCCAACCTGTGTTTGCGCTTTTATGTCAATATTACATAATATATCCCTGTATGTTGCGGTCGTTTAGGTGCTTATCTAATAGTTTTTATTTTTATTCAACTATGCTCCCTTCTGAAACCACCGCCAGTGGAGGGGAATTCCACATCCTAACCGCTCTTACAGTAAAGAACCCTCTACGTAGGTTAAAGTTAAACCTCTTTTCCTAGAAACTCTAGTGAATGACCACGTGTCTTTTTAGGTTCCCTTGTGCAGAAGTTCTCCCCCCAGTGTATAGATTGCATTCATATTTTTGCCACCCAAATGCATTATTTTAAAATTTTCTACATTAAAGCGGAGGTTCCGCCAAAAATGTTTTTTTTAAAAGCCAGCAGCTACAAATACTGCAGCTGCTGACTTTTAAAATATGGACACTTGCCTGTCCAGCGAGCCCACGATGTCGGCAGCCGAGGTCGAGCAATCGCTCGTCCCTCGGCTGCACCCGCCGCCATCCTCGGTGAGGGAATCGGGAAGTGAAGCGTTGCGGCTTCACTGCCCGGTTCCCTACTGCGCATGCGCGAGTAGCGCGGTGCGCCGTCACTGGTCCCCGCTCTCTCCTGGGAACAGTGTATTTCCCAGGAGACAGCGGGGGAGTGCGGGTAGGGGCATGTCTGCCGCATGAGTCTATTCCCGGAAGTGGGTGCAAATACCTGTCTTAGACAGGTATCTGCACCCCCCTCCCCCCTGAAAGGTGCCAAATGTGACACCGGATGGGGGGGAGACTTCCGAAAAGCGGAAGTTCCATCTTTGGGTGGAGCTCCATTTTAAACCTCATTTGCCATGTAGTTGCCCAACCCATTATTTTGTTCAGATCTTCTTGCAATATTTCCACATCCTGCAGAGAAGTTATTGCCCTGCTTAGCTTAGTATCGTCCGCAAATTCAGAGATTGAGCTGTTTCCCCCATCCTCCAGGTCGTTTATCAATAATATAAATGTGCATGGACTTGAACTGAGGCCCTTTGCAAGTCGCCAATGCCTGCACAAGGTTGCAGGAAAGTTTGAACGCCATGTGAATCGTCAAAAGACCAGGTGAACACACTGAATTTTTAATATGTATTAGCCCTGGTTCACATTGATGCTACTTGAAGTAGTGCGATTTCAAAGTAGCAAGGTCAGCGCGATTTCAGGTGCTGATTGACATCTGTGTGGCTTCATGCACAGATGTCTATTGAGGTTGCACCTGAAATAGGCAAAAGTAGTGCAGGAACTACTTTTGCAAATAGGTGCGGTGCCACAAAATTGGTGTCGCACCGTTTGGAACAGTGCCATTGTCTCCAATAGGCTGCGACTTGTCATGCGATTTGATCTCTCAAATTGGATGTCAAATCGCACAAATGTGAACCTAAGCTTATGCTGCGTACACACGACCGTTATTCATGTCATGGGAAAAAAAAATGTGTTTCCTGCATACACACGTTCGTGAAAAAAAAATGCTCGAGCAAAGCGCGGTGAGGTACAACACGTACGACGGCACTATAAAGGGGAAGTTCCGTTCGAATGGCGCCACACCCTTTGGGACGCTTTTGCTGATCCTCGTGTTAATAACGTTTTTGGTGAGAGACGATTTGTGCTTTTCAGTCCGTTACAGCGCGACGAATGTGCTATCACCATTATGGACGCTAGTTTTACCAGAAGGAGCGCTCCCGTCTCATACTTGATTCTGAGCATGCGCATTTTTTTTCCCCCTTGTAAAAGCATACACACGACCCTTTTTCACGACGTTAAAAAGAACGACGTGAAGAACGACGAGAAAAAATAGAGCAGGTTCTAATTTTTTTTCAGGCATTTTTTTTGTCTATAAAAATGCTCTGGACCCTACACACGACCGTTTTTCATGACCATTTTTAAAAATGGCATTTTTCTTGTCATGAAAAACGGTCGTGTGTACGCGGCATTAGACTGTTTGTTTTTTTTTTTTGTTTTTGTATTGTGTTTTTTTTTTTTTTCTTTCTAGTTTTTAGGCCTCATGCCCACGGACGTTTTTACAGCCGCGTTTTTGAGCGTTTTTTACAGCTTAAAAACGCCTGTCCATGTTAGTCTATAGCTTCATGCCCACCTAGACGGTTTTGAGCTGCAAATAGCATAGACGTTTTTAAGCTGTAAAAAAAACCCAGGACCAGTGCGTTCCTCAGTGTCGGAGTTAGGCCGAAAAAACCGCGAGCGTCAAGCGCGGTCGTGTTTTTTTAGCTCTGACGTTTTTTGTTTTTTTTTTAAAAATAAATAAAAAATTTACAATAACATGGACAGGCGTTTTTAAGCTGTAAAAAACACAGCTGTAAAAACGTCAGTGGGCATAAGGCCTTAGGGTGATGTAAGCAAGGTGATTCAGAGATCATGAAAGTTTGCTGTAAACATTGAAGTAGCTGCTTCTAGCTGAACAACAAACACACATGACTTTTACTCTGGGGACTTACAATACCTAATCCCAGCAGGCCCTCTAGCAAAATGATTCTCATCCATCAGAAGAGCAGTGTCTGTTTAGCTCGTATCTGGTCGCTTTATTGCTCTACAAGGGTAAGGGCTTTTTTTAGAAGGCATTTGAGGTGCTTATGAAACGCACATTAAACACAGGTCAGCTGGTTATGATTGATCTTCTTCAGTGCTGTAGTGTGGATGACCATTCTGCAGCCATGTTGGACCCGCTTTGCATTTCTTTGGTCGCATCACATTCTTTGAGCAGTGCTGCATTTAAATGCAAGAAGCAGCATTTGACAGCATCACCTAAGGCCCCATGTACACGGGACGCTGTTAAACTCGCGTTTAGAGGCAGTTGCACACTTTTTTTCAACTGCCCCTGAACTCATTCAATGTTATCCTATGTGACCATGTACACTGTCTCGTTTATTGCCGTTTATATGCAGTTACGTTTAACCTCGTTTTTCTGAAAGCCAAAAAATGGGTTCAGACGCAAAAATTTCCACGTTTCAGACGCAAAACGCGGCTAAACGCGGGTACCGGCATTTTGCCGCGATTTCGTTTATAAGCGTTTTTAAAGGTGACCTATTTTTTTTATATTGCAAATCTCAAATGATGAGAAACCATTAAAAAATATATAAAAAAAAAACTAATTGCTTACATTGTATTGT
Organism: Rana muscosa; assembly: GCA_029206835.1. Taxonomy (NCBI): domain Eukaryota; kingdom Metazoa; phylum Chordata; class Amphibia; order Anura; family Ranidae; genus Rana; species Rana muscosa. The sequence continues at coordinate 320,611,263 of CM055120.1, read as the reverse complement.
GGACAATCCACAATTTGTGGCAGGTGACGTGGCAAGTGGACAATCCACAACTTGTGGCAAGTGACACGCTAAATACAAGTACACTGCTGCTCTCTCAGCTGCTGCTACTCACTCTGGTCTCACAAAATGGCTGAAATGGTTAAATAATACTGTGTTTTGAGCTTAGGGAGGGTCTTATGATGTTTCTTAACTAAACGCTTCTAGACGCAAACGTGTCTGGAATCGCGGAAAAACGGATGTTTCTAAACGCCGGCTTCAGCCTTTAAAAACATGCGTTCAGCAGAGTTTGCACCGGCGTCTCGTGTGCATGGGGCCTAAAGGTGCTTTTTGTAGACTTTAGATGAGTTTTAAAATTTTTACTTTCCTGTATCAGGTGACCAGCCAGTGGGGGTGGGGCAGCAAATGACAGCCCAGTAGGAGCATTATCCAGGAACAAAGCAAAACCCTACCTGATCGCCATTTTTTTTCCCTCAATTGTGAGACGCACGTTTTCTTATCTTTCTTGGCCTTACCTTAAAGTTAGAAACAAACAAAAACTAACATATACTTGCCTGCAATAGTTTTGCACAGAGCAGCTCGATCTTCCTTCTGGGGTCCCCCACCAGCGCTCCTGGCTCCTCTTGCCTTCCGAGTACCCAGCAAGCTGCTTTCTAGTGGGGGTACTCTTGCGGGCTCGCTTCCGAGTCCCGCTGCCTGCCAGTTCTCTATTCCCACAAATGGTTCCAAAAATGAATCGAGGGATTGACCGATCGGATCCATTTGACACAGGCTTTACAGCTTAGATAAATGGTACCCGAGCCTCGCAAAGAAGACTCGGGATCCTTCGAGGTTTTGCCTGTGATGTGGCCTCCAGGCGCTGGACACTTTGACGTGGAATCCTGGACATTACAGCGCTAAGGCATTCCTGCAGGGTGCTGTACGGGTCCAAATTCTAGTAACTCCGTAGCAGATTTTCATAATTGGCTTATTTTTTTCTTGATCTAACCTGCAGTGAATTGAAATCTGATTGGACACTATGGATGCTCCAGATTTGTCACTTGTGAAATATTCTGACGTGCAGGAAGAGGGCAGCACCTCCCTATGAAATGGATCCATTGAAATGCTTGTGTCAGATTCTCCAAAGCTCATGTTATCCCCCGTGTGTTACATCTGGATTACTGTCTACATTGTTAATCTGCCTTGTAAATATATAAAGTATTTTCCTATAGTACATTAGCATAATCTGGTTGGTCTGCTGAATACGACACAAGTGTCATTTTATTCATTGTTGTACAGTGAATTAAAAATTAGGACAGTAGGAACGTCTATTACCAATTTCAGACTCTGTCCTCTCATTCCATATTACTTCCCCTTCCTTGAACCCAGCAGTTTGTGTGTTGTGTTTTTTATCTGTCGTCCCCCATGTATTTTGGCCAGTCGCATGCATTGGGGCCATTTCCACTTCACTCGTTTCCTGGTGCTGATCAGTCCTGGATAATGGAAAGGGAAGCACTGACGGGATATTACTGGTTCCGCTCTGTATCTGTACACCGTGGGGTTAATTTACCAAAGGCAAATGGGCTGTTTGCTTTGCAAGGAACTTTTCCCTTAGTTTAGTGAATGTGGTGTGAATCTACTTTGCAAAGAATACCCAGTCGCTTGCAAGGAAATGTTTTTTTTGCTTGCACGTGATTGGATGATGAAAGTTGCCAGAACTTCACTTCCTTCACTAAGCTAAGGGAAAATTCTCTGCAAAGTGAGCAGCCTCATTTTGTCTTTAGTAAATCGACCCGGGGAGTGCAGGGTAGGAGGGGCTTTGACACCATCAACTCACAATCTGTTCTCAGTCTCCTGGGTTGAGTGATACTAGATCAGTGGTTATCAACTCATCAGCTAAAGGGGCCCTGAAATACGGCCCCTGACATCACCAAAGGGCCGCACATAATGTTTTTAATATATCCACTTCCAAGGACCACTTTTTGTTTACATGTAAAAATCTGTATTTTTTTACTAGAAAATTACTTGGAACGTATGTATGTATCCCCTATCCCTCCATGCTTGCACGCAAAAGTGAATGCATTCGTAAGGCACATACATATGTAAACAGTGTTCGCACCACACATGTGAGGTAACGCTGCGAATGTTAAAGGGAGAGCATAAATTCTAGCACTAGACCACCTCTTAACTCTAAATGGGTAACCTATACAAACATTTTTAAAGCGTCGCCTAATGGAGATTTTTAATGATTGTAGTTTGTTGCCATTCCACAAGCATGCGCAATTTTAAAGCGTGACATTTACTGAGCGTAACATCTTTTTATATTTTACCCAAAAATTGAGTTATATATTGTTTTTTTTTTTTTCAATGACTTTCATTAAATTGCATTTGAAAAACTGCTGTGCAAATAGTGCAACCATTAAAGATTGCAAAGATCGCTATTTTATTCTCTAGGGTCACTGCCAAAAAATTGTATGTATTGCACCTCGGTCACAGTATGTGCAAAAGCAATCAAGCCTTCAAGGGCTTGTATCATATGAAAAAAATCAAGAGGGATTGCTGCACAAAGTGTTTTAATGAAAGAATTAAAACATCCGAAAGTTACAGGCAGTCATAGTACTATGACTGCCTGTAACTTTTGGATGTTTTAATTCTTTCATTAAAACACTTCTTTTTGCAGCAATCTCTCTTGATTGATTTAGATAGATATTCATTCCTTGTAATAGAGATAAAAGTGAGAGAGAGAGATAGATCTCTCTATCTCAATTTTTTTTTCAGTTTTATCCCTATTACTGGAATGTAAACATTCCTTGTAATTATAAATAAGGAATGACGGGTCCTCTTTATGAAGAGATCTGGAAACGATAAAACCCCAAATCTCTTTTCTACCTTTTTGAAAGCAAAATCTAAAAAAAAAAAAAAAAACATTGATCTGCTTAAAGAAAATAATACGTTTACTTCGGTCCTAGACCAGAAAGTGACGTCAGTCCGGTCCTCCTAGATTATAGAGGTGATCAGATCTGGTCTCTTACCTCTATGGCCAGCCACATGAACCATCAGATCATTTCCTGGGCTCGTCGTTAAGATGGGTAAGCCTGAGAAAAATTGTGGGGGGGGGGGTTTAATGACCCCTCCTGCTTCTAAAAGTGATCCAGTGACTAATTAGCCGCTCGGATTGCTTTTTATGAGAAGGAGAATCACCAGCTGAAAAAAATACCGGTTATGGCTTATGACTCCAGCCATAACTTCAGTACCACTTCAACCACTTCAAAGCCGCAACATGTGTGTGTGTGTGTGTGTGTGTGTGTGTGTGTGTATATACGTATTTACGTATTGGAAATAAAATAATGGAGCGCAGTCACACCCAGCTGAGCAGCAGGGTGTATTAATGAGTCAATAATAATCAAAAAAGTGAAAACAAACAATCTAGCAATATGCAAATAAATTGTTAATATAAAAAACATACCGTACATTACACATTTTCTTTGCATATTGCTAGATTACATAGATTGTTTTCACTTTTGATTATTATTGACTCAATCTATGTAATCTAGCAATATGCAAAGAAAATGTGTAATGTACGGTATGTTTTTTATATTAACAATTTATTTGCATATTGCTAGATTGTTTGTTTTCACTTTTTTGATTATTATTGACTCATTAATACACCCTGTTGCTCAGATGGGTGTGGTTGCACTCCACTATTTTAATTTTGCTATTTATTTTTGTGGGAACACAATCTGTGTTAAGCGGCAACTATTCACACGTGCATTAACTTGTATAGTAGCGCAGAAGTAATTTTCACTTTTTCGTATGTGTGTATTAGTCTTGAAGTGGATATGTAGTGCTTGAGACCTAATAGAGGAAGTGTGTGTGTGTGTGTGTGTGTGTGTGTGTGTGTGTGTGTGTGTACACGTGGACATGCTACATATTTGGCTGGGGATGCTGCAGAAGATATGAAGCTGGGAACATGTTACATGAGGCTAGTAGAGATCAGTGCTATGACCATAATCAATATTCCCACTACAGACTGCTGAGGTCAAAGTGCTGCATTTGACCCACAGGTTAGGCACCAGGGCACTAGATGGCATTTAGCCTGGAAGACTGAGGACATCTTGTTGTAAGGTACTGCCAGGGACAACTCAAGGTTTGAAGGAAAGTATTGTAGACATGTCAGATTTTGGTAGATGACTCCAACTAATCTTTTACCCCTTCCATCAGCTCATTCCCCACAGTTACAACCTTTTGTACCACCTGCCCCACCCTATTAGATTGTAGGCTCTTCTGAGCAGGGCCCTCTTAATCCTCTTGTATTTTATTGTTTTATATCTGTATTGTCTCCCTTTTTATATTGTAAAGCGCTGCGTAAACTGTTGGCGCTATATAAATCCTGTATTATAATAATAATAATGACTGCCTTTCCGTTCACCCACTCGTATTTCTGCTTCAGGTTTGAAAGCACATTGCAAATTGGCAAGCTGCAGGACCTCGTCAACCGCAGTAAGATGGCGAGATGCAGAGGCCGCTTCGTCTGCCCGGTTATTCTCTACAAGGGGAAGGTATGAGGTTTACAGCTCCCCGCATCCAATTCGCATGAGTGTGACCGGGTCTCAATGGATCCGGTTCGCACAGCTCCGAGGCGGCAGTGGTCCGCAGCTAAAAAGGGTCCTGTGCGTCTTTTGGTTCTGATTCAGGCAAAAATTCGGACCTGAATCGATGAACAAGGACGCATCGGGCCCCTGCTGTGAACCACAGCCGCAGCATATGTGAACCCGTCCTTAAAGCGATTTGTAAACGATCACCATGTAAAACAACCCATAGAAAACAAAACACAGAAAGGCAGCGCTATACAAATTAAAACGCACTATATTCCCAGTGTGCTATCTTTAAAGTGCATACATATAAACATTAATATAGTCCATAAGGAATTTCTGAGAGATGCGGTGTTAATTGCACAAAGAGTGATGAGAGAGTCCAATGATCTTTCAAATTCCGTGAGATAAAGTTGCTGTTACCGACACCTCCACACGTGCAGAGTAGCGGGGTGTACGGATAATAATACTTATCAGAAAACACTGGAAAATGTGCATAAACACCGGAATATTGCACAGACAATCTATCTCGGGATATTTCCTCTCCAAGTCTCGTTTATACCAGAAGATGAATCTCAATCAAAGGATCATTCAAAAAACAAAAGTAGGAAACACCATAGCATAATCCAGTTAAGAAGATTTATTTAAATGAAACATAACAAAACTCCCCCTTTAGGACTTGCACTTACAGACATTCAGAAATAAGAAAGCATAAAATCACATTTTGTCAGCGAAACAAACTGGGATCGTTACGGCATCTCCTACCACACTCTCCAGCGGTAGTCAAACAACCCATTCCGTTTTAAAATAGAAATGAAAGGCAAAACTTTTTTGTATAGATTTATAAAAAAGGGGAAAAAAGGTGTTTTTTTTTTTATATAAGTGATCACATTCCCTCTGTTCTCAGCTGCATAGGAGCTGGGGGGAGGAGACTCGGCAGCACACTGAGCTTCACAGTGAAAGGCTGTGCAGTGGGGGCATGTCAGGACAAGTCTGATCATTGGAGGAAAGCTGGCTGCGTTCCCAGCACAGCTAGAGAACTGACCACAATGTGCTGTCATGCCTGGTGTGGTCAGTTTTAATAGGAAAGCAGAGGGACTGGTGGGAACACCAGGGATTTTGCACAAAGGAAGCAATACAAAGAAAAATGACTTTCTCAAACAAGTACATGGTACATCGGGCACATAACAGGAATATAAAATGTTGGGGTAACAAATGCTTTAGGGTAAATAGGATGTCAGGTGCTATCTGTCTAAATGCAGAGATTCTCCATCTAACCCAGAGGAAGGTCTGGAGATTCCTTTGTACATGTACTCCTGTCTGTATGTGATTTGCATGCAGGCATTGTTTTCCACCCAGCTCCTTCAATTTATCAATCAAGATGTTGGGTGGGAGGCAGCATCCAGGGCTAGTTACTGGGCTAATTTAGACTGGTTCATCAGGAACCTGGCAAAATTCTGTGTGTGTGTATGGCTGGCTTAAGTAGCAGAAATGGGAGCTCTGGCAGTGTCTCCAGATTAGAAGAGTTTGACTTGACCTTTGCCATTCATAAATGTGTGTAATCCAATTGATTAAAATGTGATTTTTACTAGAGGTTTCACTTCTTGTTGCAGCACATCTGCAGGTCCGCAACGCTGGCTGGCTGGGGAGAGTTGTATGGAAGAACCGGGTATAATTACATTTTCTCAGGTAGGTTCACAGTAAAGCTGCATGAAAAAAAAATGCATTTGAAAGACCTCTGCGCAAATACAGTGTGACATAAAATATTGCAACAACCACTATTTTATTCTCTAGGGTCTCTGCAAAAAAATAATGTATGTATATAAGATCTGGGGGGGGGGGGGGGGCATCGCGATCTCGATTCTTCACGATTAATCGTGCAGCTCTAGTTCAGTCACACAAAGATGTATGTGAAAACACAGAATTTTTAGTTGACTTTGGCTGAATACTTTCCGGATACATCAAACCAAAAGTCTTGCAGCTCATTTTGTTTAGCAAGTAAAGTCTGTCCCCTGCCAGCATGCTTGCAGTGAAGGACCTTTGCTCTGTGTAGAAGCGGCGGTCTCTCTGCAGCGACTCATCATGCTATTGCTCTCCAATCAAAAACAGTAGGAAGTAGGCACAAAGTTAAATCAACCTCTCTGCTAAAACTGATAATATATTAATTCCTAATTTATGAATGTGGGATAGTCCCATCGAGTCCAATCACCAGAGCAGTAGTTCCAAGCAGCGGAAGCTGGCTCTGTATTAGAGCTGCACGACTCTGGAAAAAATGAGAATCGCTATTATTTTTTATTTATTTTTATTGGAAGAAAGATCACGATTCTTTGCGTAACATCTTTCACATTATACAAAAAAAAATTGGGCTAATTTTACGGTTTAATTTTTTAAAACACGTTGAAGTGTATTTTTCCCCCAAAATGGCTTTTGAAAGACTGATGCGCAAATACAGTGTGACCTAAAATATTACAATGACTGCCATTTTATTCTCTAGGGTCTCTGCTAAAAAAAAAATATATATAATGTTTGGGTTTCTAAGTAATTTTTTATAAAAAAAATAAAAAAAATACTGATTTTAACTTGTAGGCAACAAATGTCAGAAAAAGGCCTGGTCTTTAAGTGGTTAAACTGACCTCATTTACAGACAGAAGTTCATCCCTTTAATCTAAAATAACTAAATGATACATTGTTTTGTTTTTATCTCAGGGCTGAGTAAGAGCCCATTCACACAGGGGCGGCACGACTTGTGCCGCGACTGTGCTGGGCGATCTCAAGAGGACTTCAAAGCAGACTTCCAAAATGACTTCTGTATAGAAGTCAATGGCAGTCGCCTTGAAGTCGTCTTGAAGTAGTACAGGAACCTTTTTCTAAGTCGGAGCGACTTCAGTCGCTCCGCTTAGAACGGTTCCATTGTACAGAATGGGATGCGACTCGTCAGGCGGCTGAGACGCCTGACGAGTCGCCCCTGTGTGAATGGGGACTAATGCAGGCTACTTTTATTTTTTGACAGATGTCAGCTGTGAGCAGAGAACTCATGGAAATGCCACATTAAGATCATGAGGGGGGTTGATTCAAGAACGCAATTAATCGTACAGCTCTACTCCCTGTATGGAAAAAAGACTAGAGAAAAAAAAGCAGACCAAAAGGACTCTTTTTTTTATTAAAACTAAAAATGGCCACTCACATGAACCCATTAACCACTTAAGGACCTCCCCATAGCAGATGTAGTGCTACAGGGTGGCCCTCCTGTGCAGAATCTCGTGTGTGTGTGTGTGATTCTGCACTTCTGCCTAGGGGGCGAAAGCCACCAGTGGCCTGCTTCTGCTGTAATTCCTTACAGCAGAAGCAGATCTGCGGTTGCTAGGCACTGGAGGTCCATAGGCACCTGCTGATCATCGGGCAGAGACACGGCAGAGTGCGCAGCTCCATTCTGACGGGGGGGAAATAAAATCCATCACTTCCCTTAGTAAAAGCACCTCACACAGCACACCTAAACACTGGCCAAGCACAGTTAACCCTTTGATTGCCCCTGATTAACCCCTTTCCAGCCATTGTCATAAGTACAGTGATCACTGTATTTGTCACTCATTGGTTCCCACAAAGTGTCAGCTAGTGTTCGATTATCCTCCGCAATATCGCAGTCCCGCTATAAGTTTCTGATCGCCGCCATTACTGGTGTAAAAAAAAAAAATTATAAAAATTCCAGTGAATAGTGTCATTTGTAGACACGATAACTTTTGCGCAAACCAATCAATATTCGCTCATTGGGATTATTTTTAACCAATAACATGCAGCAGAATACATATTGGCCTAAATTTATGAAGAAATTTTTGTTTTTTTAATTGTTTTATAGCAGAAAAGTAAAAACTGTTTTTTTTGTTTTGTTTTTTTGTTCATACCGGTAGCGCAAAAAATATACCACCACATCAAAGGGACGTAAGCAACTTGTAAAGGGTCATGTTCTGTGTTTTTTTCCTGAATAAGCAGCTAGTTCTAATATTTCTAAAGTAGTTTTGCAGTGCATAGTGCGGTGCTGGGACTAGTTGTGAAAGCAGAAGTGGTTCCTGGTTTTCGGTCATGTGTTGCTTTGATCTCTTATTTTTTTTATTTTTGTAATCTTCTTCTCTTTTTAGGGGGTTCTGACGATGCCTGTGTCGATACAGAAGTAGCCGATGACGATGCGGCGGCCAGGTATGCTGGAAAGTACCACCCTATACAGTGGAATGCCCTTAAAGTGGATGTAAACCCAAACTTTTTTTTTTTTTTTGCTGGCACAATGTAGAGTATAAGATTTCCTATCATTTGTGCCAGGTCTTGCCACAAAGTTAATCCAGCTCTGAGCAATCCTCTTTTATTGTTCAGTGAGATAAAACGGACAAACAGAAAAACCTTTGTCCGTTCCGCCCCCTTGCTTTGAGTGACAGGTTATTTACATATCTCATGCACTAGCTTTAGACACCTTTTCTGAAGTCATGTGGTTACTTTTCTGGATGTTGGTGATCATAGCAGAAGGAATCCACAGGAGAAAATGCATGTTGACAAGGAGTGTGGAGGTGGGCGGGGAGTCTACTGACATCACGACTCCACCCACCGAGCTCCAGACAACAGACCTGCCCACACAATCTGCAGTTTTTCAGGTCTCATAACAGACAGAGGGGAGACATGTGACAGATAAGGATACATGCAGGAGACATCTATATCCTTATAGATCAGCACTATGCACAAAACAGCCCACATCCTCCTCTTCTCTGGTCCCTTGCTGGCACTCCTGGCCCCTCCGTCCTGTCGAGTGCCCCCACAACAAGCAGTTTGCTATGGGGGCACCCGAGCCGCAGCTCTGTGTTCATTCAGACACAGAGCTGTGGTTCGGCCCCGCCTCCTTTCTCCTCCATTGGCTAACTGACTTTGTTTGGCTGAGACACCACTGCTGTCAATCAGAAGGGAGAGTTCTGTATGGCCGAGGCACTCTTGCACATCGCTGGATCGAGATGGGGTTCAGGTAAGGCTTCATGTACACTGCTGCTGGTAAACGGACGTTTAGGAGCAGTTGGGCATTTTTTTCAGCTGCCCCTGAACCTCTGTTATCTTATCAGTACATTTACACAGGGTCGTTTACAGTCGTTTCTAGGTAGTTGAGTTCAGAGGCTTTTTTTGGAACGCAAAAAAATGGGTTCAGAAGCTCAAGCACCAAATGCTTCTAAACGCTGTACCTCGTGTTTAGTCGCGTTTCGTTTACAGGCGTTTTCATTTTTGCCTATTTTGAAGACAAAAAAAAAACGCGGCATGTCAACGTGGCAAAACGGACGTTTTAAACGTGGTTTACTATCAAGTTAAATCGTTCAGGAGAGGTTGTAAAAATGTCCCGTGTACATTACATTAAACCTAAGACCCCTTTCACACTGGAGCGTATTGCAGGCGCTATAGCGTTAAAAATAGCGCCTGCAATCCGCCCTTAAAAAGCTGCTCCATTGTCTCCAGTGTGAAAGCCTGAGGGTTTTCACACTGGAGCGTTACGCTGGCAGGACAGTAAATAAAGTCCTGCTAGCCGCATCTTTGGAGCGGTGTGTTTACCGCTCCTTCACAATGGGACAGCGCGGCTCGCATTGCGGGCGGTTTTAACCTTTTCCCAGCCGCTAGCGGGGGGTAAAATGGCCCCACTAGTAGCCGAAATGCACCGCAAATCCGCCCATGGCGTCGGCGGCAAAAATAGCGGCGTTTTACCACTGACGCTATGGGTGGTGTGAAAGGGGTCGAAGTGTTAGGGGGGCTGCTGCACACATAAAATGCATGAAGATAAAAAACCTTCTGCCTTTAGAACGCTTTAGAATTTTGTACCCCCCCTTCATGAATTCATTGTTTCTGGACTAATTGATCTAGCACACTAGTCCGTTCTGTATGAAATTATTATACAGGATTTATATAGTGCCAACAGTTTGCTCAGCACTTTACAATATGGGGGGAGAAAGTATAATTACAATACAGTTAAATACAGAAGGAATAAGAGGGCCCTGCTCATGGAGCTTACAAAGAATAAATAGCCAAGTATTTTATATTCTGTAAGTATAAAGGGAAGCATCATGCTGAAATCTAATGCACTTCTTTCAGGTCAAACCTTTCTTCTCATTTGCACTTTCAGAAACTGGGATTCACAATTTGACAAGGTCCGGGGTCATGACATCAAACTGTTAAAATACCTCTCCGTGCGGTATATCTGCGACTTGATGGTGGAGAATAAGAAAGTGAAGTTTGGAGTAAAGTAAGTTTTTACATCATAAATTGCTAAGACCCGGTTCACACAGGGGCGGCACGACTTGTCCCGCGACTCTGCCGGGCGATCTCCACACGACTTCAGAGGTGACTTGCAAAATTACTTCTGTAATTGAAGTCAATGCAAGTCGCCCTGAAGTCATCCCAAAGTAGTACAGGAACCTTTTTCTAAGTCTGAGCGACTTCAGTCGCTCCTATTAGAACGGTTCCATTGTACATACAGAGCGGAGCGCGACTTGTCAGGTGGCTGAGTAGCCTGACGAGTCGCCCCTGTGTGAACCGGCTCTAAGTTTCAGCAAACAGTTGACCTTTTAAGTGTTTCTTTGTTCTAGAAAAAAAATTAAAAATTTAAGACCCCTTTCACACTGGGACGGCTAAGGCAGCGCTTTTCGGCCACTAGCGGGGTGCTTTTTTACCGGATGTCAAACAGCTGCATTCCCCCCTCCCCCCCCCCCCCCCCTGTTCGGCCCTATTGTGTCACAACTGGGTGGGCTCAGTGCTCTGCGCCCCGAGACCACACTTTTTTGAAGCCTATTAAAGCCTCAGGTTCTAATCCTGTGCTTAAAGGGGTTGTAAAGCTTCATGTTTTTTCACCTTAATGCATCCTATGCATTAAGATGAAAAAACGCCACCTCGCTGTCACGGGCCCCCCAGACCCCCCCGTTTTACTTGCCTGAGCACGTTCACCTGCTTTGCGCATCCTCTTCTCCACTGCTTCTTGGCTATTCATTGGATAGATTGATAGCAGCGCAGCCATTGGCTCCCGCTGCTGTCAATCAGATCCAATGACGCGGCCGCGGGGGGGACGGGACAGAGTCATACACTCTGTGTATGACGGAGCGCGCCCGCAAGCTTACCCGCTCGGGAGAGCGCTTCCCAGAGGGGCTTAGCTATTGCAGGGAGGTGCCGAGACAGCTGCCGAGGAACCGCAGGATCTGGGCCACTCTGTGCAAAACTAACTGCACAGTGGAGGTAAGTATGACTTGTTTGTAAAGGTTTAATTTTTATTTTTTTTAAATAACAATCTCTTTAAAAAATAAATAAAAAATCCCCCATTGGAATCCATGCGTTTGGCGTCCTGCATGTAAATTAGGGGGGCGCAGTGCCGGTGCACCCCTAATGGACGGGCCGCCACTGCTTGGACTCCTTGCATAATTGAGCCAGAAGACATCTAATTTTCACGAGGGCCTAGAGGTTTGATACAGATGGTTGTAGGAAAGCAATAGGGGCATTAAACATGCACTGGGGGTTTAGGTAATCAGCACAGCGATCAAAGCTCTGATGCTGCTTCCAGTATGACGATGCCTATGGACAGGGAATCTAGGACTTTCTGGTCAGAGCTGGGACAGGTTTTGCTCATTCATGAGACTTGGTAAACTTGTTTTAAATAGGGGGGGGGAGGAAATCCTTCTGGTGGTTGATTTTAGATTGCGTGGTCAGGTACTGTCACTGGCCTTTAGATTTGTGCCTGACATCCGTTTACAAGCTTCTGAAATCCTTCAAAATGTATTGATTGGTACATTTGACCAGCAGGTTACCTCCTTCTGACCTGCTTTAGGCTGCAGTCACACCTGAGCTTTTCAAAGTACCGTGACTTTGCCACGATATTGTACAGGTCACCAATGTAAAAGGCAGAAAAACGCCTGTAATCTGCCCCAAAGAAGCTCATGTTCTTTTTTGAGCTTAGGGCGTTTTTTTCAGGTGTTTTGCTTCAGGTGACAAAATGATCAGATGTGAACAGGTGCCATTGAAATGAAAGGGATTTTGCGTGTTGGACGTTTTTTCAGGCGTTTCTTCGGGCGTTTTATGAGCTGAAAACGCAGCCTTAGGCAGGTTTAGCAGTTCCATAAACCTGTTTGAGGCCCATATAACAGATAATTTTTTAATATATTTTTTCTGTTTTTTGTAATGAACTTTGAATGTGTTTTTTTTTTTTTTTGCCTAGTGTCACATCCTCAGAAAAAGTGGATAAAGCCCAACGGTATGCAGACTTCACGCTTCTGTCTATCCCCTATCCAGGTAAAGAATTCTAACTTCCTGAATCTAGTTTTGTAATTATATGTATATTTTTTTTTTTTTTTTTTTTGCTTCCTTTTTTTTTTTTTTTTTTTTCCTTCAAGCCCACTTGCAAGGGTTAATTGCTCATTCACGTTTAGGGGAACAATAAAAGATTAATTCCCGATCCTCTGCTCCTCCTCCCTGTTAGACCGGTCCCGGCAAGATCTTCTTCCCCACACTTTAGCAGCCTAGGGTGCTGATGTCTTCAAGATCAATGCAGTGTCCATAGCTCTGCCTTGTGACGTGTTGACGTCACTCCCCCATGCTCAGGAGATGGACTATCTGCCCTGGTGGAGGATCAGGTAAAGTGTTTCTCTTCTCCTCTAGACCAGGGGTTCTAAACATCAGTCCTCAATTACCCCCAGCAGGCTATGTTTTGGGAACTTCCCTTTAGATAAAATGACTCTTATCAATACCATGTCATTGATATTGATTTAAAGCGGCTGTGCAAAGTAAGGGAAAACCTATTTTGTTGGGGATACTTGAGGACTGAGGTTGAGAACCACTGCCCTAGACAAAACAAGCAATTAACTCATGCAGTGCAGACACTGCTCCATTGCAAGGGATAGTTTTACATTTTCCTAGGGTTGGTCTTTAACCACTCACCGGCCGTCAAATGACGGCTGGGCGGTGTGGCTCTTGTTCTGGCCGGGCGTCATATGACGTCCTCGGCCCTCTAGGGCGATGTCCGCTGGACACCCGCGATTGGCCGGTAACGGAGCAGGACCATGGATCTGTGTGTGTGTGAACACACAGATCCACGTCCTGTCAGAGGAGAGGAGACCGACCGTGTGTTCCCAGTACAGAGGAACACCGATCGGTCTCTTCCCCTTGTGAGTCCCCTCCCCCTTCAGTTAGAATCACACCCTAGGACACACATTTAACCCCTTCCCTGCCAGTCATTTACACAGTTATCCTGAATTTTTATAGCACTGATCGCTGTATAAGGTTTGAATGTTTCCAAAATGGTGTCAAAAGTGTCTGATATGTCCGCCACAATATCGCTGTCACGATAAAAATCGCAGATCGTCGCCATTACTAGTAAAAAAATTAATAATGCCATAATTCTATAGCCTATTTCTTTTTCGTACATCACGGGACACAGAGCGACTTAGTCATTACTAATGGGTTATATAGATTACCTTCAGGTGTTGGCACTGGCCAATTCCAAACCGGAAGTACCCTCCCCTATATAAGCCCCTCCCATCCGGGAGCACCTCAGTTTTTTGCCAGTGTCTAAGGTGTTGGCCAAAGAGTAACATGTGTTTTCACTGGGCTTGCGTACAGGTTCTTTTGGGCCTTAGTAAGCTGTTCCGGATCCCACCAAAAAAGCTTCATAGCTAAACGGTCGGTACCCGGGCCTTGCAGCAGAAGAGCAAGGTTTTGCCTGTAATGCCTCTCTTAGGAGGGCTGGACCCTGGGATCCAGAGCTCTGGTCATACCCACGACCAAGATGTTGTCTGTGCAGGGTGCTATACAGGTCCAGGGGAGTGGAATCCTTGGGAACCCGGTCCCTGAAGGTTTAATTACAATGCCTGTCGTGATAGGTGAAGTTTGGACTTCTGTGGACCAAACAAAGTCCTGCGGCGGGGATCAGGTAAGTGGGGGCCCCCAGGAACTTGGTTCTATTGGGGGACCCCCAAGCCTAATTTGTCTTTCTGTCTGTTACCTAACGGTATTCCCGCTAATATCTGTGTATGCCTGTAACTACTGAAAATGTAAAATTTTAATAGTAGTCAAGAAAAAAAAAAAAAAAAAGGGACCGCGGTACCTGTGTTAAACCACTAGAGGCCGCTGTAGTCCATTTTTCTTGTCATATGGATCTTTGGTTTTCTCAAGTCAAAAGATCCAGGCAGTTGGTAAGTTTCTCTGTGGGAATCCACTTCCTCTGCCCTGTTGCTGCGCTCATCCACCGCACAGGCCCTCCGGCAAAAGGGCCCTGGCTCCTAGTCCCTGTTTGATTTCGAAAAGGGCGACAATGGCGCGCGCACGTGCACGCGCCTCCTATGAAAAAAAGGGGCGGGTGGATGACGCTCGATGCGCGCCGCGGCGCTTCTGCGCATGTGCAGGCGTCCCAGCATGGATAAAAGACACAGTACAAGTGTCAGCTGGATGCAAACAGCTAGCAACAAACAGTGGCACACAGAGGCGGTTGATGCAGGCATCCCCATAGAAAGGCACTTTAGTGGACACCAGCTGGTATATAGCAGCAACTGTGTTAGACTATTACCAGCAAAAATTGGTGTATGACGACGGGAATACCTCAGCTTTGTGCTTAAAGGATATGTCGTCCAGACGCTCCGGAAATAGGTCTTCCAGGAAGCCAAAGGGGTCTCCATCGGGCTCTGAGGATATTGGGCATGCTTGTACTGCACCAATCTCCCCTGAGAATTCAGAGGTCAGTAGCCGTAGAAACCCCGCAGGAGTGCCTGGTGCTGCGGCTGTCCCCAGTCCACCTGCTCCTGTATATATAACAGAGGAGGTTTTATCCTCAACTCTGGGAGGATTGGAAAAGAGATTAACAGCATTGATCGCTGCTTCCCTGTCACAGGAAAAGCGCGTCCGATCTCTGTCTCCTCCTTCAGAGTGCCTGTTAGTGGAGGAACAGCCCCACACAGAGATCGACCTACCTGAAGGGGATCAGGATGAGGTTGATTCAGTTATGGAGGAATCAACAGTGGAAGAACCTTTCTCAGCATCTCAGGCTGAAAGATTATGGGTTCAGTCTCTGACTAACATGGTCCGATCAGCATTTAAAATGCCTCTGGCGGAACCACCATCCACTACGGTTTCCTCGCTGGGGTCGCTAAAAGCTCCCCAGGCTGTCTGTTCCTTCCCAATCCACCCTTTATTAGAAGGGCTTATTTACCAGGATTGGGAGCATCCTGATAAAATATTTGCTCCCCCCAAGAGATTTCCGGTGATCTATCCCATGGAGGATAAGTTCATAAAAAAATGGAGGGTCCCTACAGTGGACGCAGCCATCTCTTCTGTTAACAAATCACTGACATGTCCAGTAGATAATGTTCCAATGTTCAAAGACCCAATAGATAAAAAATTGGAGTCTTTACTAAAATCTGCTTTCTCTACAGCAAGCATGGTGACACAACCTGCGGTAGCAGCGATTGGAGTCTGCCAAGCAGTGAAAGATCAGTTGAAACAAGTCTTAAGGGACTTACCAGATCAGCAGGCTCTTGCCCTAGCTGACCTGCCTAGAGCCTTGTGTTTTGCGGTGGACGCCATAAAGGATACAATCCAACAGGCCTCCCGCTTTACGCTGTCTATAGTACATATGCGTAGGCTTCTGTGGCTCAAAAACTGGTCTGCTGAAGCTCCCTGTAAAAAACTGCTGGTTAGCTTCCCATTTCATGGAGAACGCTTATTTGGAGAAGATCTGGACAAATATATCCAGAAAATTTCTGCCGGTAAAAGTTCACTCTTACCGGTTAAGAACAAGGGTAGAAGTCCTTCTTTTAGGAGGCCTACTTCTCCAGTCCCTGGCACATCGGCTGTGAAACAGTTCCGACGGCCTCCGCGGTCAAATCCAGGGGGCAGAAATCGGGGACAATCACAGGGTAACAAGAAACCCTGGGTCAAGAGAGGTACAAAACCTCCCCCTAAGTCATGAAGGGTTGCCCCCACTCAATCGGGTGAGGGGAAGACTTCAGTTGTTCAGAGACCTGGCGGGACACCATCAGAGATGGGTGATCTCCGCAGTAAGTCTGGGATACAGGCTGGAGTTAAGACATTCCTCCTGCCCATTTTATAAGGTCAAACGTGCCAAGCGATCCCCAGAAGAGTGGATCCCTCCTTCTGGCACTAGAGCAACTATTGCCCCAAGGGTAATCATGAAGGTTCCCTTGGAAGAAAACGGGTTCGGGTTTTACTCGAACCTTGTCACAGTCCCCAAACCAAATGGGGACATGAGGCCCATATTAAATATAAAAGGGCTAAACAAGTTCCTACATATCAGGACTTTTTCGGATGGAGTCGATCCGATCGGTGGCCACCGCCCTACAAGGGCAGGAATGGTTAGCCTCGATCAACATAAGGGATGCTTATTTGCATATTCCCATCTGTCCGGCCCACCAGAAATTTCTACGCCTTGCAGTAGAAGGGCGCCATTTTCAGTTCAGAGCCTTACCTTTCGGTCTGGCCACGGCACCACGAGTGTTCACAAAAATTTTGGCCCTACGATTGGCCAAACTAGGAACACAAGGTGTAACGATAATGGCATATCTAGACGACTTGTTGCTGATAGACCACTCAGTGAAAAAAACTAGAAGTGGTCGTTCACAAGACAATCAAGTATCTGGAATCTCACGGTTGCATTATCAACCGAGACAAGTCAGCCCTAAAACCAGTCAAAAGCCTGGAATACTTGGGGGCTAAGACTGGATTCAAATCAGAGAAAGATTTTCTTACCTCCAGAGAAGGTGTCGTCTTTGAAAGATTTGACCCACTTAGTGGGTACAAAAAAGAAAAACCATCCAAACGCCTGTGTATAAGGCTGCTGGGAAAAATGGTGGCTTCATTCGAAGCAGTACCCTACGGTCAATTCCATTCAAGGAACTTGCAGAGGGCCATACTGTCAGCCTGGAACAAAAAAGTTCAGGCTTTAGACTTACCAATGTCCCTGTCCCCTTCCGTTCGCAAGAGCCTCCATTGGTGGTTGGTACCAGAATCTGGAAAAAGGGAAACCCTTCAGTCCGGTTTCTTGGAAGGTGGTCACTACAGATGCCAGCCTCATAGGCTGGGGGGGCAGTACTGGAGCAATGGTCTCTCCAGGGCAAGTGGTCAGAAGCAGAGAAGGCCCTGCCCACCAATCTCTTAGAGATACGAGCAGCCCGGTATGCCCTAGTAGCATGGACATCCAAACTCCAAGGGTCACCTGTCAGAATTCAATCAGACAATGCCACAGCAGTGGCATATATCAATCACCAGGGTGGCACCAGGAGTCGTGCAGCCCAGAGGGAAGCGAATTGCATCCTGGAATGGGCAGAAAGGTATGTCACAGCCATATCCGCGGTTTTCATCCCAGGAGTGGAAAATTGGAGAGCGGACTTTTTAAGTCGCCAGCAATTATGCCCGGGGAATGGTCTCTTCACCCCGAGGTTTTCCAGGCAATATGCCAGCGGTGGGGAACACTGGATGTAGATCTGCTAGCATCCAGATTCAACGCAAAGGTGGACAGATTTGTGTCTCGCACAAAGGATCCCCTAGCTTGCGGTTCGGATGCCCTAGTGTTCCCTTGGGATCAGTTCAAGCTGATATATGCATTCCCACCGCGATTAATCCGCAGAATCAGGGTAGAAAAGAAACCAGTGATTCTGGTGGCTCCAGCGTGGCCCCGAAGGGCATGGTACGCGGAGATTGTAAAAATGTCAGTGGGAAGTCCTTGGACCCTCCCACATCGTCCGGACCTGCTTTCGCAAGGACCGATATACTACCCTTCCTTACCAGCCCTAGGTTTGACGGCCTGGCTATTGAAGCCCACATTCTAAAAAAGAGAGGGCTCTCTAATCCTGTGGTATCTACCATGATCAATGCCAGGAAGCCGGTATCCAGGCAGATCTATTATAGGATCTAGAAGGCGTACATCACGTGGTGTGAGGCCAGGAAATGGCATCCACGTAAGTACGTAATAGGTAGGATTCTGGACTTCCTACAGTGGGCTGTACATAGGAAGCTTGCCTTGAGTACTATCAAGGGTCAGACGGCCTTGTCAATATTTTTTTCAAAGGCCCTTGGCTTTGCATTCATTAGTCAAAGCTTTCATACAAGGAGTGATGCGTATTAGCCCTCCGGTTAGTATTCCCATATGTCCATGGGACTTAAACCTGGTTCTGTCGGTTCTACAGAAACAACCATTTGAACCATTGCGGCACGTTTCCTTGGTTCTTTTCACCAGGAAATTGATTTTCTTAGTAGCCATTTGTTCGGCTAGAAGAGTATCGGAATTAACCGCCTTGTCCTGTAAGGAGCCATATCTGGTTATCCATAAGGACAGAGTAGTATTACGTCCTCATCCAGCCTTTCTTCCTAAGGTGGTATCGAGGTTCTATTTGAACCAAGATGTGGTTCTTCCTTCCTTTTTCCCCAAACCTAGTTCGGTAGAGGAAAAGTTATTGCATTCTTTGGATGTAGTAAGAGCAGTTAAAGCTTATCTTAAAGCCACTGCTCAGATTCGTAGAACGGATACTTTGTTTGTTCTGCCGGAAGGCCCCAGAAAGGGTCAGGCAGCATCAAAAATCTACTTTAGCCAAGTGGATTCGACAGGTCATAATACAAGCCTATGGCTTGAAAAGGAGACCGCCTCCGTTCAAAGTTAGGGCGCACTCCACAAGAGCAGTTGGAACTTCATGGGCAGTGCATCACCAAGCCTCCCTGGCTCAAGTCTGTAAGGCCGCAACATGGTCTTCAGTACACACGTTTACTAGGTTCTACCAGGTAGACGTCAGAAGTCAGGAGGATGTCGCCTTTGGGCGCAGTGTGTTGCAGGCCGCAAAAGAGCCTCATGCCTGATGGCGCCCAGCTTATGTATCCCTCCCCTCATTTGGCATTGCTTTGGAACGTCCCATTAGTAATGACTAAGTCGCTCTGTGTCCCGTGATGTACGAAAAAGAAAAAGGGATTTTTATAACAGCTTACCTGTAAAATCCTTTTCTTGGAGTACATCATGGGACACAGAGCTCCCACCCCTCTTTTTGGGACACTTATTGCTTGGCTACAAAGCTGAGGTGCTCCCGGATGGGAGGGGCTTATATAGGGGAGGGTACTTCCGGTTTGGAATTGGCCAGTGCCAACACCTGAAGGTAATCTATATAACCCATTAGTAATGACTAAGTCGCTCTGTGTCCCGTGATGTACTCCAAGAAAAGGATTTTACAGGTAAGCTGTTATAAAAATCCCTTTTTTGTTGACTTGAGAGAGATCACACCCATATGGTTGGGATCCACCCAGGAGGCCTGTGAGCCTGAGTCGGCCGCTCCCACCCCCCTCCAAAGCCCAGCGCTCCAGTGAGCGCTGGAGGAGAGAGCAGAGAGCCAGTGACTGACATGCTCAGAGGGGAGAACTGGTGTGTGTGTGTGTGTGTGTGTGTTCGTTCGTTCGTTCGCACAGCATTTTATTATTTTTTATTCTATTCAGGCTGTGAATTTTTTAAAGATTACAAGGACCGGGACTATGCTGCAGAAGGCCTTGTTTTTAACTGGAAGCAGGTAGGTCTGGTTTCTGCTCAATTTTCCAGCTTCACAAGATTTGAAAGTTCTCGCTGTAGGTTTGGTAACCAAGGGTTTTAATTTGAAACAACATTGTAATGGAATGAGTGAGTCTTGCTAGTCCAGCCAACGCCTAATTTATAATGTAAAAAACCATCAGAGTTGGTGTAATGGAAACAGAAAATGCTTGTTTTCAGCTCTTATTTTTTGCAGCTCTCTGCTGTTGATTTCTTGCAGCCTCTTTGTATCAATTTCCTGTGCTTTTTTCTTAAAAATTACCACAATGGACCTGTCATGGTAACATAAATTTGCTACTTAGATTGAAGGATAAGTTCACCTTTGGGAACATGTTACACCTGTCTGGAAGGTGGAACATGTAGCATGTTCCCAATGCTGCAGCCACTGCCGTATTATTATTTTTTCCCACATGGCCACGTCGTGCTTTCAGAGTTCTGTGAATGAATGAACTTCAGGTATCGACAGCTTTTGCAGATGTCGGCTTGTAGTTCTCAATGAACTACCACAGCGCTATGGAGCTCATTGTTAATTTTTTATTTTTTTTCCCCCTGTCAGTTTATGTGCTTGCCTGAGCTGCTGATAGCTGGTACAATGCTTTACAGGCACAAAAAACGAAATGACTGCACATTTTTTTTTTTACCTGCAAAAAAATGTGCATTATTTTTATTTTTGTGAACTTCTCCTTTATCGAGAGCACTCAGAATCTGGTGCAGCTGTGCATGGTAGCCAATCTGCTTCTAACTTCAGCTTGTTCAATTAAGCTTTGAAAGTAAAACCTGGAAGCTGATTGGTTTCCATGCAGAACTGCAGCAGATTATGCACACTTCACTGTTTAGTAAATCAACTCTGCTAGACTCCATCTGAGACTGGGAGACATTGGGGTTGATTTACTAAAGGCAAATCCACTTTGTGCGCTTGTAAGTGCAGTTGCTGTAGATCTGAGGGGAAACTCTGCTGATTTCTTTCTCGTACATCACGGGACACAGAGCGACATAGTCATTACTAATGGGTTATATAGATACCTTTAGGTGCTGGCACTGGCAACTTCCAAAACCGGAAGTACCCTCCCCTATATAAGCCCCTCCCATCCGGGAGCACCTCAGTTTTTTGCCAGTGTCTAAGGTGTTGGCCAAGAAGAAACATGTGTTTTTCACTGAGCTTGCGTACAGGTTCTTTTGGGCCTCAGTAAGCTATTCCGGATCCGACCAAAAAAGCTTCATAGCTAAACGGTCGGTACCCGGGCCTTGCAGAGAAGAGCAAGGTTTTGCCTGTAATGCTTCTCTTAGGAGAGCTGGACCCTGGGATCCAGAGCTCTGGTCATACCCATGACCAAGATGTTTTCTGTGCAGGGTGCTATACAGGTCCAGGGGAGTGGAATCCTTGGGAACCCGGTCCCTGAAGGTTTAATTACAATGCCTGCCGTGATAGGTGAAGTTTGGGCTTCTGTGGCCAAACAGAGTCCTGCGGCGGGGAAAAGGTAAGTGGGGGCCCCTCAGGAACTTGGTTCTATTGAGGGGACCCCCAAGCCTAATATGTCTTTCTGCCTGTTACCTAACGGTATTCCCGCTAAATATTATGCATGCCTGTAACTACTAAAAAATGTAATAATTTTAATAGTGGTCAAGAAAAAAAAAAAATATATACTAGACTGCGGTACCTGTGTTAATCCACTAGAGGCCGCTGTGGAACGTTTCTTGTCATGTGGACTAGTTTCTTTTTATCAGAGCAAGTCCAGGCAGATGGTGAGTTCTCTTGTGGGAAACTGCTTCCTCTGCCATGTTGCAATGCTCGTCCATCCCCCGGCCTGCGGCAAAAGGGGCCCTGGCTCTTGTCCCTAGTTTCCCTTTTCAAAATTAGCGCCGAAGGCGCACGTGGCCGCGCGCGTGCACGCGCCTCTATATATAGAGGTGAGCCGGGAAAGGGGGCAGAGCTTGGGGGATGACGCTCTGTGCGCGCCGCAGCGCTTCTGCGCATGTGCGGGCGTCCCAGCATGTTAAAAACCACAATTATGTGTTGTGAGCTGGCTATGGAGTGCAGAGACAGAGCTGGCAACATTTAAAAAAGGCATACAGCAAGCGGTTGATGCAGGCATCCCCATAGAAAGGCACATTAGTAGACACCAACTGTTTTTATAGCAGCAATTGTGCTAGACTATTGTCAGTAAGTGGTGTATTTCGGCTGGAATACCTCAGCTTTGGGCTTAGGAATAATGCCGTCTAAAAACTCCGGGACTAAAAATCCCAGGAAGCATAGGGGGTCTCCATCGGGCTCTGAGGATCTTGGGCATGCTTCGGCTGCACCAGTCTCCCCTGAAGAATCAGAGGTTAGTGACCGTAGAGCACCCTCAGGAGTACCTGGTACTGTGGCTGTCCTCAGTTCACCTGCTCCTGTGTATGTAACAGAGGAGGTTTTTTCCTCAGCTCTGGGAGGGCTGGAAGAGAGATTGTCAGCATTGATCGCTGCTTCCCTGTCACAGGAAAAAAGCGCTCGATCTCCGTCTCCTCCCTCAGAGTGCCTGTTAGCGGAGCAACAGTCCCGTACAGGGATCGACCTACCTGAAGGGGATCAGGATGAGGTCGATTCTGTTGTAGAGGAATCAACAGTGGAAGAGCCATTCTCAGCATCACATGCTGAAAGATTATGGGTTCAGTCCCTGACTAATATGGTCCGATCAGCATTTAAAATGCCCCTTGCGGAGCCATCATCCACTTCTGTCTCCTCGTTGGGGTCGCTAAAAGCTCCCCAGACTGTTTGTTCCTTTCCGATCCATCCTTTACTGGAAGGGCTCATTTACCAGGATTGGGAACATCCTGATAAAATATTTACTCCTCCCAAGAGATTTCAAGTGGTCTATCCCATGGAGGATAAGTTCATCAAAAAATGGAGGGTCCCTACAGTGGACGCAGCCATCTCTTGTGTGAATAAATCACTGACATGTCCAGTGGATAATGTCCAAATGTTCAAGGACCCAATAGATAAAAAAAATTAGAGTCCTTATTAAAATCTGCTTTTTCTACAGCAGGATTGGTGACACAACCAGCAGTGGCAGCTATTGGGGTCTGCCAAGCAGTGAAGGATCAGTTGAAACAGGTCTTAAGGGACTTGCCAGATCAGCAGGCTCTTGCCCTAGCTGATCTACCTAGAGCCTTATGCTTTGCGGTGGACGCTATAAAGGATTCAATCCATCAGGCCTCCCGCCTTACGCTGTCTGTAGTACATATGCGCAGGCTTTTATGGCTCAAAAACTGGTCTGCTGAAGCTCCCTGTAAAAAATTGCTGGTCAGCTTCCCATTTCATGGTGAACGCTTATTCGGGGAAGACCTGGACAAATATATCCAGAGAATTTCCAGCGGTAAAAGTACACTTTTGCCGGTTAAAAACAGAGTTAGAGGTCCCTCTTTTAAGAGGCCTGCTTCTCCAGTCCCTAGGACATCGGCTGTGAAACAGTTCCGACGGCCTCCTCTGTCAAATCCCGGAGGTAAAAATCAGGGACAATTGCAGGGTAACAAGAAGCCCTGGAGCAGGAGAGGTACAAAACCTCCCCCAAAGTCAAATGCATGAAGGGTTGCCCCCACTCAATCGGGTGGGGGGAAGACTTCAGTTGTTCAGAGACCTGGCGGGACACGATCAGAGACAGATGGGTGCTCTCCGCAGTAAGTCTGGGATACAAATTGGAGTTAAGACTCCCCTCCTTCCCACTTTATAAGGTCAAACGTGCCAAGGGATCCCCAGAAGAGAGGATCCCTCCTGTTGGCACTAGAACAATTATTGCTCCAAGCAGTAATTATAGAGGTTCCCCTGGAAGAATGGGGGTTCGGGTTTTACTCAAACCTCTTTACAGTCCCGAAGCCAAACGGGGACGTGAGGCCCATATTAAATCTAAAAGGGCTAAACAAATTCCTACATATCAGGACTTTCCGGATGGAGTCGATCCGGTCGGTGGCCACTGCCCTACAAGGGGAGGAATGGTTAGCCTCGATCGACATCAAAGATGCTTATTTGCACATTCCCATCTTTCCAGCCCACCAAAAATTTCTACGCTTTGCGGTAGAAGGGCGCCATTTTCAGTTCAGAGCCTTACCCTTCGGTCTGGCCACAGCACCACGAGTGTTCACAAAAATTCTGGCCCCATTATTGGCCAATCTAAGAACACGAGGTGTAACGATAATGGCATATCTAGACGACTTGTTGCTGATAGACCACTCAGTGGAAAAACTAGAAGTGGTTGTTCACGAGACAATCAAGTATCTGGAATATCACGGTTGGATTATCAACCGAGACAAGTCAGCCCTAAAACCAGTCAAAAGTCTGGAATACTTGGGGCTAAGGCTGGATTCAGACCAGAGAAAATTTTTCTTGCCTCAAGAAAAGGGGTCGTCTTTGAGAGATTTGATCCACTTAGTGGGTACAAAAAGACAGCCATCCATACGCCTGTGCATGAGGCTGCTGGGAAAAATGGTGGCATCATTCGAAGCAGTACCTTACGGTCAATTCCATTCAAGGAATTTGCAAAGGGCCATACTGTCAGCCAGGAACAAAAAAGTTCAGGCTCTGGACTTAACAATGTCCTTGTCCCCTTCCGTTCGCAAGAGCCTCCGCTGGTGGTTGGTTCCCCAGAATCTGGAAAGAGGGAAATCCTTCAGTCCGATTTCTTGGAAGGTGGTCACTACAGATGCCAGCCTTTATAGGCTGGGGAGCAGTACTGGAGCAATGGTCTCTCCAGGGCAGATGGTCGGATGCGGAAAAGGCCCTGCCCATCAATCTCTTAGAGATACGAGCAGCCCGGTATGCCCTAGTAGCATGGACATCCAAACTCCAAGGGTCCCCTGTCAGAATTCAATCAGACAATGCCACAGCAGTGGCATATATCAATCATCAGGGGGGCACCAGGAGTCGTGCAGCCCAGAGGGAAGTAAATTACATCCTGAAATGGGCAGAAAGATATGTCCCAGCCATATCTGCGGTATTCATTCCAGGAGTGGAGAATTGGAAGGCGGACTTTCTAAGTCGCCAACAATTATGCCCAGGGGAATGGTCCCTTCATCCCGAGGTTTTCCGGACAATATGTCAGCGGTGGGGAACACCGGATGTAGATCTGCTAGCATCCAGATTCAACGCAAAAGTGGACAGGTTTGTCTCTTGGACAAGGGATCCCCTAGCTTGCGGCTCGGATGCCCTAGTGTTCCCTTGGGATCAGTTCAAGCTGATATATGCATTCCCACCGCCACAATTGTTACCTCGATTACTCCGCAGAATCAGGGTAGAAAAGAAACCAATGATTCTGGTGGCTCCAGCGTGGCCCCAAAGAGCATGGTACGCGGAGATTGTAAAGATGTCTGTGGGGAGTCCTTGGACCCTCCCACATCGTCCGGACCTGCTTTCGCAAGGACCGATATACCACCCTTCCTTACCAGCCCTAGGTTTGACGGCCTGGCTATTGAAGCCCACATTCTAAAAAAGAGAGGGCTCTCTAATTCTGTGGTATCTACCATGATCAATGCCAGGAAGCCGGTATCCAGGCAGATCTACTATAGAATCTGGAAGGCGTACATCGCCTGGTGTGAGGCCAAGAAATGGCATCCACGTAAATACGTAATAGGTAGGATTCTGGACTTCCTACAATAGGCTGTAGATAGGAAGCTTGCCTTGCGTACTATCAAGGGTCAGATTTCGGCCTTGTCAATATTTTTTCAAAGGCCCTTGGCTTCGCATTCACTAGTCAAAGCCTTTATACAAGGTGTGATGCGTATTAGTCCTCCAGTTAATATTCCCATATGTCCATGGGATCTAAACTTGGTTCTGTCGGTTCTACAGAAACAACCATTTGAACCATTACAGCAAATTTCTTTGGTTCTTCTCACCAGGAAATTGATTTTTCTAGTAGCCATTTGTTCGGCTAAAAGAGTGTCGGAATTAGCAGCTATGTCCTGTAAAGAGCCATATCTGGTTATCCATAAGGACAGAGTAGTGTTACGTCCTCATCCAGCCTTTCTTCCTAAGGTGGTATCGAGGTTTCATTTGAACCAAGATGTGGTTCTTCCTTCTTTTTTCCCCAAACCTACTTCGGTAGAGGAAAAGTTATTGCATTCTTTGGATGTAGTAAGAGCAGTTAAAGCTTATCTAAAAGCCACTGCTCAGATTCGCAGAACGGATACTTTGTTTATTCTGCCGGAAGGCCCCAGAAAGGGTCAGGCAGCATCAAAATCTACTTTAGCCAAGTGGATTCGACAGGTCATAATGCAAGCCTATGGCTTGAGAAGGAGACCGCCTCCGTTCAAAGTTAGGGCGCACTCCACGAGAGCAGTTGGAACTTCATGGGCAGCGCATCACCAGGCCTCCCTGGCTCAAATCTGTAAGGCCGCAACATGGTCTTCAGTACACACGTTTACTAGGTTCTACCAGGTGGACGTTAGAAGTCAGGAGGATGTCGCCTTTTGGCGCAGTGTGTTGCAGGCCGCAAAAGATCCTCATGTCTGATGGCGCTCAGCTTATGTATGGTGTATCCCCCCCTCATTGGGCATTGCTTTAGGACATCCCACATAGTAATGACTATGTCGCTCTGTGTCCCGTGATGTACGAGAAAAAGAAAATAGGATTTTTATAACGGCTTACCTGTAAAATCCTTTTCTTGGAGTACATCACGGGACACAGAGCTCCCGCCCCTCTTTAGGGACACTTATTGCTTTGCTACAAAACTGAGGTGCTCCCGGATGGGAGGGGCTTATATAGGGGAGGGTACTTCCGGTTTTGGAAGTTGCCAGTGCCAGCACCTGAAGGTATCTATATAACCCATTAGTAATGACTATGTCGCTCTGTGTCCCGTGATGTACTCCAAGAAAAGGATTTTACAGGTAAGCTGTTATAAAAATCCTATTTTTATCCAATCATGTGCAAGCAAAAATGCTGTTTTTTATTTTCCTTGCATGTCCCCCTCAGATCTACAGTGACTACACTTCCAAGTGCACTTGCAGTGCACAGTGGATTTGCCTTTCGTAAATAACCCCCCGTTGTCACACTATAACAGGAAGTGCCTTCTCATTGGAGAAATGCCAAATGTTATAATGAAAGCTGCAGATTTATAAAATCAAAGAACATTGAAAATGGCTCAAAATTACATTTCAGATATTAATATGATGGACCACCTTTTTACAATAAAGAACAACATAAGAACAAAAATGTAAAATATGTTGCAGCTAACCAGTTTCTAGATGTGGGGCTACATTAATTTTCTTCTTTCAGGCTAAAACACTTTCTGCCAGTACAGAATAATTCCTGTTGATCCTGTCAGAAATCCAGTGTCTTTGTATTGTGCATGCACCTTGTCCCCATGTTGATGAGGACAAGGGCCTCTTCCCGACAACCCTGGCCGTTGGTTGTCGGGGTCTGCGGGAGAGGGGCTTATCGGAATCTGGGAGCCCCCTTTAATAAGGGGGCCCCCAGATCCCCGCCCCCCACCCTATGTGAATGAGTATGGGGTACATCGTACCCCTACCCATTCACCTGGGGGGAAAAAAGTGTCAATCCGACTTCGGGGGTCTTCTTCCGACTTCGGGGGTCTTCTTCCGACTTCGGGGGTCTTCCGACTTCGGGGGTCTTCTTCCGACTTCGGGGGTCTTCTTCCGACTTCGGGGGTCTTCTTCCGACTTCGGGGGTCTTCTTCCGACTTCTCCGCTCTCTTCTGCCGGGCTCTGCCGCTCTTTTGCTAGCGTTGGCCCAGTCTTCTCTACCGCCTTCTTCCCTCTTCTCTTCTTCGAAGTTGAGACGATGCTCTCCACCGCTGTAATGCCGTGTGCGCGGTTCGCAACAACTTATATGGGCATGGTCACCAGGTGATGTCACCCGGTGACCCCCGCCCCCTTATGGCGTCACAGTTCCGGGGCATGATGGGGCTGTGATGCCATAAGTGGGCGGGGTCACCGGGTGACATCAACCGGTGACCATGCCCCATGCCTATATAAGTCGTTGTGAACCGCGCACACGGCATTACATCGGTGGAGAGCGTCATGTCAACATCGAAGAAGAGGGAAGAAGGTGGCGGAGAAGACCAGGCCAACACTAGCAAAAGAGCGGCAGAAGAACCAGAGAGCGGGAGAAGAGAGCGGAGAAGTCGGAAGAAGACCCCCGGAGCTGCCTAATAAATTACTTTAAAAACCTGTCTAGTGTTTTTTTTTTCATTGACACTTTTCCCCCCCAGGTGAATGGGTAGGGGTACGATGTACCCCATACTCATTCACATAGGGTGGGGGGCTGGGATCTGTGGGCCCCCTTATTGAGCTAGCCTGCAAAAAATCAGATTGACTCTGTCTAATAATTCATGTTAAACAGAGGGTTTAAAGTGTTACTAAACCTAAAAAATATATCTATATCTTTTATATTTTATATCCTTTTTTTTTTTTTTTTTTTTTTACTTTTATGCATTGTTTGCATTGAGGTAATAAAAAAATTATATTTCCCTGTGGCCCCCTTCCCCCATGTGAAGAGTAAGAGGGGAGAAGAGATCAGTGCTGTGCATGGCTGCATATAATCTCCTCTTCACACAGCATTTGAAAAGCAGCAGGAGCCACTGGCTGTATTTCCTCCTCCCAGAGACACCGCTGCTGTGTATAGAAGCCCTGTCTGGCTACACACAGGTATATGATGATGGCAATTGCATAATCCGGTATAGGTGTACAACCCTGTACACAGACTGTCTACTTCTAGGGGCAAACAGCTTTATACATGTGCAGGTTTATGCTGTTACTGGGGTATACCCCCTGTACAGCCATTCATTACTATGGACTGTTGTAGAAAGCAGATCTGACTCTTGGGCAGGGAAATCGGCCACAATCTACATTAAATGCTTGGGTAGAAATCTGTTAAGTGACACTTGTAACCTGTCTTGTTTTCCAGGATCATGTGGATGCTCCCTTGAATATCCCTCCCTGCTTAATGAGGAACTTAAATATCGATTGGAGGGATTACCAGGTAAATCAATAGTTGTTGACGCTCCCAATTGTTTTGTATGAACAAGTGTTGTGCAATAATAATAAAATAAAAAAAATCCGCAGAACACACACCGCATTCGCGCTTTGACAGGTCCTTGCACTCCCCTCTCTCCTCCCAGACTGTGTCTGCGCTGTCGGTTGCCCTTTTGTTTTCCCCGGAAGCTTGGCTGTGCTGCGTCTCGTCAGACAAAGGGATGAAGGAAGGCACAGTTGGTGGTCGATCTCCTTAAATAAAGCTTTGTGTCCAGATTGGACAGGTTTCCTCCTCTCGTGCAGCCTCTGGGATATTCCAGAATGCGGGACTCTGCATGTGACGAGCTTGGGAAAATGGGTCAGCACACTGCAGGTAGCGCTGCAGGCAGGTTAAATTAATGGGTTTTGCTGTGACAGGCCTAATTGAGGCTCATTTCACAGGTGGCTCACTCGGCCTCCTGGGAGCGTCTGCTCTTGTATTTTCATTAACCCTCTCAATCCGCACGTTCGGTGTGCTTTGCCGTACCGCCTGCCTCTTTTTAATGTTCTGCTGTCAGATGTCACTTGGCAATCGTTAGAATTTATGCTTCATGTGCAAAGCAAAAAAATTCCAACTTTATTTTTATTTTTTTAATCTATTTTTCTATCTTTATTGTAGTAGTAGTGGTTCACAATAGAAATCGTAGATCTGGAAATACAATTAAACTTGTTACAAGGAGCGACCAGGCTAAAAAATGGTGGCGCTGGTACTCTGCTCTTTTACCTGCTGGCAGATTTAAAGGAGAAGTCCAGCTCAAGCTCATTTGGCTGGACTTCTCATATGGGTCCAGGAGTGAAATTAATTTTGCACTCCTGTGACCCATTTTCAGCAGAGAGCGGACTGAAGTCCGCTCTCTGCCGATGTCACTGGAATCAGTCCAGGCACCGCATCATCCCAACAAAGTCTTGATCTGCCAGGTGCCTGGACTGATGCCTGTCTCAGCCTCTCAGCAAGCCGCTGAGAGACTGAGAGAGCTGGCTGCTACCCACCCCTCCACTGCTCGGCGCTCCAGTGAGCACGGTGGGGGGGGCAGAGCAGAGAGCTGCTTACTTAGAACTGAGCCATCGGCGGTGTTGAATTGCTCGGTTCTCAGTCTCCATGCAGAGGCGGCTGGTGACAGATGCAGCATCGGATCGATGCTGCATCCACCTAAGCAAGTATAGGCGGGTGGGGGTCGGGGGGGGGGGGGGATGCCATACTTCGCTTAGTGTTAGAACCTCCATTGGGTTTTATTGCTGTGTTATCATTGGAGAAAATTTTCCTTCCATCCTTTATCAGGGGCAGATGAGAGGAAACAATTGCAGTGGGGATATGGCAAAAATCCTTTTACCTATTTGTTCCTTAAGGGACACTGCTCTGTAGGTTTTATACCATGGGTTATACTGCCACCTGCAGGAGGATTTGGACACCGGAGCACCTCTGCTGGTCAATATTGTACTCATGAGTACCAGCAAGTCTTGAGGGCATTTGAGGAATTTGAAATCCTACATGTTGTGTACCTGGAAAAGATAAGTAATGTACAAATTTGGTTATATGCCATGACACTTGTAGCAGGGCCCCTTGTTGCCCAGGTGTGTCAATGCAGGGCTGTAGCAGAGCTCTTGTCTGCTGACTGGAGAGTTTTCTATATTTCAGATATCAAACATGATTTAACCAGCACCTACTAGACTGAGAAAATCTCAGTGGTCAAAATCCTGCCTCCTTAAGACACTAAACTAAGCTGAACATGCATTGGAGGAGTTGGGTTATAGCCTATAGTGAACTGGCCCTTTGTAATCTTTTATTTCCAAATCTTGCTGCAGGTGGCAGTATAACCCATGGTATGGAATCTACCCAGCTGTGTTGGGTTTTGTTAGAATTTAAAGCATTGACAATTTACGTAGTGCTTTACATATTATACACTTGTATCCGTCACTGTCCTCAAGGGGTTTACAACCTTGGGTTCCTACTGTGCATGCATACACCTACTAGGGCCAATTTAGATGGGAGCCAGTTAATGTCATTGTGTGGGAGGAAACCGAGTACAGGAAGGTAACCCTTACAAGCCCAGGGAAAACCTGCAAACTCCATGCAGATGGTGTCCTGGTTAGGATGTGTCCCCCCCCCCCCCCCCCCTTCCCACTTACCTAAATCTGAGATGGCCACAGCAGAGATCCTCACCCATACGGAGGATCCAGCATTGTCGTGCAGAGCTTCTTTTCTCAGCAGCCACCGCCGGGTCCTTAACCGCCATGTGCCTTTTGTGGTGTTATCAGGAGGCTGCTCTGGCACAACCTACTGATGACGTGC
The DNA here is from genome assembly GCA_029206835.1 of Rana muscosa. Lineage (NCBI taxonomy): Eukaryota > Metazoa > Chordata > Amphibia > Anura > Ranidae > Rana > Rana muscosa. The sequence goes on along the minus strand of CM055120.1, from coordinate 320,579,846 downwards.
TGCTGGACCCAGTGGGGCTCCCGGTGCCTCCTGTGATATGAATGTCACATCCCAGGAGTCGCCGGGAGCACTGATGTCATTTGCCTAGGTGGCGCACAGTGTTAATTTTGGCAGCAGATTTAGTTTTAGTCTTAGGACTAAAATGGCATTTTAGTTGTAGTCCCATTTTAGTCTTCTGCAATTGTTTCAGTCGTATTTAGTCGACTAAATCTCCAGTACATTTTAGTCAACAAACTCATTTTAGGCATCTAAAAACTAATATTAAATTGTAATGCATTAGTTATCCTTTCTCTACAATTTCCAAACTCATTATATACTGCTGGAGTGAAAAATCTAATGTTATTTATGGTATTGAGAAATGAACATGCACTACAGACCAGCGGAGTGTTTTACGTCACCGCGTTTGGAACGGTCAGTTTTTTGACTGATGGTGTGTGGCCAAGACTGATGGAAGTCAGCTTCATCGGATTTCCGATGGACAAAACCATCGGATTAGAATCCATAGGATATCCGATCGTGTGTACGAGGCTTAAGTCTTTTGACTAAAATGCCATTTTAGTTTTAATCGTATTTTAGTCATCTCAATTGTTTTAGTATTACATGTAGTCGTATTTTAGTCGACTAAAATCGTATTCATTTAGTCGACTAAAATGTTTTAGTCGACGAAATGAACACTGGTGGCGCAGGCCAAAACGTAAAAAAACACAGTGAACAAATATATAAATATCTGTGCAGCAGAGGGTGGGCGGGGATGCAGAGAAGCAAAGTAAATGGGTAAAAATCTGCTTCATCTCTCCAAAAGGGACATAGTAATAAAGTGGGATCTTTCTCTCTATTGGAGAGTTTCATCCTCCTAATCTGTTCCCTTTGTCATTTTGGTGCAGAAAGTGAGGAAAAATCTCCCCAGTGACACCAATGGTAATTAAACATGACCGGTGTTCTAACTATCCTCTATCCAGAAAAAAGGGCCTATGACCCTTTTAAGGCAGGACTCCATTAAACAGTTCCCAGTTGTCTGAGAAGGGTTATGCCTTTCCAGCTAGCTGGATAAAGGGCGGTGATCTGTAGTATCCTTCATGCGTAGTCCTGTGACACCCAGAACTCGGGACGCCTTCTGTCATTTAGAATTAGGCCAGAGCCCAGCAGGCAGGCTGCAGGGAAGCGCTGATTTATTTAGAGAGCTCAAGCAGCAGAGAATATTGGGTTTTCATGTATTTCAGAGGATCATTCAGGGTTGCTGTGTATAATTCATTTAAACAGCCTGATTTTTTATTTTATTTTTTTGTTTTGTTTTTTTCCATAAAAAAAAAATCTGAACATTTTAAGTGAAGGACTCATCAGCACATATGAGTTCTTGTGAGGATTGTGAATAAGTGGTGACATTTTAATTCACAGCTGAGCTTTACAATTCTCTCTATCAAGTGCTATTATTATTGAAAATTATACTGTAAAGGGAACCTGCGGTTAACATCTAGGCATTGCTATTTTACAGTCATTTTTTTCGGGCATTTTTTGAAGCATTTTTGTACAGGCGTTCTAAAGTTCAAATGATCACCAATGTAAAAGAGTTAAAACTCCTGGAATCTGCCAAAGAAGCAGCTCATGTACTTTTTTGAGCCACAGGCGGTTTGCTTTAGGCGACGGAATGCTCAGATGTGAACAGGGGCCATTGAAATGAATGTGATTTTGTCTTGCTGGATTTTTTTTTAGAGCTGAGGCCTCGTACACACGACCGGTTTTCTCGGCAAGAAACGACAAACAAACTGCTGGGAGAGCTTTCTTGTAGAGAAAACCGTTCGTGTGTATGGTTTCTTGTCGAGAAAACTGCCGGGAATCTCGACGAGAAAAATAGAGAACCTACTCTCTATTTTCTCGTCGGATTCTCGTTTTTCTCGTCTGGAAAACCGGTCGTGTGTATGCATTTCCGAGTCTTAAAAAAAACACGCATGCTCAGAATCAAGTATGAGACGGGAGCGCTCCTTCTGGTAAAACTAGCGTTCGTAATGGAGATGGCACATTCGTCACGCTGTAATGGACTGAAAAGCACGGAGAACGAAAAGCGCAAATCGGCTAACGCCAAACTCTTCTACTAACACGCGGTAACACGAGATCAGCAAAAGCAGCCCAAGGGGTGGCACCATTGGAATCGAACTTCCCCCTTTATACTGCCGTTGTACGTGTTGTACGTCACCGCGCTTTACTACAACGAGATTTTTAATTGACAGTGTGTATGCAAGGAAAGCTTGACAAGAATCCTGTCGAGAAAAACAACGTTTTTTTTTACGAAGAGATTCTCGGTCGTGTGTACAGGGCTTCAGAGCAGAAAAATGTCTAGATGTGAACGGAGCCTAAAATATGGCAGCCATTGCTACTTTTTGAAAACACTTTTTTTAACTGTGCAAGATCGAGGTTGGTCGTTGTGATATTTGTGTCTATTGAGCAGACCTGAGGGGGGGGGGGGGGTACTCGTTTGTCTGGTGCCTTCACCTTTTCTTTGGAGGGGCTCCAGGCCCCTTCAGCAAAAATGAAGTCAGCAGCTACACTTGCCTGTCCAGGGGTCCAGTGGGGTCTTCACCCCAGCCGAATTTTGAAATCGGCTCTCGGGTGCTGCCGCCGCCATTTCTTGTAAGGGAAACTGGCAGTGAGGCCTTGTGGCTGCACAGCCAGGTCCCTACTGTGCATGCGCAAAGCGCTCTGTGCTTTGCGAATGGACTGGCGACCTGGAAGTGGGAGCGGGTACCTGTCAAAACCACACATACAGCGCTTCCCTATTTGGGTGGTGCTCCGCTTTAACAAGTAATTGTGGCGGCTAAAACAAATATGAATAAATGTTCATTTGGGCCTATTATCCTGCCCACTAACCTGTCCCTAGATAACCTTTTTCTTCCCAACACTGATGCCTACATTGCAGGAGTTTTTTATAATTTTATTCTTTCCTGATTTAAAGTGATCCTAAACACAAACTGTTTAACTTGCATTGTCCTTTCTATTTCTCTATATGGATTACAGCACTGTAATTATTTTAATTAAAAAATAAATAAAATCTAGGTACCTTTTTTCCTTATTGATATCCAGCTGTCACATGACCCAGCTCTTTCCCAGCCTGTCTGCAGAGAATCCTAAGCGGGAGGAAGGAGGGGGAGGGAGGGAGTGGGCTGTCATCTACCACTGTGTATACGCCCACATGTGTGACTCTATAGCAGGGATATGCAATTAGCGGACCTCCCAGCTGTTGCAAAACTACAAGTCCCATCATGCCTCTGCCTCTGGGTGTCATGCTTGTTGCTGTCAGCATTGTGGCCTCATGGGACTTGTAGTTCTGCAACAGCTGGAGGTCCGCTAATTGCATATCCCTGCTCTATAGTAACATGGGCTGCTCAGATGTGATTGGGAGGATATGCTCGGCATAGAAACGCACTGAAAACTGAGCATGTGCAGAGTTGTCACCACAGCTGAAAAATCCCTAGCTGAATTGGGAGACCTGGACAGAAGCGGGGGGAGGGGTAGAGCAAAATCAACTTTTTTTTTTTTTTTTTTGCAGAATACAGACAACAAATCCTCATCAGAATTTAATACACCATTTATTGATAGTTTTTGGTGTTTTTTATGATGTGGGTTTAGTGACTCTTTAAAGTGATTTTTTTTTTTTGTTTTATTTTTCTATTTAAAAAAACAATGTTTTACTTGCCTGCTCTGTTGCAGTGGTTTTGCATAGGGCAGGCCAGATCCTCCTCTTCTCGGGGTCCCTCTTCGCTGCTCCTGGCCCCAAGCAAGCCGCTTGCTATGGGGGCGCCCGAGCTGAGCTGCAGCTCCGTATGTCCATTTAGACACGAAACTGCCATTAAGCCCCGGCCCCTCCTCTGATTGGCTAAATGACTTTGACAGCCTCGGGAGCCAGTGGCGCCGCGGCTGTATCCCAGCCAATCAAGTGGTCGAGTCCCGGACAGCTGAGGAATTTGTGGACATTGCTGGACAGAGATGGGGCTCAGGTAAGAGAGTGCTGAGGCGGCTGCTACACACAGAAGGCTTTTTATCTTAATGCATTAAGATAAAAATCCTTCTGTCTTTACAACTCCTCCTTTTTTAAAGTACCGTCTCCAGATTAAAGAGAATATACATATACTTATATTTGGATGACATGATTTTGGCTGATTTCTATTGCAGAGTTGGGACTTGGTGAAGCAGACCCAAAACTATCTGAGGCTTCTTCTTCATATAATTAATGGCGATGGTAAGCACCTTACAGACGTTTGTTATAGTTTTATTACATTTGTGCCTTGACTTAATCCCCCCAGCTCAATGCCACGCCCTCCAATAAAATGGAAAATTCACCCCACCCTAAAACACCCACACCCACCCTAAAACACCCACCCACACACCCACCCACACACCCACCCACCCACACACCCACCCACACACCCACCCACACACACACACACACCCACCCACACACACACACACACCCACCCACACACACACACACCCACCCACACACCCACCCACCCACACACACACACCCACACACACACCCACACACACCCACACACACACCCACACACACACCCACACACACACCCACACACACACCCACACACACACCCACACACACACCCACACACACCCCCACACACACCCCCACACACACCCCCACACACACCCCCACACACACCCACACCCACACACACACCCACACCCACACCCACACCCACACACACCCACACACACCCACACACCCATACACACACCCATACACACACACACACACACACACACGCCTAGAACAAGACTAACCCCATGCCGCTCCCCAAATTGCCCCCCCCCCCAAAATCCTTGTGGTGCGCCCTCCCACCTCACATGATACCACAGTGCCCAGGGCAGCTGCCCCTGCCCTGGTCTTATTTCTGTCAGTGTCTAGTTAAAGCTTGTAGGAAGGGTTTTCATTCTACTGGCTGTCCTATGAGGCTGCAGAACATCTGACCCTCTGTGGACAGTAATTGGCCCTGTGCTGATCGCATGCACCCTCCCCAAGGAAAAAAACACACCAAACTGAGCATGTGCAGAGTGCCCCAAGGCTCTGTACTATCAACAGATGGATTGGGGACAGTGGAAGGAGGAGAGGATCACAGAAGACTGGATCAAACAGCCTTTTTACACAATGCAGGGGATTAACCCCTTAGGTTTCTCAGTGAGTATAACAAGCGTGTCTTCTGAGGAAGTGGATGCTGTTCCACGAAACGTGTCGACTACAGCTTTAAGAGTACACCAATTTCAAGTGCTCTTGTATATGAGAGAGAGAGATATTAAAGTGGTTGTACCAGGGTGATGCCCTGCAACTGCAGGCATCACCCCTCGTACCATTTTTTTTTTTTTAGAGCTAGGGGTCAGCTCTCTCATGATAACAACCGATGCGGCTAATGAGCCACTCAGCCGTTATCATAAGAAGCGGGAGGGGACATTCTGCCCAGGTCTCCTGTCCCACCAAGAGATGAGAGCGACCGTCCGCCGGCTTTGTGGAGTCCCGAACGAAGCCGGAATTGGGCCTTTGATGTAAAAACCCAGAAGCGATGTCACAACGTCACTTCCGGTCTAGTCGCCTGCCAATGGCGCAGATTTTGAAAAAAGTCAGTATTACAAAACGCATAGAGAGTACCTGTCACCGCCTATTACTGCCACAAGGGATATTTACATTCCTTGTGACAGCAATAAAAGTAATCAGATTTTTATTTTTATTTTTTAAAAGGGACAGTGTTAAACTTTAAAAAAGTGACCTTTTTTATTTTTTTAAAGCGTCCCGCGAGCTTGCACACCAAAGAAAAAAATGCATGTGTATGTCGTGCTCCGCAAATGTAAATGGTGTTCAAATCACACGTAAGGTATCACTGCGATCATTGGAGTGAGCAATAATTCTAGCAAAAGACCTCCAACTCTAAACGGGTAACCGTTAATGTTCAAACGTCACCTATGGAGGTTTTTAAGTACCGAAGTTTCTCGTCATTCCACAAGTGCGTGCAATTTTAAAGCGTAACATGTTGGGTATCTATTTACTTGGCATAACATCTTTCACAATGTGCCAAAAAATGGGTTAACTTTACTGTTTCTTTTTTAATTAAAGTGTATTTTTTCCCCAAAAAATTGTGTTTGAAAGACCGCTGCGCAAATATCGTGTGACATAAAATATTGAAATATATTTTATAAATTTTCTAGCAAATAATTCTGATTTTAACTTGTAAGCGACAAGTGTTAAAAATAGACTTGGTCTTCAAATGGTTAAATGTAATATGAAATAAAATTTGTGTGGGTGTTTTTTTTTTTTGTTTTTTTGTTTTTAACAAATCATTTACTTTGTGACACTATTCATCTAAAGTCCCAGGGGCATTTTTTTTTCTTTTGGGACCGAGTCAGAGGTCCTGAGGTCAGAGGTCCTGAGTATATGTGGGTTTTCTTTTTTTTTTTTTTTTTTTTTTTTTTTTTTTTTTTTTTATTGTACAATTTTTTTTGTAGTAGGTTTAGTAACACCTAAGGGAAACTGGAATTTTGGAAGATGTGCTCTAAAAAAAAGGCAGGCAGATGTGGTTTCCCAGCAGCTGTTAGATTCTCAAATACTGACTTAACATGCCTGTGTGTCTGTGGAGGCAGCCATCTTGGTAGAGGCAGGTCTTTCCTTCCTCATGTCAGGGACTCCAGCAAGGAAAAAGGTGAGCAGCAGATTAGTGGCACCATCAAGTCTAGCAGTCAGAGGCAGCAGTGCCTTAGATCTCATAGTGCAGAAATTAAAACGGAGGCTGTGCCTAGGCATGCCAGGACATGAAAGTACACTTTATTTTTATTTTTTTATCTTTTTTGGGGTACTCCTTAGGCACATATAACGCCTGCTAATAACATACGAGTTTTTAGAAATGTGAAGATGCATTTAGATCACTTAGCAACTGCATTGTTTTGCAGTTTATTTGGCTGCACCCAACATACTAACAAAAAAATTGTATTTTGCCTTTTAAAACGGCATAAGTACACCATGAGATTCATAAGAATCATGATGAGTATCTAATTGAGCTGCATTTCTACCAGTTTTCTAAGTTTGTGGGTTTTTTTGTTTTTCCCTTTTGTCTGTCTGCTCTCAGTACAACGTATAAATCTTGATGCAATTCGTTTTTGTCCTTCACTTTCTCCATAGATAGCAGCGGGTTGTTGGTGCACTGCATCTCTGGGTGGGATCGCACACCGCTGTTTGTTTCCCTCTTGAGGCTGTCTCTGTGGGCGGTAAGTACTATTCAATGCCAAGCAGGGGATGTTGCATAAGGATCCCTCCCTTTTTGTTCTAAAAAAAAAAAAAGCTGTGATAGAAATGGGAAGCAGTCAGCTTCTGGAGCCTGCACATTCTTGCAATGCCTTTTGGAGCACTCCAGGATCACTAAAACCTGAGGCTCCCCGATAGACTGATCATTCTATAAAGTTGAGCCCTTGGCAGATAAAAAAAACACCTGATTGCAGCACTGCAATTATAATATATCATTAGGGGCTTATTCACACCACGTCTGAGCTGCATCTTTTTGCACACCACCACGCATGGAGTGAACAGGACATTTAGAAAACAATTGTCCTATGTGTGCCCTGTTCACCTCATACATGTGATGCTACATAACTCAACAAGCCCTTAATGTATTTTTCTCTAGTCGTCTGTCCAGGACAGCACTAGAGAGATAGGCTCCACCTCCAGAGGCAGGAAACACATCATACCAATCTTTAAAGGGCGGCTTCCGTCCCTCGTCCCTCAGTCTTTGTGTTTCCTCCACCGGAGGAGGAGGCTGGATGGAGCTCTCCTTCCCCTAAGCCGAGGCAGACTGCTCGAGGAAGGAGGTCTGCGATACCTGGAAGGTGGCAGGCTTTGTTGGGTCCCCCGGTCAGGCTGCAGTGAAGCTGGTACCGGCGCAATCCTCCGGTATAGCCCGAGGAGGGCTGACGTTCCCCGCAGGACATCCTGGCATCTGCCGGCCAGTTACTGTGGTCTCTGGCGTGGGTGTTCAGCGGGGGGCGGGCGTAGGCCTCGAGTTCCGGCCTGTGGACGCAGGAGGAGGGCGGGGACTTCCGGCGCAACACTTCTGGTTCCGGGTCGTGCGGCGAGCGTGGACGCTGGGGCCATGGCGGGAAATTTAAAAAAACCGCCGGCCACAAGATAGACGGTTCCTTGAAGATGATCCAGCAGCTGACTACAGAGGTAGGAGACAGCATGGAGACAATGGAACCAGGTGGCAGTGGTGCCGGCCCAGCTCAGGTAGGCAGACACTGGGGTGCCCTGGACCTACAGGGCTGGGGAAGGAGGGGGAAAAAGGGGAAATACCCCCCCCCTCCTTCAGCGACAGGATCCGGGCTAAAGAGCCATGTGAATCCTGTCAGCGGCTGGTGGGGGTGCACATCGGTGTGGTGAAGGTACAATCCCCGATTGTCTAAAAGGTTTCTGACTACTTGCCCTGGTTTCTTCTCTCCTTCTCTTTCCCAGGCTCAGCCTAAAGACCCAGAGAGGTCAGGGGGGAAGAAGAGGTGTCCGTCATGTACGAACAAACTAAAGGAGGGATGGAGCAAGCCCCTTTGTAAACCTTGTATTGACAAATTGGTTTACAGGGAGGCAACAGGGGCATGTAAAGAACTAATTGCTGGGGTGCAGGAAGAAATGAAGACCATTAAATCAATGCTGGCAAGCCTTGAAACCCCAAAACCACCAGCTGCAGCCCCCCCTGATTCGGCCCCAGAGGTGGGTGACGCATCAGACGGAGGGGAACCAGATTCCTTGGACGAGCTAAGTGAGGCGGCTTCATCCAGAGATATTCCGAGCCAGGGGACAAGCTCACCCAGATACAGGCTCTCACTCGAGGAGGTGGATGCCTTATTAGGGGTGATATATGAGACTCTCGATATCAAAGAAGAGCAGGCTTCCTTGTCCTTGCATGACCAGATGTACCAAACCCTGAAAGAGGATCAGAACAGGGTATTTCCGGTACATAGTACACTGGCAGATTCTATTAAAAAGGAATGGCGGGAACCAGAGAAATTGTTTTTTCCCTTCAGTGAGGATTCCTCCTGTATCTGGAACAAAGTGCCCAAAGTGGATGCGGCCTTTTCCCAGTGTTCCAAGTCTACAGACCTCGCCTTTGAGGACATGGGTGTCCTTAAGGAACCTATGGACAAAAGGATGGAGGTACTGCTGAAAAGGTCATGGGAAGTAGCCATGACAAGTTTAAAGCCAGCAATGGCTACAACTATAGTGGCTCGTAACTTGGAGGTCTGGCTGGACCAGCTGCAAAACCATCTGGAAAGTGGGACCTCCAGGAAGGAGATTCTTGATTCCCTGCCTATGCTACACAAGGCGGCGGGCTATATGGCGGACGCATCCGCGGAGTCGGTCAAGCTATCGGCAAAGACCGCTGCCTTAATCAATTCCTCACGCAGGGCTTTATGGCTAAAGTCCTGGTCGGGAGACCCGGCATCAAAAATCAGACTATGTGGCATCCCATTTGAAGGAGACCTTTTGTTCGGGCAAGATCTAGAGAAAGTGCTAGACCGTACTGCCGACAAGAAAAAGGCCTTCCCGGTCAAAAATAAAAGGGTTCAGGGGAAACGTTTTTTTCGTCCCCAAGGTCAAAGGCCGATTCAGGGGCAGGCTCCTAAGGGGTCGTCCTCTGGGAAGCAGTGGGGAAAGGGTAAACAGAAAGGTGTCCTGTTTTCCTCTCCTAAAAAGTCCACCAAATCCCAGTGACTTAGTTCCAGTGGGAGGGAGATTGGGGCAGTTCCTCCCACAGTGGGAAAAGACTACCCCAAATGCATTTATTCGGAGGATAATCAGGGAAGGCTATCGAATTCAGTTCAGGGGCACTCCGCCCACAAGAACGTTCGTAACCTCTCCGCCCAGGGATTTTCAGAAAAAGACAGCCTTGCTGTCACAAATAGGCGACTTGGTAGACCAGGGGGTTCTTATCCCAGTGCCACAGCAGGAGATAAACCTAGGTTTCTACTCGCATGTTTTCATAGTGAGAAAACCGTCGGGCAATTTCCGCCTAATATTAAATCTGAAATCACTAAACAAGTGGGTGGCTTACAGAAAATTTCGGATGGAGACAATCCTTTCGGTGAAGTCAATTCTTCCCCCGGATTGTTTCTTGGCCTCCCTCGATTTGAGGGATGCCTACTTACACGTCCCTATCCATCCGGAATCTCAAAAGTTTTTAAGGGTAGCAATCAGATGGGGAAAGCAGGTCTGACATTTTCAATTCAGGGCCCTGCCATTCGGCCTGTCTTCATCCCCCAGAATATTTACAAAAATTTTGGCGGAGGCACTGGCCCCCCTGAGACTGGAAGGGATATCAGTCATCCCTTACCTGGACGACCTTTTATTTTTTGCACCCTCCGCGCTCCAACTGCAAGAGGATCTACGGGTGGCCATATCCTTTTTGGAAAAACTGGGGTGGTTAATAAATTGGGAGAAGTCAAACCTAACCCCGACACAGGTCCTGCAGTACTTGGGCTTCCTAGTAAACTCAGTGACGCAGAAAATTTATCTCACAGCGGAGAAAGTAAAAAAGGTAAAGGCTACGGCAGCCTTCCTTCAAAACAATCTGGCAATTTCTATCCGCTCAGCCATGTCGGGTTTGGGTGTCCTGACGGCAACAATCCCTGCGGTACCATGGGCAAGAGCCCATTTCAGGTGTCTTCAGGCAAATATTCTGAACAACTGGGACGGAACGAAGGAATCGTTGGACGCGACCTTCCACCTATCCCCAAAGACCAAAAGGTCTCTTTGGTGGTGGAGGGACGAAGAGAACCTAGTGCAGGGTCTGTTTTGGTCTCTTCCGGTGTCAGTCCGAATAACCACGGATGCCAGTGCCTGGGGCTGGGGGGCCCATTGGGGATCAAAGGTAGCCCAAGGGCGCTGGGAAAAAGTGCAGTCCCAAAGGTCAGCCAATTGGAGGGAGTTGCAAGCAATCTGGGAAACCCTAAGGGCATTTGTCGCGGAGCTGAAAAATCACCACGTACAGGTCCTCTCAGACAGTGTGGTAGCAGTCTCATATTTAAACAAGCAAGGAGGAACAAGGTGTCCATCCTTAATCAAGATAGCGAGCGCTATCTTGGCCTGGGCAGAAAAAAATCTGAAGTCCATATCCGCGGTCCATCTGAAGGGAGTGGACAATTGCCTGGCGGACTTTCTGAGCCGACACCAAGTGTGCGAATCAGAGTGGTCGCTAAACAGGGAGGTCTTCCAACTAATAATAGAGAAATGGGGCATTCCCGAAGTGGACTTGTTTGCCAACAGGTCGAATGCCAAAGTTCCAGCTTACTTTTTGATAGAAAGAGAAATAGGGGCCAAAGGGATAGATGCCCTAGCCCAGAAGTGGCCGTTTCATCTATGTTACGCCTTTCCCCCGTTCAAACTTATTCCTCTGGTTCTGAGGAAATTTGTGCAGGAACGCACCACAATGATCCTAGTGGTCCCGTATTGGCCAAAGAGGCCTTGGTTTTCCATACTGTTACGCCTGACAGCGGAACCCCCCCTCATGTTGCCCGTAAGGAAGGATCTGCTATTCCAGGGCCCAGTCCTATTATCCAAGGTTCAGACCCTGAAGCTGTCAGCCTGGTGTCTGAAGAGAGTCTCCTGAAGTCTAAGGGGCTCTCGGATAGGGTAGTAAACACCATTCTTTCTAGTAGAAAGAAGGTTACCCAAGCGATTTATGTTAAAGTTTGGAAAAAATTTTGTTCTTGGTTGGATACCAAAAAGGTGTCTGCAAGTATCCCAGCCATCTTGGAGTTTTTACAAGATGGTGCGGCTAAAGGACTGGCCATTAGTACACTAAAAGTACAGGTATCGGCCTTGTCAGTTTTTTTAGAGCGACCCCTGGCTATAGACCCGCTAGTGAGCAGGTTCTTCAAGGGGTTAGCCAGAATTAGACCCATTCCATTTAAAGTCCTGCCAAAATGGGACCTGACGACAGTGTTGCAGGGTTGGGCTAAATGGTCACAAGAGAAAGAGCTGTCCCTAAAATGGGTCACGCTCAAAGCTGTCTTTCTAGTGGCCATAACCACTGCGAGACGCATTAGTGAGCTGCAGGCACTTTCCATTAAGGAGCCTTTTCTACAAGTTTTTGAAGACAGGCTGGTATTACGGACAGACCCAGGTTTTTTGCCCAAAGTGGTGTCAAAGTTCCATAGGGCTCAAGAAATGGTTTTACCTTCCTTTTTTGGGTCCCCAACCAGTCTAAGGGAGACAGAATTCCACAATCTGGACGTGAGAGCCTGTGTCTTACAATATCTGGAGTTGTCCAAAAACATTAGGAAATCCAATGCTCTATTTATTTTGCATTCGGGAAAAAAATTGGGGTTTCAAGCTTCAAAAGGCACAATCGCAAGATGGATTAGGCAGGCTATTGTGGAAGCTTACAAAATCTTAGGAAAGGAATGCCCTTTTTCCCCCATGGCTCACTCCACACGGGCACTATCGGCCTCTTGGGCAGAGCGAGCTGGAGCAACACCAGAACAAATTTGTCGAGCAGCAACATGGTCAAATTACTCGACGTTCATGAAGCATTATAGATTGGACCTTCTCTCAGCGCAAGACCAAGCGTTTGGGAGGAAAGTCCTCCAAGCGGTAGCCCCCCCCCCTAATCTGGTAAGTTCTCGCTGATCCTCTCTAGTGCTGTCCTGGACAGACGACTAGAGAAAACTAGAGTTAGACTTACCGGTAACTCTCTTTCTAGGAGTCGTCCAGGACAGCAGGGATTCCCTCCCTATATGCTGTTATAATGGTGGACGAGTGTTTTTTGTTGTTTCAGAAGCCGTTCCGGGGAAGTTCTCGGTTAAAAGACTGAGGACGAGGGACGGAAGCCGCCCTTTAAAGATTGGTATGATGTGTTTCCTGCCTCTGGAGGTGGAGCCTATCTCTCTAGTGCTGTCCTGGACGACTCCTAGAAATAGAGTTACCGGTAAGTCTAACTCTAGTTTTCAAATGCAAGCCGTGTATGTACCTAAATAAGACCCCATATTGGCCTCTTGCAGTCCCTGTAGCGCAGGGCTGGAGTGCAAGAGGAAGAAGCAGTACAAGGCGGTTGGGGCGGGAGGGGGGGGAGAGAAAGCAGGGTCACAAAGTAGTGAGCTCATCACTGTGCTGCCTCTGCTTTCAGTGTCTATTCAGACTTAAATGCATGACCTGGGCTCGGAGGAAGTGGGTTGCATAGTACTGGCCATTAGACTGGGGGCATTTAGAGGCGGGGTAAAGTAGGGGAAATCTAACTAAATGTTACAGGAAACCTGGCTTTGATTTTCTTCACTTCTGTCCTAATTTTGTCTGGATGTCTTCTTTAAAGCAGACATTCAGGCAAATATAAAAAAACACATGATTGCAACTCTGTATTAATTTGACTACTTGCGGAACGCCCTATGCGCACATAGTACGTGATCTGACACTTTCGGGTTTGGGGGAATGCAAGCCACCGGCGTCCTGCTGTGATTGGACACAGCGGGAGCCAATCGGCAGGTCCGGCGGACTCTGTCTGTTGGGACCCGCCGATCATTTCCGAGAAAAGCAGAATGGCGGTCTGCCGATGTAAACAAGGCAGATGGTTCTGTGAGAAGGGAAGGTAGTGATCTTGTGTTTTCTGCTAAGCAGGAACACCGGATCTCTGCCTTCCCACAGTACAAGCACCTCCCCCACAGTTGGCAAGCCCTTCCTTGGCACACAGTTAACCCTTTGATCTCCCCTGGTGTTAACCCCTTCCCAGCCAGTGTCATTAGTATAGTGACAGTGCATATTTTTTAGCACTGATCACACTGTTGGTGTCACTGGTCCCCAAAAAGTGTCAGGTGTCCCCCTTTTTTTTTTTTTTTCTTTTTGTGCAATATTGCCATCCCGCAATAAGT